>JAXIVH010000003.1:3392649-3455149 GCA_036785325.1 Urophycis tenuis | reverse complement strand
ATGTATTTGTGCAAAAAACAAAGGAAATAGAAGTCTGGTGGCTGAAGCCCATCAGACAACACGTCTCCCGAAAGGCTCATGACATCACATGCCTTTTAGCAAAGCAATTTGTCCAAACTTCAGATTCAGCGTAGTAGACATTGCCTCCCAAACAATGAACAGTTCAATGAACCGAACTATGAACTATGTTACTCGGTCACCAAATATGGCTCCTGAATCTCAGGGTATGTCCTGGAGAGTTACTCCAAGAATAGTTTTTAAGTAAGGGATAATGTACGGTCATTATAGCAGAATAGACCCTGGCAGGGCAATGCAGTATACCACCAGCATGAAACAGGGGTCTTGAATATATAATATTCCACTATAAAAAAAATAATACCTCTAAATGCCGTGGTTGACAAATCATTGTATCAAACATGCCCAAAATGAGATTGTGTAGTTGGCCAGAGAACATGTCTGCTGGACGTCTCAGTGGGAAGGAGTCGATGATGCCAGAGCAAATAAAACATTAGCTCGCAGATTGGTGTGGTTCCCAGGCTGTTTGATGCTGATTCAGAGGATGAAAACATCTTTATATACACACACACGTATGTCACTGGTTGCACAATGAATGGAAATATACAGATACATGTATACGGTACAAAGTGTCATATACAGACCTACACAAAGTATCACCGGCTAGTGTGCACACAAATGTTTGGATACCAGTAAATCTATTGTGGTCCCCCCAGTGTATACAATGGCTGGACACTTTCTGGCATGGAACTGCAGAGCGAATGAGAGGCCTGCATGAGGATGTACAGGTGGACAGCTGGCTTCCCAGCTGTTTGTCCAACAGAGTATCTGACAACAACATTTGAATCCATTGTTTTAAATCATACACAATTTCTCACTTTTGCTCAACAATAGTGGTTAAATTGCATGACCTACTCCTAGATCAGGTCGTTATATTTCTAGATTATAGTATTTTCATTTGTAGGAAGGAACTTAGGAACTAGAAATAATTCAACGTGTGTTGAATGTGCGTGATGTATCTCCCACTTTGTAACACTTCTGCGAGACGTTTTGGAACAAATGTGTTTGGACCTGCAGAATGTTTATACGACTTTCTTTCTCAGTCTTTGAACTGACACCACCCCATCCTGCATCATGACTGGGCCGAATCCAAATGGAGAAAATGTAAACATTCATCAATCGTTTTAAATTAAACACATGGCGGAATCGCTGTGACAAGCAGTGTTTCAGTAAAATGAAGAGGCCCACATGGGTAATTTAAAGAGATCTGATACCACTTGTAAGTACAAAGCGTACAAAGGTTGTTGACTCAACTGAGTGAGATGTAGTTCTCCTATTCAGTCAAAGGAGGGCGCTACATCCACAACAATGGTTCATCTTCAATAAACTCACACGATTTTGAATCGGTTAAAATAGGTTACAGCGTTAAAAACTCATGGGTGGTTTCCCATGATACATTTAATATGACGACTTGACCACTAGATATGGAGCTCTAGTGGACAGGGCGAGGCCTCCTATCGTTCTCAACCAGCTGAATGAACGTCCATTTTTCATGTGGAGCAGGCTTGCCAGCTGTGTACCAGGAAAAAAGTCACTGGAATTCACTATAAACGCAGTGCCTATTTGTGACCCCGTCATGCTCATTTGAATAGTCTGGATGCCAGAGTGTACTGACTTACTGGCCACACTGTACAGATGTACTGACCGGAGTGCACAGACGTAGTGACCGGAGTGGACAGACGTAGTGACCGGAGTGTACAGACGTAGTGACCGGAGTGTACAGACGTAGTGACCGGAGTGTACAGACGTAGTGACCGGAGTGTACAGACGTTCTGACCGGAGTGTACAGACGCAGTCAGTCAGGCTAGAGAAGAGGAACTGAGACATGCTCCACAAAGGCCATCAGCTTGTTCATGCAGAAGGTATACACACTCCTTTGATTCCAGGTACCAGGCGTAAGTAAGTAAGTAAGGTAAGCTGCTGACACTGCTGCAGAGTAACTGGAGTAAAGATTCCCATGTAGATTCCCCGTCTGCCACTAGCCTTTTCAACAAGGCCCGGAGCCCCCCCTGACACTGACTCTCTCCCTTCCCCCACACAGTCCTACATGCTACATCAATGTGGCATCTTCAGATCACCTGCGTTACATTAACGCACAGTGTGTACAGTGTGTCCTCACTCAGGACCAATAGCTCAGTATTCCAATTTCATTGTACATTGTATATATATATATTTATCTTTATAGTTATTTTTACGTACTTACTTTTATCTTATTTTTATTTTATTTTATTTTATTTTATTTTATTTTATTTTTTTAATACTGCTTTCTATTGCACCAATTGCACCATGACAAATTCCTTGTAAGTACAAACCTACTTGGCAATAAATCGAAATCTGATTCTGATTCTGATTCTGATGAACCCCCCACTGGCTCCACTGAGCGTTGCCCGTCAGGACTTACCGAAGGCCTTCTTGGGTCCGACCAGCCGCAGGGTGAAGGGCACGCCTCTGGGCTGTTCCTTCAGCATCTTGGCCACCTCGTAGTGCCGGCAGCCCACGATGCTCTGGTCGTTGATGGCTTCGATGTGGTCGCCCACGCAGACCGTCTTCAGCCGGTCTATGGTGCTGCCCTCCTTTATCCTCTGGGGGAGAGAGTCAGGACGAAACGGTGTCAACGGGTTACCCTTAGCTGAGATAGACGCTGATGATGGCGCTGACAACCAGGGCCTATTTAGCTTCTAATCAAGTGGGATACATCATTGAATATCTTATTGTGAAGCCTTGTTTAACTGATTATTCTTCATAGTTGAATGTGTAGATATGAAGCAGAGCCTTTGAATATTAGACCTAGGCCTATTTTAATCCATGAAATCCGCCTGGAAACATTTAGACACATTTCTTGAGAATAACATGAACATTTTAGACAGGACAGGACAGGTCTGTCCCCGTGACAACACATGTCGCGGTGTCTCAGAGCCTAACTGTGTGGCTGCTAAGACGTCTCGGGGAGCTCGTCCCCTCTCGCCCACCTTGATGAATGCGTAGCCAGCGCCGTTGTCCGTGATGGTGAGGCCCAGGGCGTCCTCCGTCTTGGTCACCTCGACCTCCTTGGTCTCTCCTCGGATGTGGGCGAAGATGAAGTCCTCCAGGCCGATCTGCCCGCCCAGCAGCTTCTGCATGTCCACCTTGTGTGAGTTCAGGGTGCAGAACAAGATCTGGGGGGGAAGAAAGTTGGCTTGAGAATGAGTCATGATTTGCAGAGACGGCGAATTGCACCATTGCCTCCTGCTACAATTTAATTGCTGTTGTTTTATATGTATATATGTATAGTTTTTAAATGTATCTACATTTGTATATAGTAGATAAATGTTTATTTTACCTTTGTTTATTTTATAGTAGTTAATGTTTATGTTTATTGTCTTGTTTGAGCTGTATGTCTAGTCCGTGTCTGTACATTGAGAGCATGGAAAAACCGGAGTCAAATTCCTTGTATGTTCGTGAACATACTTGGCGAATAAAGCTGATTCTGATTCTGATTCTGATTCTGAGAGAAGAGGGAACAAAAAAGTCCCTGTTTTAAAACAGATATGTAAGTAGAGACATCTGACTTTTTGAAACCCTTAAAAGTGAACAACATTACACAGGTTTCCTTTAATAAGAAATAAACACATATATGGATCCAATGGATCCCTGTATCCGCTATATATAGTGGATACAGGGATACAGGATACAGGATACATAGTGGTTACAAAGTATACTTTGTAACCACTATGTAATGGAAATTCTACCTCGCTTCGTCCTATGGTGATGATTGTGTGTTATAGATGTTGTATTCACTCACATTGTGAATGCGCTTTGTTACACACTAGAGGGCAACACAGTTGCAGAAACATATACAGGCAGAAATCATACTTGCTTGAGAAATAGAAAACTAATAATGGCAGACATAAAAGCAGATATAGGATTCAGTAATAAATTATAATGGCTAGCACATTATATCTGTAATGTTTGGTAGAAAGGAATTTGTGTTGCATCACAATGACATTGTTGAAATCAGTCAATAGGGGCAGTATAGTGCCATGGATGTTTCAGTCCAAGCCAGCCTACATACTGTAGTTTGATGATCGAGGTAGGCCACAGCCTACTTTATATGTCCCTGAACCCCTGCTCCTTACTGAAACGTGTCTGGAAACTCTGGAAGCCTTTTCAGATAAAAGCATAGTAACAAACAAATAGTCACTACAGAGACCCCCCCCCCCCAATGTACATGTTCTAACACCAAACTGCATTTCCATTTAATGACAGTGGAATTTTACAAGCTAAAGTGGCACCACAACACGCGTGATCCTAAGTGAACCACAGAGGTTGTCAACCCGGGGATCTCGTTTGGCCAGCATTCCCGTCTGACTGCAGTCCAAGGCCATGTTCCCGCAGACGGGCTCGGCTGCCAGGAAAGTACAACCAAAAGAGCAACGTCTTAGTGTCCCCAATCGAGGGAGTTCGATTAGGCTACCCATAAACTCTCTGTGAACCTGACTTTAGACACACAACTGGATAAGCCCGCTCAAAAGCGCAAAAGCCACAGGGGGGGGGGGGGGTAAATTGCTCTCTCTATATTACTCATGTCAACAGGTTGACCATTTGCGTGGAGGATTTTAAATGTCAGTGCATGTTTGCAATCAGGGTGAACGTATCCCCAATCGGCTTGAACAGTTTGACAATCGGTGTTGTTTCCGCTTGCAATCCGTGTGAATGTATTGGCAATTCGCGTGAGGCCAAAATTGTCTTTATCTGTAGTCACACTGACATTAAAAAAATAGGTCACTCTGCTGAGCTCAGCTATTAATAAACACCTTGCAGTAAATATGTAATGCAATGTCACAAAGTTTATCCAACACAACATGAAACACTACAAACTGTACTGGGGTGTCAGCGGGGGGGGGGGGGGGGGTATCAGGGTATTGGGTAACGTGTAAACGTTAGTGAGTGTTTTCCTCAAAATGGCTGAAATGAAAGTAGCGGCTGGGCATCTGTCCCCTGCCCAGCCCCTCCTCCTCCTCCTCCTCCTCGCAACATGGAGCCCTGTGAGTGCAGGTGGCCTCGCACGCAAGTCAGGTTCCCACGATGAAGAAGACCCATGGCGGCCCTGAGCCTGTTTGTCACAGCTTATCATGAGCCTCAGCACTCCATGCACATTCCCAATGATTTTACAGTAAATATTATCCGGTCAAAATGAACAGTCATGTGTAACATAATCAACGTGATAACCTAATAATGTTTCTGGCTATGTAGGCTATGTATATTAAAGAAACGCCTACTTTCAATGATATTATAAAAAAAATTTAACATGATGAAACAAAAATAGGAACCACATCCATGGAACACATGGTTTTGTGAGGTGATTTGCCCGCACAGAAAATTTGTCACAAAACTATCTGTGTGTGAAATGCCATCCATATAGTATGTTATCTTTATCCTACATATTTAAAGTATATCATTTAATTTTTGCTTGTAATTTGTGCTTGTTATTGATAAATGTGCAGAATTGTTATATCTGTCTATAAATGTACACACAAAGATTGTCGAAATATGCACACAGAATACAAATCGTCAGTCTGTGCACATGGATTGGCAATATATTCACACAAATTACAAATGTACACGCAGATTGTCTTTCTGTTCACCCAAATGATGTTGAGACTGCCCCCCCCCCATACCATGTCCAAAGCACCCCATGCTTCTGCTAAGTAGGCCTGTTTGCTACGGTAGGCCTACTTACACACAGCCATATATTCAGTGGCCTATGTAGTACTGCACAATATCACGTGTCTTCACTTTGTATCGCTCCTGACAACCACCTTGGGTTTTTTTGGGAGGTACTTGGCAGTGTGCACATGAATATCCCCTTTCCTTTTTCCTGCCTACAAACTGTCAGTTGTAGTGGAACTGCGGGAAACCTGTTGAAAGCGGGTGCTTTGGCTGTCGCTTCAGCCTGTGTGTGTGTGTGTATGTGTGTGTGTGCTGATAAGCTGGTCAAGGTCACATCCTATGGAATGTATGAAGATACATATCTCATTCATTCCATTGGCCCCGGCGCTCGCCGACACTTGTTTTACACCGACGTATCGGAACGGCCTTGGCAGAGCGGTCGATAAGCGTGTGATAAGTCCAATGTCAGCCTCTTATCATCAGTGTATTACCAGAGGATATGACTGCAGTGTACATTATCTCCTTCTGTGCGTCTCTTATTTCGGCCCTCCTCCCTCCCTCCCTCCTCCTCTCTACATATTTATATGTATATATATATGATTATATATCACAAACACCCATACGCAAGCAACACCCTGCACACCCACCCTACAGACATGTGAAACGAGGTGTCAGAAAGGAAACCACATGGAACTATCGCATGTGATCATGCGAGTAATAAAAAGAAATGACACGAGAAGTAGACTTTCCATTCAACTGACTCGGTTTGATGACGTCTGTCTGAAGAGAATGTCCAGTTCTTCTCTGTTCAGCTGCGGCGGTCACATTCAAACGCACGCATACGTTCAATGAAATCAAACGGACTTTGAACAAAACAAACTCTTCGTGGACCGCAATAACAAAACGTTTATCTGTTACTTCCTCACGCTTTTCCCTTCGTCGTGGTGTCCAAAATTGATATGAAAGTCTGTTTTCCCCTAATGCCACAAACGCACACAGCATGACAGTATGAGTGGGCCGCAGTAATGCTTCAGCCGTCCAGCGTCAAAGTGAGCTCTTTAGCGACCCCGATACTCAAACTCTGGCCTTGAACTAAGGCCCCTCCGAAGCCAGTGCTGCACCCGCGGTCTGCCGCTCACACGTCTAACTATAGATCATTTTCCGTTTATTTATTTGCATAATTGATCCCGCCAGCGGATCGGATGCGGGCGCCGCATGGAAACGCTGTCGCAAAAAAAAAAAAAAAAGCCGAAATGCAACACCTTCCTCGTCTCGCCTCGCGCCGGACGACCCCCGACAAAGACCCCGAAAGACCGTCGCGGTTAGAGGGGGGGTAGTCACCGTCGATCAGAACCACTGCGTGTTCAGAAATGATCTGTCCCTATTCATCCATGTGGTTCAGTGAGTTATTTTATGAATATTTAACCAAAACATTGGCGTGTACAAACCAAACATCTCAGCAGTTATCGCGGTTATTCATCACCATTTCTAGGGCAGGGGCGCAAAATTAACTTTTCGAATTTAGTTTTTCAAACTGCCAGAGTGGAAAACCTACCTGCCAAGCAACCGTTGCAATGTGTAACCCTGAATTGTTTCACCTGCCCGACGGACTCGTCTCTCCGACATCGGCTGGCGTCAGCTCAATGTTCCACCTTTCCAGGGTTCGACCGTGAACCGATAACAACCAGCATCCCTCCCTTCCCCTCCCGCGTGTCTGAGGGCCTTACCTCCGAGGCGGAGATGTTGAACACCTCCGCGATTTTGGCGTACAGCTCCTTGACGTTGGTGAAGCCGTGGATGCGGCCCGTGGGGCTCCCGTGGGCCAGCTGGGTGTGGAAGACGAGCCTGGGCCTGGGGTACTCCGCCGGGCCGGGCGGAGGCGGCGACGGCGGGGGCAGTGGCGGCGCCGTGGGCTCCGAGCTGCTCTCCGGGGCCTCGGCCCCGCTGGGCCGGCTTTGTGCCTTCGGTTCCTCGTCGGGGGCGTCCGTCCCCGCCGCCGTCCCCGCCGCCGCCGCGACCTCCGCCGCCGCCTCCGCCGCGCCGGCGGTCTCCTCCCCCGTCCGCGCGCTCTCTGCCTCGCCGTTCTCCATGGGCTTACCGCTGTCTGACCGCGCTCGTCCTCGTCCTCCTGGCGCCTGGTGCTCGGGGTGCTCCTCTGGCCGGGGCGCAGAGAAACTGGTCCGTCCTGCAGCGGGGTAACACCGAGTAGGGCGGCTCGGGCCGGTCGCTGCCTCTGCTGAATTAGTGATGAGGGGCGGCTAGGTGACAGCAGCAGGCCGAAAAGAGGCCTGCTTGTCCCCCCGCATGGAGGAACCCGATCCGCTGCGGGCCGAGGATCATGTGGATGACACCCGAGCCGATGCTAATTCACGCCAGGAGCTTCTCCGTGACTTCAAGACATGATGGCCACGTCGAGGGCGATCCGCGCTGCGCCCGCTTAGGCCGTCAGACGCTAAGACGCGCATGAATGATGACATGCATGTGAAGAGACAACCGCGGTGGTTTTACTCTGTGTGCCCGGTGGAGGAAAGGGGGGAAGACTGCCACATGGGAGATGGGTTGTGGACAATGTGTCACTGTTGGAGGTAAAGTGATACCTTATGACAGGAGAGAGGCCCCTCCGCCCTTACCCCACCCTCCCGGTCCAGACCTCCACCTCAGGGAAGGAAGGGCCAGGTGGTGACCTTTCACCTCCGCACGCTGACATGCGCAGGTGTTTCATACATGGCTGACGCTTCTCATATATCAAAGAGCTTCACTGGGGAAAATGTAAATGTGAGTTTAGCACCTTTTTTTTGGAACGAACACAATGTTGAGGCATTAGGTAGGGCTCTGTAAATTAAGAGGAATTAAACAAAACATTTGTCTTTTTACAGCCATTGTATCATTATATTACAGAAGTCATTTGACTCATCTGACATCTCACTTGTTGTCTCTAGTTGGCTTTGATTGTTTGCATTCGCTTTGAATAGGCGTCTGGAAAAATGCAGTTGAATTTAATCTGATCTGTATTATATTTGACAAAAGTCCTCGTCTCGTTGTTTAATGTCTACATCTAGATTGACTCACTTCTCATGTGCGTTGACTGGAATAGAACTGGAAACTACTGATCACATGTTGCCATGATATGGCATATTTAAACAAATTTACCCATCTCCCTTGGCATCTCATGTGATCACCGCCACTGGTCAGATGTTCAGGGAAGCTTGGAACAACAAACAACATTCAGCATTCAGCATTTTGTCTGCCCTTCTGGACAACAATTGTGGAAATGTCATGTTATTCCATGACAGCCATGGAATTTCCCCTCCCCCCTCCCAAAGGGACTTCATTTGGGTTTTCCATTTCCTAATTGATTCTCTTTTCTATTGATATATTGAGCAGAGCCATTTAACCAAACAAATTACAATTAATAAACGCTAAATAAATAAATAAATAAATAAATAAAGTAATAAATAAAGTAACCCTTCAAACAATTGGCTTCCAACACATAATCTCTCCTGCTGGCGTGAGGCCTCTGTGTACATACGTACATCCTCCATACAGCCTGCAGGGTAAGAACATGGAACTATCAGAGCCCTGTTATGAAGCCCCGAAGTGGGCCAGTCCACAAAGTCCTTGTAGCATCTGCTTCGTCAGCGCCCCTTCACACCTGCGTTCTTGACGAGGTCCAGCACTTCCTGCGTCAGGCCGGCCTAATTTGTAGGCCAAGGTGCCTCAGTTATCCCAAGGTCACAGGAGTGATAGTGAGGGGCAATGAGGATTCTGTATCAACATCAACACTACCCGATAAACAGGCAGAAAGTTATAGGTTATCTTACGTTCACCTTCCATTAGAACATTACATTTACATTTACATTTAGGGCATTTAGCAGATGCTTTCATCCAAAGCGACTTAAAAAGAGTACAATTGTCATAAGAAAGTGAAACATTTAATTACTGCTAATACAATAAGAACAAGGACGAGATTCAAGCATTGCTAGGTTAACCATTGCTAGTATTAGTAGTAGTAGTAGTAGTAGTAACATCTCTGGCTAAGTGCCAAAACATGCCAAGAAAGTGCCAAGAATATGCCAAGAATATGCCTGATTACATGTGAAAAGGGAATGATAGATTTTTTTACGTTGAAGACAATATTGAAATAGTGGGGGAGATACATTTGTGAGAATAAAACAAAGTTATGTTTATTTTCTTAAACATCTTTCATTCTTATCACATTGGCAGTCCCCATGGCAATACCACATGCCCTTATGAGACATCAAACAATCATCAAGTTATATTTACCGGTAGTCATTTTTATGGTTGTATGAAGTGGGGTGTATTTTAGGCTCATTCCGACAAAATAATCATTTGTCAATATTTAGTATACCTATTGAGGTGACAGGAAACAGGCTGCAATCGATGAGCAGGCCTACAGGGTGAAAAGTTCACAAGAGCTGATTCAGAGTGTCAATATTGGCTGACATGCGATATGACATTGAACTGTGTAAACATGCATATGTCTTCACACAAACAAACTATGTGAAGAGACTGCGCAAGATGGATTCACCCTTTTTTTGGGGTGTTCTGAATTATGATACAGTCATTTCCAATTGAACTCAATCAATGCTATTCCAACAAGCATGTTACAATAATGTGCTACCACCATGTCATATACAGAACGGGGGTTGCCATCCCAGAATAGCCGTACAAAAAGATGGTTCTAAAATGGATGATCTAGAAATATGCTGTTGTCATTGATCTCGTGATCTCCACGGTATTTCTCTGCTGATAATGAGGGCTCTCCCACTCAGCCTGGGCGTAGCCTGACTTCTTCCATAATGTCAGCTCTGTTCGCTGAAACGGACCATAGCACTAGGAGGCAGGGCCAATCCTGTCGTGCATGCGTGCGTGTGCGTGCGTGCGTGTGTGTGTGCGTGTGTGCGTGCGTGTGTGCGTGCGTGTGTGTGTGTGTGTGTGTGTGTGTGTGTGTGTGTGTGTGTGTGTGTGTTGTGCGCGTGTGTGTGTGTGTGTGTTGTGCGTGTGTTTATGCGTGTGTGTGTGTGTGTGTCTGTGCGTGTGTATTTGTGCATCTCAGCTTGCGCGTGCACACGCGTGCTGTGTCATGAGGCTGCACACTGCCACCACTGTTCTGCAGCGAAGCAGGGACCCGAGACGCAGTCCTGAAAAAAAGAAAACATAGAAATGTGCAGTTTTTCTCGCACTCTCACACGCATACAAAAAAATTAGGAACGTTTTCCATTTGCAGTGTTGTTGTTGTTTCTGCGGACAATGCGCTATCACAGTGAACTAAGACTGTTGTCGATCGGCGCTACGTCACCAGTGATCGTGCGCGACAACAAGAACATGGCGCAACATTCTTTGCGCTGTGTTGTTGTGTAACACATTTTCCGGGGTAATACAATGTGATTCGGGTCGTTTGGAGCATGACCACGCCATGGTGTGGCGTGACAGCAGCGTGGCGTGTCTGAGACGCCGAGGTGGCATATGACTCGAAGAATGAGGAGAGAATGTGGATCACAATCAACTGTCTGCAGCGGTGGCGTCTCCGTTTGAGTGTGTGGTGATGGTCCGATAAACCCGCGCATTAAGGCAATGATGTGTCTATCATTAATTGCGTGTCGCTTTGGATAATAAAAAAAGTAGTTTGTAAGCCAAAACATTCTTTTATAAAGTTGGCTATACATCCCTGACTTCCCTGTGCAGGAATACACCCCTGTTCCACCGGATGGTCGTCAGGTGGACATGTTGAGCTATGTCCTGCCAGCCACATTGCAAATATTATACTTCTTTCAACAGTTTTATACTTCTCTTTTTCAAACAGTCCATATTTGCTAATGGCAAATAAAGCCAGCCTCCAACATTGTGTGTATGCATTCAAAGAAAGAATGCCAATTCAATTCAAAACAATATAAAGGCCTAACGCTGTGATGGTGACGAATAGTAATTTGTGGTTTTCATACTTAATTATATATAAAGCAAGTATGTAACCAAATAATGTTAAGTGGATAACTTTTATTAAGACATTTGTTTCGCTGAAGAGGTGATAAGATAATTGTTTTCACTAACTATGCTGAACTGAATCTCCGGATGAGTCAGCAACCCTAACCTTACATTTTGAGGGTTTTTTTTAAAGTGTAAAGTGCATTCAAAGGACCAGAACATCCTCTCTCTGCAGCTTGTGTTCTCTCAGTATGTAGGCCTACTCACAACACAGAGCCTTAGTTTTACTCTTGGCTCAGCAGGACTTTTACAATCAATAATTTATTAACGCTAAGAGGAATTCTACAATGAGTGTGCTGAAATATATGAAACTTGATCATCCACCTATTAAAACACATGCTTTAGATATGCACAGACCTGTGTGTGTGTGTGTGTGTGTGTGTGTGTGTGTGTGTGTGTGTGTGTGTGTATGTGTGTGTGTGTGTGTGTGTGTGTGTGTGTGTGTGTGTTCGCGCGTGTGTGTGCAATCTGGTAGGCTACTATTATTATATTATTTTTTAAACTAAAGTATACCAATACATTACTGCACAAAAAGGTGAGCAAATATGTAACTTTAAATCACTTTATGAGGTCGCTGAGCGATGAGGGGGGACATTATTAATAACGAATAACAATAACAATCACTTCATTATTATTCTTAAAACCCATTTGTCACTCTGCTCTCATATGGCTCGCTGGTCATTTACCGGTACTCTGCATTTTAACTACGTACTACGTAACTACCCACTGCGTACATCTATCTCATAAAATCGATGGACATGTTGTTCTTCTAGGACAAATTGAAATCGCCTGGAAATCATTCACCACCACGTAAACATGGCCCCGCCTACTCTGCATACAACAAGGCACAGACACGCGACTCTTTCCCCCATATACGGTCATGGGCGGTTGGTGCCTCATTCTGATTGGATGACCAGTCTGACATGACTTTTTTTTTGGGACGTTCGCTCGCTCCTATTGGTCAGTAGAGTTCGGCTGATTTAAGCTCATTATCCTCATCAGCCGTAGACGAGGCTCGAGAGGAAAGCCCGAGCTAGCCGAACGGTCTGGAAGAGTCGGCGAGGAGCGAGGAGAAGACCGGGACAAGTCTGGAAGGGTCGGCGAGGAGCTCGGAGAAGACGAGACACCGAGGACAAGGGGAGAATGCTTGAAAACAAAAGAGAACGCCTGAAAACCTTCCTCAGGAAGATAGACGAAAAGGCCATCGTCAGAATCAAGCACTTCATGAAAGAGAGGTGGGTGAAATGACTCCTCAGACGTGGGGTACCCCTGAGCACTCTGCTTAGTTCAATGATTTCTTAGTTTTCGTTTCGGGGTTTAGTTTAGTATGACTGCGTGGAATGGTGAATGAATGAAAAATGAATGATGTTTTGTCGTTCCGCTATTGACTCGGATAGACTTGTTGAGAGTGAGCAGGTTAGCATTGGATGGACAATGCTAGTTCTGTTTCTCTGGGGTATGGGTCTGATTCTGGTTTTAATGGCATCCCCGGATGGTTCATGGGTCGGAACTGTAATGTCTGCCCCAGATAATGGGACTATGTCAAGTTTTAGTACATTTTGAGGCTTGTCAATAACCTTCAGCCATCTTGTGACGTTAGCATTAGCCACGCACTCATTGGTTGACGTGTTACGCCTCTAGATGGTCCATGTTGATGGAGCCTTGAAACATCCAAACACTCATTGATTGACGTGTTACGCCCCTAGATGGTCCAGGTGATGGAGCCTTCAAACAGCAACCTGCTGAACCAATCTATTGGGTTTGTGTGTCATATAATGCCTCTTCATGAATCTGTATTTATATGCGTTTCAATGCCATGTGCAATCAGAGAAATGCATTTTGTGATATTTTGGAAGTATATTGTAACACTGATGTCCACATTCAAGGGCTATCTGCAATGTTTACGAAGACATTGAAGAGGAAGATGGAACTGATTTCCGGAACACTAAAATATCCCATTATATTGTTACACATTGAATTACCCGTAAACATGAACAGCCCCATAAACTCATGAGCTGTTCAAGGACGAAGGGTTTTTTTTTTCTGTACTCTTTGAGTACTCTGTATTCATATGCTATGACCACAGCCTCGGTTGAGTGTGCTGGAGGCTGCACTGACAGCACTCTGTGGCAGATATGGGTCCTAATGACTTCATCGTGGATCAGCCAGCTCCTCTAACATCCATAGTGGATCAGCCTGGCAGTGGACCGGAGATGCACTCACACACGCAAGATATGGCCCGTGCTATCGTGTAGTGTTTCTCCATGTCTGTTTTTGGGCCTTCCTAATCAACCGATACGCCATACTCAAGGTATGTCGGCTGTATGTAGACTATATTTAGCTCCAATGAGCCAACCACAGGTGGTCTGTGCCCTTGGCCTTGGCCACTTTGGCCAATCCACCCTTGCCTGTAATTCTGATGGGCTGAATTAAAATAAGAACGAATGTTCCCAGGGGGTTTCAAATGGGACGCATGCAAACAAACTCTAATGTTGATGGGCGTGGCAGCTTCCTGTCTCATGATGACCAATTGACTGTGAGTTTCCCAGTTACTATTGCATTGTGTGTGTTGTGTGTCAGAGACTTCCTTGCACCACGTAATGGTCAGTAGCTCATGATGGCCATCATGTTGAATGAGGGTGAACAATGAGCCCTCAGAATACGGTGGCTTTCAGTTCCTTTTATTAGCTTCCTCAATTAAGCACTTGGAAAAATTGTGTCTCTGTATTTGATAAAAGGATTTTTGTATACATTTCGGCCTTATTTGTCTTGGGCCCTTCCCCCATAGCGGGATGCTGTGCAGCATCACTACTGAGGTGCAGCTGGGTTATACTGGGGCGTGGCATTAGCTCAGTGGGTTAGGTGCACAGAGCGGGTCGTCCACTAACTGCAGGGTCCCCTTGATTTCCCCCCCCTCCTCCAAATGTCCACATGTCAAACCCCACAAATATACTGATTGTAAGTCGCTTTGGACAAAAGCGTCTGCTAAATGCCCCCTTTGTACTTTAGGTTGATAATGATTTTTTGTTATTATTGTAGGAGCCCTGTGATCCCAACCTCCCAACCAGTTAAATTAACCTCGTCGTACAAAAAATGAATAATAATAATAATAATAAAGAGGCATTCTATAAAGAGATCCATGCTGTTAAAAAATGTACTTTGTCTTGTTTCTTTTTTTTTTGTAGCACTTTAAAGCAGTTTGCTTACTTGATGACTTAAACACTTAAACACTTAAACACTGCTTGAAGACAGAACGATCAGCTGAATAATGTAAAGTTTTTATTTTCCCGCCGGCTATTTTTGATATAGGTTATATAACTATGCGATCCCCAAACTCGATCAATAATTAAAGCGCCAGATGCATTCCCCTGTGCTCTGAGATGGGTCACACCTGGGACAATGTCCACAAGACACTCATTTTGTCTTCTAACCGTCAACCCGGATGTGGGCGAAAGCAGGAAAAAACGCCTGAGAAATGTCTGCCTAAGATAAAAGAGAACAACACAGAAATACACTTGAGGTTGTCATTTCACAGCTGTGTATTCAGATGGTTGCCTTTTTTTTATAGTGGGACATCCCCCCCCCCCCACCGTTTTTTTTTTTTTTTAGAAAGCAAAATAGGACAGGATTTTCACTTCAGTGTACAAGTACATGATATCACAGATGGCTGAATCCATGCCAAAACATGGCAATCTACGTGTTGTAGGGTGTCCGCCCTTCAGCTGTGATGGCTGCGGTGGATCCGAACCAGTCTGTATGTGGCTGGGTGGGGCGGCTGGGAGCATCGACAGTTGGCTGCTCGAAGATGCTCCTTTTCAGCTGTGGTTTGGTGTTCCTGCTTGGGAGTCTAAATGGCGAGTTCCATTCCAGCTCTCTGTGAATGAGTGCAACTTGGAGGACTAAAACAGACGTCCCATGGTGGTATTGCATGAGAGAAGCTACTCAGCCAGCCCTTTTTGGTGGTGTGCAAAATGAGCTTCTCCAAGTGCTAATAACAACTGCCAAGGGGCTCGCAAAAATGGGTCTATTTTCAGGGCAGCACTTTGACCTTTGACTTCTTGCACGGGCTCGTTAAGTACAACCCAACTCATTTCACATGGCCCTGAGCTTCATTCACAGATTTGGTTCCTGGCTTGCCATCTGAGCCCACCCTCACAACTTTAGGACTCTTGTATAGACGTGGGGTCCCTACCTTGACCCTGTGGGGTCACTGTACAGCCTAATTCACATGGAGGACATTTGCAGTGAACTAGAATGCACAAAATGTCTCGTCCACCTCCATTTCATTGTGCCTTTAAACAATGTTGTGCGTATGTGGCACCGGACCCGACTGACACATGACATTTGAAGCGAGATGCTCATTAGGTTGAGGTTTTAATGATGCCCTTGTAATGGATGACTAACGCTCGAGGCAAAGTCTACAAGATAATTCCCGGCGAAGGCCAAACATCCTGCTGTCGTAATTTCCCACTTTTTATTGTGGAACGCACCATGGTCGTGTGCTGCTGCCCTTTTTTTTAAATTTTATTTACACTGCATTTTTCTGTATGAGTTTCACTGTACCGTGTGTACAGTACTTGTCTGTGGCCTGGCCTGTGTTTTATGGGCTGTCTCCATATTGGTATCAGGTAGTTCCTTCCTGCTCCCGACCCGGCCCCTTCAGGACCCGCTGGAGACTGTGGAGTGAAGAAAGGCCCTCTCTGTGTTCTGGCCCAGTCAGCTGGCAGGAGCCGGAGACGAAGGCTCTGCATGCGTGGATCGCATGACTTCTCTGTGTGACACACATACACACTGGCACTGTGTTCCGACAGGCTAAGCCTGGGCAGCTAGCCACAAGTTGCATGTTGTCACTGGCCGGCCGCCGTCTCTGCTGCAGCCCAGATCACACGGGCACACGCCCAGGACTATGTTGTTGTTGTTTTTTTTTTTCTTCTAGAATTGCCTTGATTTACTGCCTGAAAGGTGGACGTTGTGCTGAACTGGCAGTGTGGCAGTCTGCGCGCACCTTGATTGATTTTAGCGGGGGATTAGTTTGCAGTGCAGTTGACCCTTTTTAGATTGGGGCTTTAAACACGTCATGAATCTTAATGCTTACATTCTTTCCATTACATGACATCAAAGCGCGGTCATCGGCTTTGTGTTAATCCTATTTATTTGGCCGGACAGTTCGACCTGCCACTAGGGGATGCTCTTGCCCAGTGTTTCCACCATTATCACCCAGCCGCATGCATCACTGACACCATGTCGGCATGTAGCTTACAGAGAGTCTTCCGGTGCCTGGAGTGAGCCCCCGGATTCATGACTACGACGGCCTGGTTTCTGAAGGTCGCAGGAGCCGGGTTCCTGCCAGGCTGGACCCTGTGTGTGAGACGTAGGGCTGGTGTTTCTGCAGCTCTGCATGCTGGGCCCTAGATGGTGTTGTCACATGGCGGGATGGGGGGCGGGGGGGGGGATGGGCACAACACCAGAACTCTCCCCCCTGCCCTCAGTCTCTCACTACAGTCCAGTTCTATCTGGGAACCGTCCTGTCTGTCTCACTGCTCCAGTTCTATTTTCCCCGCCTCCTTATTGTAATTCACGAGTCAAGTGAAATGGGATTCCGATTCTGAAACCACTTCCAGCTGGTTCCTCGTCTCACAAACACCATGACGTATGTGTCATGTGTCATATATGTCATGTCTTGTTTGCCTGACATTGATTGAGCGCTTTGATGGTCTAGCGTGAGGTTATCGGCTTCTGATGGCATCCGGTGCAATATAGTGAAGGGGATTTTTTAGGTCCGTTATTTCAGGGAAAAGGGAAGGAAAAACACTGCCCGTAAGATAAAGGGGCCCAAGTGTTTGTACATGGCCAACATTGCACAAGCCTTATCTCTAGATTACCAAGGAAAGTTAACAAACCAGTGTGTGTGTCCCTGGCTCTCGGTGTCTGTATGTATGCTTTTCTAACAAGCATCCAATGGTTCTAGGAGCCACCGTTTCCCCCAATTGGCTTTGTGATGTGGCTGTGAGCCGGCTGTGTCTTTTCCTCCCCCCCCCCCCCCGCATGCCACGCACCCATTCTGTGTGGCACTTTTATCGTGCCATCTCTCAACGTAGTAAGGAATGGGGACATGTACATCTTGATCCTGTTGTTCAACGCCTAATTAAGTGCCTCACACACAGCGCGGGGCGTGTTCTCACGCCGGAGGGACCGGTAACCCGCAAGCCGCGGCCCTACGGCGACGGGTTCCCTGGGTTCTCCGATCCCTTCCAACGCGGCAGTTGAGTCGACCTTTGGTCCCTTTTTTGATTTGGCGCAAAGGTCCACCTGCGCGCCTGCCTCCAGAGGACGCAGGACTCTGGAGGATATGAAGCTAGGGGTAAAGACTCTCGATCAGCACAGCATGAACCTCTCCATCTCCAACCCCGCGGGTCTCGACAGGTAGGGCTGTTTTGAAGTCCTTTTGTTGGGGGAAGTGGGGTTTGGATCTGCGATTAACCGCTGTACTCTACCGAATTGCGAGCTTGATGAACGTGGCACTGTCAGGCGACGACGGTAGGCCAGTCACAAAGGCGAGACCGCTCGCTCTTACTCTCGGATCACTTGGCGCTGCAATCACTGTAAATGCAGTGACTGGGACGACGTCTTGTCTTGAACCGCAAACATTTAGCTCGGCCAAAGCTTGCACCAAAGCCATTGCGACATAAAGCAGAGTTTTAGCGGGGTGACGTTTACGGCGGTAGAAAAGCCTTTTAATGTGGTGAACGTCGTCGTCGTCGCATTCATTTGAATCTTCTGACCGTTGCCCGGGGGCTCTCTGTTGCTAAGTAATGGTTTTCGCTTCCCAGCACTGCGGTGCATTCCTTTCTTGCTGTCTTTACACTGCTCAACCTCATTTTTAAGATTCATTCTCCTTTTGTTGAAGCAGCTCTATTTGAACAAGTGTCATATAAAGTGCATCAAGAAGGAAGTATTGTGAGGAAAATTGTGTCATCTGAGATGATTGAGTCATCCACTGACATCCGTGTGGAGCTAGTAACTTTTCCATTTTACCTTTCCCCTCATTTTCTTGTTTTCTGACGCTAAACACGTTTGGTATTTAAATTATCAGTGCTTACTGTCTTACCAGTCTGTACATTGAGGTGTGTGTGTGTGTGTGTGTGTGTCTCTGTGCGTGCGTGTGTGTGTGTGTGTGTGCGTGCGTGCGTGCGTGCGTGCGTGCGTGCGTGTGTGTGTGTTTGCATTTGGCACTCATTCTCCCCCGCGAGTCTGTTTGGGGGGGGGCGTGTCTCCCGGTGTGACGTCAGCTACTACGGAGTGTCACACCACCGTGAACACAAAGACACTTCCTCCCCAGATCGAGCTCCAACTCGCCCAGCTGCCTAGCTGCCTATCAGCCAGAGTGAGGCTTGCTGCAGCCTTGGCCTGCCACTGTCCTGAAGCTTGTGCTTGTATCTTTGTCTTTTTATCTGTTGGATTACCCGTCCCCCCCCCCCCCCACCGTGGTCGGACCATGGCGCTGTGAGTCCGGGGGACTGAAGCCAAGCTGTCTTTTGTTGCGTGATTAGTGTGTGTTTTGTATTACGGACGGGAAATGGATGCGGTTAGTCGGTACATGAGCTTTCGGTCCTCCAAGAGATACATGGCCCACAGGTAAGGAACCAGGGGTTGTTTGGAAGCTGTTGAGCTGTAACTGTTTGGATGTTGGTGAGCGTCTGTGGTCAAACTGCTGCCTTTTTTTGTTTGTATTACAATAAATGCAAGGCAATGCAATGCAAATTTCCCGGCAAATTCACTACTGTCAGATAGGTCCTTAATCTTGGTTTTACTTGCTTTAACTTCATGCCTTGCGGTTGGTTGGTTAATTGTTACACTTGACAAAGTCATGACAAGTGTTTCTTTCGGAATAGAGCCAGTCTTTGTCAGAGGCAGCAACATGGCGTGATGTTCTCCTATCGTGCAGCTGGTCTATTATCAATAGCATGTTGACAAGCTGTAAACCGACGGCTGTACGGTCACGAGGTCGGCCTTGACACAATACACATATGGATTACTTCATTTATGGGAAAAGGTGGTTATCTTTGAGTATCGTCTTTTATAGTCTTCTCTTTAACACAGTAGGCTATAGGAAGGTGATGTTTCCAGAAGCCGAAATTTATTAGTACCATAATAAGCTTTAATACCTGTGATGCCTTGCTTTGTGTATACTGGTTGTCAATACTGTAGACGGTTGCTAGTGCACTGTGATTCTAACCCACAGCCAAATATTCAAGACATCTGTCGGGGCCCATAAAAATCCCTTCTGTTCATCTGTGAACTTCTTCAAACATTATAGCACGATTGCCAGCAGGTCTTCAGCCTCCAAGCTGTTCCAACGTTAACACACGCACTGTAGAATGCAACAAAGATAGTTCTGCAGTCTTGTTGGGTTTTGTTTTTTTTTGCTGGGTCAATGATTCCAAGGACAAATAACAAGTGAGACTGTTCTCCTCAGCAATGTGGAGGTGACTTCTTTTACATTCCTCCCTGATTGGTCTCATAATGACGACGTCCTCCCCCCCCCCTCAGAGCTTTTAAACATGCAAAAACATGCAAATCGGGCTTGTTGCACCAGGGGTCTCCTGTATGTCTTGGCACGCTGCGGACGCTTTGGAAGGTCTGCCGGCGACCCCTGAACCTCCTCTTCTTCCTCCTCCTCCTCCTCTCTGTGCAGTAACTACCCCGAGTGTGGCGGGGGGATGCCGGCCAAGGTGAAGAGGAGCAAGAGCAGCATCAGCCATAGCAGCTTCAGGAGGAAGGTGGAGTCCATGAAGGCCCTGAGTCTGGAGGAGGCCCAGCTGCACCTCCAGAAGGAGCACAAGACCCTCACCAGACAGGCCCCGGTCAGGTACGCCCTCAGAACCTGCCTTCAGAGCCACCTTCAGCAGTGGTTTGTGTTAACGCAACGTGTTTGGAACCGCCAGGAGCCTCCGTGATTCACCGGCTGACAGGGGGATCAGGTCCACACACGTCGTGGCCCGCCCCGAGCTGCGAGGGCAATTTTAATTCCCTAATTCGCATTGAACGTTGCCACAACAATCACTGTTTGTGTCGTCTCACAAATCATCTGTTCCCGCGTGGAATTTGATTGGCGCGTCCGAAAAACCCATATTTTCCTCATAATAAATCTGTTTCGCAGTGAAAGACTTTTTTTTTTTTTTTTCTTTTTTTTTTTACGTGAGCGGCTGCTGCTTAAAATGAACAAAGGCTAACCCTGTGCATTCCACCGCAGGTCGCAGATGTTCGACGTGGACAGCAAAGGCTTCGAGAGAACCAACGGCACCGGCTCTCAAAGTGTAAGTCCACGTTCCTCACCCTGAGAACCTGCAGTGCATCAGTCCAGCGAGCGAGCGAGCGCGAGAGAGAGAGAGTGAGAGTGTGCACGGAGACGTTTTGTCTGTGGTGACTCATGAGTCCTGAATCCTGTTGCCAGAACGCGCGCCTTAACACGCTCCTCTCCCTTGTGTTTCAGAGCTTCATCAAGCACAACGCCACATTCCACAAGCTGTTCCCCGACGTTCCCGAGAGCGAGGACCTGATGCACGGTAGGCGCAGCGGGGCGCAGCGGTCCTCGGATCCTGTTCTACCGTGTCTAGTGGTTGTTCCACCTCTGGCGCTCACTGGCGACGCGGTCACTTTGGCTGATGCCGCCTTTCGCAGTCAAATCACAAGTCTTGTGTTGCCGTGTGTTCCCAGCGTACATATGCGCCTGGCAGAAGGAGGTGCCCTACCACGGCCGACTGTACATCACGGACACGCACGCCTGCTTTTACTCCTCTGTCCTGCTGAAGGACACCAAGGTGAGCTGCCGTGGTCGAAATGGTGATAAGTGATTTTTTTTTTTGTCAGAAGTGTGTCAGAAATGCGGGACTTTCTTTTGGCTGTTGAATCAACTGGATGTTGTCACGCGGAGACATGGATGTTGGTGTTCCACTGAAGCCTGCTTAACGTCTCCCCCTCCTCCTCCTGTGTGCTGCAGGCGGTCATCCCCCTGTCCTGCATCCAGAAGGTGAAGAAGCAGAACATGGCCCTGCTGGTTCCAAACGCCCTCTCCATCCGCACCAGGGAGGGAGACAAGGTGAATATCCACAGCTCCTCGCAGAGTAACCTGCCCAGGACACACACACACACACACACACACACACACACACACACACACACACACACACACACACAAACACTTTGCAACAGGACCAACAGCCTTGTAGCAGATAAACTAATAAATACTGTTGTTATATTAATAGAAGATCGTGCGAAGGAGGTCGTTCAGCCCACCCTGGCACCCCTGGTGTTGAGCTGCGTCTCTGACCTGGTTTGATTTCTGACTTGTTTGGTATCCCGTCTTCCTCCCCCCCCCCCCCTCCCCCCCCTGTCTGTCTCACCTCATAGTTCCTGTTTGTGTCTCTGAGGAACCGTGAAGCCTGCTACCAGCTGCTCTGTTCTGTCTGTCCTCAACTGGAGGTGAGTGCTTGGGATTGGTCAAGAAATAATACTGCATGCCGAGTGCTTATGACCGAGTACACGGCCCAAGCGATGCATCCTGCATCCTGCTCCGTGGCAAAATACACAGCAACATAATTATCATGTTTTTTAAGATGTTTGTAAGATGCTTGAGGACGATGTTTTGGTCATGGTTTATAAAGTGCGTGGCGTTTGTTGGTCGTATGTCAAGATTTTTGCGTTGATGTATGAAGGAGTATCTCTGGGCTCATTTCGAGGCTGTGTGTGTGTGTGTGTTTGTGTGTGTGTGTGTATATATACAGTATATATATATATTGTGTATACATTTAGAAGAATAATGTAGAATTGGTCTTGTTTCCGATCAGACGGGCAGCACCAACAGCAGCATGATCTTCTCGTCAGCGGAGAACAGTGAGAAGAGCAAGCTAGTGGTGAGCATCTTCTCTGCACTTTGACTCCGTCGACTGTTAACAAGCTACACTCTCTTAGTGCGCTGCCACCTGACCTTTCGACTACGCTGTTAAAAATAGACATCACCAATAAAGATGTGGTGTGGACAAAAATCCCGTCACAAAAGTAGAACTGAGTCAGTCGTGACGAGCGTCCTCTGTAGCCTGCGCATACGGTAGCCGTCCACACAGCTGTATGAAGCTGCTGTGAGCCGTAAACACATGTGACAGGCGGAGGCAGTTTCCGGCACCCCCACCACAACCACAAAGGTTTCCATCCCTTGTGTGACTTTTGTACAGCAGCCTCCGAAGCGATGTGCAAAAATAACAAGTAAAATACCCACGGTGGTTCCGACACCCTTCGCTGACCCACCACCGACACAAGTTGGCAACTTAATCCCTCCAGGGTGCCGTACTTTATTAGCACGGCCGTGTGGAACCGTTACGTTCCCCAATGTTCCCCAATGTCCCGACACCTCCCCGGTCAACGGGGCCCAGTGAGGAGGATCAAGTACACGAGACGAGTGGTAGCTCTGTATGCACATTGAGCCTCTGTGAGCAAATCCACACACTCCGACGTTTCTGTGGATTAAGAGAGGCTCAATGTTCACGGTATCGCATCGGTTATCGTTATCCGACCTAGCCAGTGTCCCCGGTGGCGCCCTCGTCTCCTCAGACTAAAGTCCGTATCGTGGCCCTTTCCCCTCCCGTCTTCCCGACAGAACTCCAGCCTCTCGAGTCTGGACGACAGCTTTGACCTGCCGGACTCCGCCTTGCTGCCGCGGCTGCTTCCCGAGCCGTCTCCGCCAGAACCTCAGAACGGTGAGTCGCCCGCCCACTGAATGTGGCCGCGCTGCGATGACCGAGGGGAACCCGGGGAACGTTCCGCACAGCGGATCAAGCGCACGGGGGGCGGGGGGGCGGGGGGGGGTGTATCGCGGCTCCACTCTGGGTTTTTGGTTTCACGGCTGTTCCTGGTTCTATTTTACGACCCACCTGCCGTCTCAACTGGAAGTCATCCAAAGTTCAAGCTGGTTTCCAGTCATGTGCAAAGGAATGGAACAATGAGCGGGCAGGCATTGATGGCGCAGAAGGAATTTTGAGTTTCATGCTTCCTTAATGGTGCAAATAAAACAGGTAAATGACTAACAACGGGCGCCCCGCCTCTCGTCCTTCCAAATCCAGTGCCTAATGGGACCGTTCCCTCCCCGAAGAGCCCGCACACTCCAGACCGGCCCGTCTCCGCCTCGTCCTCGTTCTCCTCCTCGTTCGAGCTGCCCACGGAAGAAGGTACCTCCACCCTTTTGCACCGGCGTGGTGCACGTCTTCACCGGGACACTGATGGTGGTGGGCGGGTTCTGACCGGGGGGTGGGCTTTATGCAGCTGTGTGTGGAAGCGGATGCACTTAAAAGGGGGAAACATTTGGGTCGCAACAAATTCTCCCAACATTAGATAAATATGGGGGGTCAGAGGGCAGAAGCGTTTGGAGACCCCTGACCTCTGACCCATTGTGAACGGAATTCAGTCGAGGAGCTCGGGGGGGGGGGGGGGGGGTCATGAGAGGAGACTGATTCTTCCACCATATATTAACGTGTTTGTCTGCAACTCTTTAGTTGGATGTTCTGTTTGTGCTTGAGGATGTGTTGGTTTATTTGCACTGGTTTCCTGCAGTGACAGAGCCCCACATATACCGCCATGCAGCGAAATTGCACGCAGCTGCTCTCATTAGAACCGCATTCGTACTCTCACCGGTAGCATTGAGCACGTGCTACTTTCCGAAGCGACCCGCGGTGCATTTGTAGACGCACGTCTTAAGAGCGGAACGGGGTTCGGCTTGTTGGGCTGCAGACACCCTGGGTGTTCGACCCAGGACCAGCCCAGCTCTCCTCCCTGACTCCTTTGGTGCAGCCGCGGCCTACTGGTTAGGGACTTGTAACCGGAGGGTTGCCGGTTCGAACCCCGACCAGTACGAACGGCTGAAGTACCCTTGAGCAAGGCATCTAAACCCCTCACTGCTCCCCGAGCGCCGCCTGTTGCAGGCAGCTCACTGCCTCAGGATTAGTGTGTGTTTCACCTCACTGTGTGCCTCACCATCACTGTGTGTATTCCACTAATTTACGATTGGCTTAAATGCAGAGACCAATTTTCTCCCACGGGATCAAAAGAGTAATTCTTCTTCTGACGTGGGGTTTTAACCCGTTTCCTTTGCGTTGCAGGGGCCTCGTGGATGTGCAGTGTGAAGCGGAGAGCCCGGTCTCTGATGACCCAGAGGGAAGCCAGCACCCTCAACACACTGCTGGTCATCTACCTGATCCTGTGAGTTCATCGCACCGTCCCCGTCTGCTCTATCTGAAGGGGATCTCTTCCTCTTCTTAACTCAAATTCCCAGAGAGACCTCGGAGTGAGCCAGGCAGGAAGTAGAGTTGCATGCCGGCGAGTCTGCCCTCATGGCCTCACCTGGTTGTCACCCGATGCAAGCCCCGCCCCTTTTTGAAATTACTCTGGCACAGATATGAACATAATTGGAGATTATGAACGGAGTCCTGTTTTCAGCCTGCACGATAATCTCAGGCAAGCCGTATGTCAACTTTGTCTGGAATGCTGTGTGGCGCTAACGCCCTGGAAGAGGCCAGTGTTTTGAGAGTTGGCAGTGGATTATAACTATAAGTATAACTATAACTAACTACTTGTCTCTGTGTGTGTGTGTGTGTGTGTGCATCACCAGGGTCATGCTGCTGCTGCTGTCGTCAGGTTACATCGGCCTGCGCATCGTGGCGCTGGAGGAGCAGCTGACCTCGCTGGGGGCGCTCACAGAGTTCTCCCTGAACAGCGGGTAAGCGAGCGATGTCTCCTCTCGGACATTGTTAAGGTCCACCGGTTCCTGATGGCGATCTGTGTGGCCGCTGTCAGGTTCTGGTGGATGTGGGCGCGGCGGGTTCCTTTCCTGTTGACCGGTCGCAAAAGAACACGCTATTTTCTAATCGTCTGTGCCGGGCGAATGACTCTCGACCGTTTCCTCGTGTTAGTGGTTTGGCGATTTGACTTTGAGCGTCGAGTTGTGGATGCCATGGGCGCGGCCTCCTGTCACGCCATGTTCATGTGTTGTTGTTGTGGCGTCCCGTATTGTTTTAGTGCTAAGCCGCTCCTCTTCCTCTTTCTCTTTCAGCTATCAAGACACATAGCGCTCATCGGCTGAACCGGGAAAAAAAAAAGACTTGAGCTGTGATTGAAGGACCACTACCCCGCCGAAGCCAATGGGAGGGAAGGTCTACGTGACTGTGGTCCCCGCCCCCCCCCCCACCCCCACCCCCTCCCCTGACATGTCCCCTTTCTGGTCGCTGGTACGGCCTGCGGGAACATCGGGCTAACCTGTGCAATCTCTCACTGACACCCTGCCGTGTGGGGGGAGGGAGGGGAACAACTCTGGGTGACCCCCCCCCCCCCTCGAAGGGCTACACCTCCTCATCTCCTCGTCTCGTCGTCTCCCCACCCCCTGACTCTCCCCCAGCTAGAAGCACACAGAGCTGGGGGGCACACGGACCACCACTACCTTTCCTACTGATCCGGAGCCGACACGAGTCTCCTGTACACACGGGGCCACTGCCTGGCCGCAGTGCGTCTCTGTGTGTGTTTCATACCAAAGCCAAATGACTCCTGGGAACGCCCGACCGCCGTGTCCCACAGACTGATGTTTTCTCAATGGCCACCTCCGTCGTCTCCCCCCCGTCGTCTCCCTTCATTGGGGGGGATGGGGGGGGACCCCTGTACTACCCTCTCCTCGACCGCTGGTCTCCTTTTTTTTTTTTTTAGATCCAGCACCACGCGCTGCCAAAGATGCGCCAGGTGTGCATGTTCTGCGTGGCGCTGGCGCGGCTTTGTCCCGCGTCTCTCTGCATTTCCCCGAACACACACACACACACACACATCGTGGGCCGTGTGTTGTGCTCGGACGCCAATCATCAGGGGCGTTGTGGTTGACATGACGATGCCCCCGAACCGAGCTCAGATCAGCCAGAGGTGGACGCGTCCAGCCTCCCGTTCTCTCCAGAAGGTCCTTTCACCTGTCGTTAATCGTACAGTATTAATCCCCCCTTCCCCCCCCAGCATTGGGAATGATTTAAATCCCTTTTTAATGATCAATGCTTGGTGGTTTAATTCCCCACCATCTTTTGACACTTGGGGCTGTTTTCTAATGCACAACCCCCCCCCCGGGATGAAGGCGTGGCCAAACAGGGCGTGGCTGGACGGGCTCCAGGCACGCCGTCCTGTATGACCACTCGGTCCGGGATGAAGCCGTTTCCATGTGAGGCTGACACCGGGTCCCTCGTGTCCGATCGATCCACGTCTCCTCGTGCCGATGGTGTTATGGGGACGGGGGGTTGGTAGAGACGGTGCAAGCCCGCGTTGTTCTCGTCCAGAGCCCCCCGATGACCGACCGTGCGGCATTTTAACTAGGATATTTATGAAATGACACCGATACTGTATTTGCAGAGTTGTCACCGCCACGTCTCCAGCGCTCTCGTGTGTGTGTGTGTGTGTGTGTGTGTGTGTGTGTGTGTGTGTGTGTGTGTGTGTGTGTGTGTGTGTGTGTGTGTGTGTGTGTGTGTGTGTGTGTGTGTGTGTGTGTGTGTGTGTGTGTGTGTGTGTGTGTGTGTGTGTGTGAGATCTCGTTTTGGCCACCTAAGATGGGAGGACATCCTTTCAGATGAGCGTGAACTATGAACTATCCCTGTTACTGTGAGGTCTGAGCTTTCAACAGAAGACAAAAAAAATACAGTGGTCCAAAAAAAACATTTCAATATGCAACAAGTGATTATGCATGTATATATCTAACAGAAAAAAAACAAAAACTGAAATAGTCTTTTCTATTATGTTATTCTTTTTAAATTGAAGTTTGGCGACAAAGAATGGTGTAATTTAAAAAAAAAAAAAAAAGAAAAACACAAAAAAAAAACTCTGAAGGGTGAGGGTGAGGAAGCTGAGCACTTTAATGAGATGCGTGATTCTGGTCCTCCAGAGCCTAGACACGCCACATCTGGCCAGAGGAGGGCAGCCGGGTCGTCTGGTTCTGGATGGTGCTAAGACCCGGGTTGGGGGGGGGGGGGGGGGGGGCTCTAGGGGTTCTGTTCATTTGAAATGAGCCACTCAGGGGAGGTGGGTGCTGACAAGGGTTGGGGGGGGGGTACACACACACACACATTGAGGGCTCTCACCCTGAGCGGTCTGACCCTTGACCCTCGCAGGGTGCGGGGTACAGGGTGCCAAACCAGAGCCTTTACTTGTCCTCGGGGGGCTTTCGTACTTTGTCTGCTTTTTTTTTTTTTTTTTTTTTTTTTTTTTTACATTTCGCAGAACATGTTCCATCGCATCATTTTTAAATCAGTTGCCTGCCCCCTGATGCAAAAAAAAACCCCCAAAACAAAATCTAAACTTCAAAACTGGAGTCCGGACAAACGAAGCAGCCATACACTCAGCCCTCTGGGCCCCAAGAGGGTCCGGCTCCCCACGTTGCCCTGCCTGCTCCTGGGCACAGGAAGTGTTGATGCCTGCGATGTCACACGGCGCAGTTCTGATCACATGACCCGCGCCCCACGCACTCTGGCCAGGGGGGGCAGCAGCGCACAAATCACTGCCCCCCCCCCCCCCCCCACCCCCCCCTCGAGACATGGCGCACCACACACCACGCCAACCAGGCTAGAGAGAGGGTCTGATGTTGCACTATTCAAAGTGTTATGAATGATTTGTACCGATTTTGTTGTCTTTAATTCTATGGTCATATATAGATATATATATATTTATTTGCATTATGTAATTCAAAGTGGTCTCTGTGAGATGACTTTGTTTATTGTTTAAAAATAAATCAAGTGTTGCAAGAATTACTGTGTGTGTGTGTGTGTGTGTGTGTGTGTGTGTGTATGCTGCAGAAGCACCCAGCTGGTTTGCAGTGCATATGTAAACTGCACTGATCCTCAGACAAACTCCAGTGGACGTCTGGGCACCAAGATTGCTTAATGCATGTGTGAGAATTTGAATACCAGATGCAAAATGTAAATGTCTACTGGAAAATGTGTGGACACAACCCTACAGCCACAAGGTAAAACGCATGTTATGTTTTCATAAAGGAAGGGAAAGTTTCTCATGACAGTTATGTCAACTTCGTTTTCTAGTATCCCCTGAGAACATTGCCTTATCTTAGAGTCTGACTCTGGAAAGTCATCAAAAGACAAGTTAACCATCTTGGTAAAAGCAGGTCAAGAGTGCTGTGGTGGGAGCATGCGTGGCCTGCGAGTAGTGACTTCCTGATAAGACTACGTGTTGCAATTCCACTGTATAATGACGAGGGATTAGCAGTTAACTGATGACACACAGACTGGCTGCACTGGTTCTCAGAGCTCAACCTGTGCGGCACGTGCGGTAGGTGTTTTTGTGCTGGAGCTGATGGTGGGCCAGCTCACTATTGATACGGTTGATTATATCACTCTGATTTAGAAAATACATTTTTATATTGAATTTTTAACATGTAGTTGTTCATTTTTGTGTGTATTCTATCTACCTATTTTTCTGACGGGGACTTAAAAAAAAAAAAAGTTCTCTTGTCAAATGTGGACGCCCACCTTTTCTGTGGTGTCAGTTGTCTTCTGATGTGGCCTTCTGTGCTTCCTGGCAGTTAGGCTACATACGGAGAGAATGGCTTCTGTGGCCCTCTGGTGTGATGTGTGTATGTGTGATTGGGTCAGAGTTGATGGGTAATCTGACTCAGGTTCTTTCCGTTAATCTGAGGTGGGAAAAAGTTAAGAAATCACTCCAAACCTTAATATCATGTCATCTTTATTCTACTCTAGACAATCTTCAAAGCTGTGACTTTTGACCTCTTTAAATTTCCAACGCAGTGCGCTGATCGGTTCGGCCATTTTGTGTCTCGGGGCAGGACCCCCCAACCCCCCCAGCCCCCTCCTCAGGTGTCCTGGACGTGGGGGGGGGCCGGCTCTCCCACCGTCTTCTGGTACGCACACAGCTGGAACGCGCCTGTCGGCACGGAGAAGAAGCACACGGTCAGTGAGAAGACGTGCACGTCCACAAGACGGCTCAGGACGGTCTGAGGACGCACTTCTTGTGTCGACATGAAAACCACAGAGAAGGTCTGTGCAAACTTCTAGTGAACAGAATGGAACACACAGTATCCTGTGTAATTCCACGGCTGTTAACACATCTCAAGAGTATTGTGTCACCTGCAGCGAACGCCAGAATGATGGCCACCCAGCCTGTGATGTAGGACCAGGAGAACCTCCAGTCCATAAACCTCTTGCCAAAGAAAGTGACAGTCACACCAGTGTAAATAGCCAGGGCCAGCAGAGCCAGGAACCCTGGGGGACGAGGAAACAAACAGTCCCACGGTTCAATAAATAGTCCATGTGAGGAATGAAAGTGTGCCACAGGTTAACTACACAGCAGCTTTACGGGCGTCCCTTTGTTTCACATTTAGCGTGGCCATAGGGCGACGCTAAAATGCTCCTTCAATGTGAATGAAATCTGTCAAGATAACATGGCTTGTGTTGTAATGTTTAATGCATTGAAATGTTAGTGAACTTGAAACCATGACAGTCCCTCTTCAGATTTTATATTGGAATTATATATTGGAACAGTGTAGAGATAAGAAGAAAGGTCTTATGCAAGTCTGACCATATCACCTCGAGCCGAAACAATATAACTATCATCAATATAACATCAATTACAGTTTGTTCCCGTGTTCAATGTAAAGGGAGACACCCTTATTGAAGGAACTAAGAACCTGGTTGAAATGGACCTGGTTGTCAAGGACCTGCACAGGCCGGTATGGTAGTGGACACCACATGGTGGCTGTCCACATTGATTTTGTACCAAACCTCCTCTACATTCTAGACTGATCTCAAAACGTCTGGGGACGCAGGAGAGATCACAATGGCTCCTCGGCCATTGTGTGTGTCCGTGTATGTGTATGCATGTACTGAATCTCCGGATGAGTCAGCAACCCTAACCTTACATTTTGAGGTTTTGTTTAAAGTGTTCATGCAAAGGACCAGAACATCCTCTCTCTGCTGCTTGTGTTCTCTCAGTCTGTAGGCCTACTCACAACACAGAGCCTTAGTTTTACTCTTGGCTCAGCAGGACTTTTACAATCAATAATTTATTAACGCTAAGAGGAATTCTACAAAGAGTGTGCTGAAATGTATGAAACTTGATCTTGATCATCCACCTATTAAAACACATGCTTTAGATATGCACAGACGTGTGTGTTGTGTGTGTGTGTGCGTGTGCGTGTCCGTGTGTGTGTGTGTGTCCGTGTGTGCGTGTCCGTCTGTGTGTGTGTGTGTGTGTGCGTGTCCGTGTGTGCGTGTCCGTCTGTGTGTGTGTGTGTGTGTGTTTGTGTGTGCGTGTCCGTCCGTGTGTGTGTGTGTGTGTGTGTGTGTGCGTGTCTGTGTGTGTATCCGTCCGTGTGTGTGTCCATGTGTGCCCGTGCGTGTTACCTGACAGGATCAGGGCGATGCCCCCCGACCGGACCCTCCGGCTCTTGGTGCCGTTGGCGAAGGCGCTGAGGCCCAGGATGACGCCGGCGAAGCAGCTCAGCACCGCCAGCAGCATGAAGGCCCGGGTGGCGTCCCAGAACGCTGAGGAGACACACAGAGGAGGTCGGTGCTGGTGGACCCGCAGGCGGCGCCAACGTGGTCCAGTACAATTCAAGTGAGGATAGAAGTGAAGAAGGGAGGACCTTTCGCTCTTTGTTGGTCATTCTCTGTAGTTTTTTTTAGATATGTGAATGAAATGTGTTGTCTGCATTTGACCCATCCTATGGTACCATAGGAGCAGTGGGCTGCTGTGTTCAGCATGTTGGGGTTCAGTGTCTTGCTCAAGGACACTTCAACATGCGAACAGTTGGAGGCGGAGGGGATCGAACTGCCGACCCTACAGTCAGTGGACGACCCGCTCTGTCCACCCGCTCTACCCACTGAGCGACTGCCACCCTGGATGAGTAGCTGCTCACCAAATACAGTGATAATGTGGTGTAGACCAAAACGCTAAAGTTTTCAAACCAAAAGTTGCGACTCTAACCATTTTTAAAAGCACATTTAACCCTTCGAACACTCTTCCCTATCCTGCATTGCGTGCGTCTTCCTCTCAAACACGCGCAGACCCGACATCTCGTCCGGTAGAGACGACGTGGCGGCGGACCACCGACCGACCGACAGACGCGGCCCCGCGCTGACTCACCGACCGTCATGGTGTGGGCGTGGCACTTGTGATTGATGCAAAATCTCCAGAGCCCCTGATTGGCCGAGCTGCCGGAGTAGCGGTACTGCATCCAGAAGTCGGTCACCGTGGAGACGATGAGGAGGACGAGGGACACCACTCCGCAGAGCGTGCCTCCTCCGGCTAGCGTGTAGAGCATCGGGGCAGAGGCTTCGTCAGGCGCTGGCCTCCGGGAATCCACAACAACTGAGGAGGGAGGGAGCGACGGGATCCGGCTCAGAGAGGGCATCGGAATTCCATACACAGAATACAACACATTGTCCGAGGAACCCTTTGGGGTCATCCTAGAGTCGTACATGTCGCCATGTATCCATTTTAGACTAAATTAGATACAAAATCTCAACCCCTTGAGAATTCTGACCTCATGACCTAGGAACAAGAGTTTTGCCTGAAATGCTGTTAAAATCTGTCATGCTGTTAATAGCCAGAGATGTTGTATACTAGCAATTGTTACCCTAGCAATTGAAATGCTTGAAACGTGTTCTTTGACTTTCTGACTGTATTAGCAGCAATTAAATGTTTCACCTTCTTATGACAAATGTACTCTTAGTAAGTCGCTTTGGATAAAAGCGCCTGCTAAATGCCCTAAATGTAAATGTAAATGTAAAACACACACCTTACGGGGGACATTCTGTCTCACGCGAAGCCCAGCTGTCCCATGAACTACAGTTTAGATTGTAGTCACCACTATTCTATAGGAATCTCAAAATACTGAAACGAAGACCAGGCATGAGGTGGGTGGACTTTCACCCACTCACCCACAGGGCTGTCATTAGCCAGGGAGTCGATGGCTCTGTGCATTATGTTTTTAGATGACGTATTACATGTTGATTTAAAAACGGTGTTTATCTGAAAAATGGCAACGCCTCCACGTTTAGTGGTAGCAGAATGTTGGTCGTCTGCACATTTGTACAAAAAAAAAAAAACCCTGACAACTATATATATGGTCAATATGTAAAGTAAATAAAGTAGCAATACAAAGGCAACAAAACAGTTTGAACCAACATGGCCTCCTGTCAAAGAGAGTGCTGATGGGACGGTTCAGAGGTTCCCATTGTTACTGACTAAGTCCCTTCAATGACCCACACACTCCTGTTCCCATGCTGTGCAACAGAAACACTGGTCAGCATTGCTGCTGTGACACACGCGTGTACATGCGTGCACTTGGGTGGGTGGGTTTGCACTTTTCATAAAATCAGCAGTTATTTCAAACTACCACACAGTGTTGCAGAGTTGTCTCAGAATGATTTAAGTACACGTTTAAAAGTGAATTCCAACGCAGCAGTTGCACACCTTAATCTGAATTCCATCAAATTATTTTGGTATGAATACTATTTGAGGGTTCAAGGAAATGTAACAAAACCCCCAATCCAGGTCTCTAAGTATAGCGACGATTATTCTAATGTGCATGCGTTGCCTACAGACCCCTTTCCCCATCATCCAACAGTTGTCCATGTCACCCCAGGTCACAGTTTTAGATGATGGATGTACTTTCTGAGGAAACTCCACCCGTGAGAATTTGGACCTCGTCCAGGGAATATGTTAATAGCACAACACGTTTCGGCGGAAATTCTGTTAAAGCGAGAGGAATGTTTTCGGAATGTTTTTTTTTTACCTTAGTGCTGCGAGGTGAGGTGCTCTCTCTGCGGTCTCTCTGGGGGTCAGTGGCTGCAGTTAGCGGCCGGAGGGTGGCCTATCCGTTTTAAGCCCTGGGCCTCCTGGCTTCCATTGTCCAGCCAACAAAAGCGGGAATGATCGAGGGCAGCGTAAAAATGAAGGTAAATCCCAGCCCCCCCCACCCCCCCTCTCTCCCTGTTTCTCTATCCCTGTTTTTTTTTTCCCTTTTCCCACTGTGGTGCTGACCATCTGTCCATCTTCCTCCATTCCCTTTTCATCACCATCATCTTCATCGCGCTACCTTCTTGCAGGTCCTCATCTTCCTGCTGGTGTTCTCTCAGCCAACCATCTCCATGTATCTCCAAAGGACTGGAAGGCCCCACACAGCACCGGTTGGACCTGTCCTGTACAGATCCACTTCTTGGCTAGGACAAGGAACTGACACTCCACCATTTCAGAGGTGCTGTCATCTCAACTATCCTGGTACTGCAAAGCTTTGAGCGTCTGAATACCGGTGTTGATACGTTGATACCGTGTCCTCTAAAATTAAGGCGAAGCATTTCTGAGATGATGATGTATTTATATAATGAGTGTGCTCAATTGCTGCTGTTACCTGGAAATGTAATCCATGGAAGCAATCCGTATCCGCATTGTATCTGCTGTGTTGTTGCCAGTTGCTTTTGTTGTTTGTAAGGCGTAGTAGCAATGATTAGGAGTACTTTTAATTGCTGCATTGTGTTTAACGACTGAGCTCATTAACTCAGTCGTTAAACACTGTTTAAGCTAAATGGACAGAGCAGGTGATTAAACGAAATCAAAACTTTTAATAGAAATCTATATGGTCAATTGAAATAGTGCTATTACAGCGATCCTATCAAATCAAAAAGTTACCACAAAATGACCATACATTTTTATTTACTGTATCATTTTGTAATTGTTTTTGTAACGGTTATGAATTACAATCAGTTACAATAAGGATCGTTATCAGGATACAATTCAATATACTTAAAAAAATTTTTTAAAAGATGTGAAAATGTGAACTCAGAAAATTTCTCAAGTTTAGTTCATGAACTAAATCATGCAGGGGTAGTTAGGTAAGAAACCAAGCATTGTAATTAGAAGTACAATTTCCTAGAAAAGAAGGGTTACTTTTTGCATTCAAGTGAAATTGACTTTAAAGCAGCTTGAAATGCAAGCAGCTTGATTTTAAAACGTCTAAACAATAGAAAATAAGCACATTTTAAACTAAAATGACACAGCATCTGAACATTTCAGATCAGCAGCATAAAATGTAAGCCACTTTAAGCCGCTTGAAGTTTAAATTACTTAAATTTAAGTTAGTTAAATTTAAGTAAATTTAAGTTAGTTAAATTTAAGTAAATTTAAGTTAGTTAAATTTAAGTAAGTCAATTTATGCTTCTTACATTTTAAGAGGCTTAATTTTTAGAAAGCAGTAAGGCAATTTGTCAATTTGAACTATATCCATTGCAATTTTAAGTACCCTTAATGATAATCCAGGCATACATTTTGAATAATTTCATCACAATAAATTCAAACAATTTGAATGAAAATTAATTTGATGTTATACTTCCTTCAGATTCTATGAATCTCTTTTTCTTCAACAAACAGCTTTGTAAGATATTTCTAAAAAGGTAAATCATTGAATTAATGAATGAAAACAACGATCACATTATCGATTCAACCTCCTAGATTTTATTTTGTAACCATTTTGTAATATTCATGTGAAGTTCATGAAGTCCTCTTTGATTCAGGCCACATGAAGCAACCAACAACGATATTTCCTCCACAAGAACAGCTATCATAGTTATTCAATGTTTCTACACGTTTTACAGCCAAAGGATAGTCAATGGCCTGTATTTGCATTCATTAATTACATTGTAAGGCAAATGAGTAACGTGACTAAAGCTTTTCAAAGAACACATCTACTGTCCACCTTTAAATAACACACTCGGGGTACTTATGCTGCAACTAGCATCTATAACATTCAGACACTCTACAAAGTTTTTTTTTTTTTTTTTAAACACACGCAGTCCAGCGATTTGAAGACAAATTCCAATTAAGAAGCGATGTGTGTGTCTTGATATACAGTAAAGTATCACAACTAGCCCGGGCTAAAACACAGCACCGCCAATGTGGGGATTCTACATGCAAATAATCTTCTGTCCACAGCAAACATTTCATTTGACTCCAGATCATGTCGTGTTAACTTGTGTCCACCATTAGTCACTTTTAGACGAGTCGTCCTCATACAGGTAAAGGAAATTAGCAGTTAAATGGCACGTTAGAGTAAAGGCTAAAGTCAGGCAGCAGCAGAAACATCCAAGAGTATACGTGTGGACAAGCAGACAGTGTGCACACTAACACAGCCGTGGAATCTAAAGTGCACATGCATATGTACACACACACAGAAAATACATACAAATATCTCACACACACACACACACACACCTTACGGAGACATCCTCTCCAACATAAACAGTGACGGTGACTACAGCTCGTACACAACCCTTAGGGTGGGCCCTGGTTCCTCATGTGAAAACCCCCTTAAAAAACAACAACACACAAACCCCAATGCTTGAAGACGCACACAGAGCACACCAGAGTGACACCAGAGTGATGTGGAGGACTCCGGGTGTGAAGAACATTACTGCAGAGGTTGGCAGCGCCTGCAGTCCAGCAGTGTGGCTGCAGGAGGACAATCACAAGGTGTGCTTCAGATAGACGAGTCAACGGGGCCAGCTGGGCTCTCCTGCTACATTGCAATGCTGAGCCTCAGTTTGCATAATGTAACAACAGTGCAGACACACACACACACACAGACATTCAGTGCATATGTACAGCAGTAAACGTACAAGAGCAAGCTATTAGGCACATGGTCCCTAAAAACACACATACAAGTAGATGAACACACACACACACACACACACACACACACACACACACACACACACACACACACACACACACACACACACACACACACACACACACACACACACACACACACACACACACACACACACGTTTTTTTTGTACCATAATTATTTTTATTAAATAAAAATAGCCAACGATGAGGTTTTTGTTAACACACAGACACACACACACACACACCAAACAACAATCATTACGACAACATACAGCTCCTGTCTACACAACTCACAACCATATGACAAATGGAGGCCTCAAAACAGAGCCGTCAATGTAATCACACGCACACGCACACGCACGCACACACACACACGGCAGTGGGGACATCCTGTCAGCCAGGGCGAGAGACATGAGGAGTCTGTGTTGTGCTCGTATCAGCCATCGCTAACTCTAGGGGCTAGGTGCTAGCGGTTGGTGGCTAGTGGCCAGGCGCTAGCAGCTAGTGGCTAACGACCAGGTGTGCCAGCTGCTAGTGGCCAGCCGTGCGGGCCCAGAGGGTGACGGTCCGGTCTGCGGAGGAGGAGAGGAAGGCCAGGTCCCGGGTGTGCCAGCGGGACTGGATCACCTTGTCCTCGTGTTCTCCGGCCACCGTCTGGGGCAGAGGCTTGGTCAGGTCCCCTGGTGGCCAACGAGAACCACACCGCGTTAGGGAACCATCCTGGAGGAGACCTCTGTGCACAGTTGTGCCAACTGTTTATAGTTTTTCGGCCAACTTTCCTCTCATGTGTGATTCATGTGTTTGAATTAGGATAGGCGTCAACAAATGAGGGGTTAATCTGATGACCCTGACTGCACCCCCCGACACGAGCTGTAACGCGTTTCAACCGTTGGTTTGGCATGACGGTGCATGACTCCTTGCTGACCCCTAGCGGTGGTTTGTGGAACTGCGCGCCGGATTTGCACAATCCATTAAGAATGGTCGGCCTTCGCCTGGGCAAAGTGTTCAACAAAAGGGTTCAACACGTTTGTTGACTTTATTTCTATTCTGGTTTACAAAACAAAAGTACTGCCATTTACTGTCCTTACTGTTCTTTTCACTAACTTTCACAGGTACTTACGCTTACTTATGCTGCTATTCCTACCTCACCCTACCTCATATAATAGTAGATTCCGACATTGCATATTGCATGTCGATATTTATTGTCTTTTCATCTTATCTGTAGAAATGTTTACTTTTGGTATTAGGAATGTTTTTGTCCTGCCTGTTGTGCCTGTGCACTTCTATCTGTTTCACCGCGGGGAGGGTGAGAAACGTCCTCTCGATTCCTTTGTATGTCGTGCAACGTGAAGGAATTGACAATAAAGCTGCTTTGACTTTTGACTACTACCACCGTGAGGGCCACTACATCACCCCCCCCCCCCCCCCCCCCCGCGGCCCCGGCGTTGTAGGCCTACCTTGCAGGTCGGTGACCACCACCTTGTTGTCGTAGGAGCCCGTGAGCAGGTAGTGGGCGCCCAGCGAGAAGCGCACCGAGCGCACGTCGGCGCTGTGCGGCCGGTAGGTCTGCACCATGCGTCCGCCCCGCACGTCGTACAGCATGCAGGTGCTGTCCTCCTGGCCCGTGGCCAGCAGCCGCCCGCTGGGGTCCACGGCAACCGACGCCACCGCACTTCCTGGTTGGGGCGGGGGGGGGGGAGGGGGGGGGGGAGGATGTGTGGTGTGATTGGTCAAGCTTGCTTTTGTCATCGTGTTTCAATTTGAGTCATAATTGGAGCAAACCAGGATTCAGTGACTAAACCGTTTTCAAGTCATTTCAAGTGATTCAGAGAAAGACAGTCAGGAGTGTTTTTCTCTTGCTGCGGTCAACAGTCATGTATGCATGTATGACAAATACAACACAGCAGACACAGATCCCAGTCGACCCCCTGTATAGACAGCCTCCGGTCGACCCCCTGTATAGACAGCCTCAGGTCGACCCCCTCTATAGACAGCCTCAGGTCGACCCCCTGTATAGACAGCCTCAGGTCGACCCCCTGTATAGACAGCCTCAGGTCGACCCCCTGTATAGACAGCCTCAGGTCGACCCCCCCTGTATAGACAGCCTCAGGTCTACCCCCCTGTATAGACAGCCTCAGGTACACTCCCTGTATAGACAGCCTCAGGTCCACTCCCCTGTATAGACAGCCTCAGGTCGACCCCCTGTATAGACAGCCTCAGGTCGACCCCCTGTGTAGACAGCCTCAGGTCGACCCCCTGTATAGACAGCCTCAGGTCGACCCCCCCCAGTGTAGAGACAGAGCATCAGGAAGCCTCACCAGAGCCGTGCAGCGTGGTGCCCACCACCCGCACACAGCTGGGCACCCGGAGGTCCCAGAAGCGCACCGTCTTGTCCTGGGAGCCCGACGCGATCATCCAGCCTCCCCACGTGTACAGAGACAGGATGTGGCCTGGCAGCACCAAAACAAACAACACGCCGGTCAGAGTCAACATCATGTATTATTCTGTAGTGCTAAATGCATGCAAAGTGGTTTGGTCGTTCTTCCCACGAGCGCGGCCACACGCTGAGCTGAAGCGACCGTTCAGAGCGGTCGTGAAATCTTGAGGGTTTCCGTTTCCCAGCTCTTAATAATAATAATAATAATAATAATTCAAGTGCTTTCATCAGTTGGTCATAGTCCTAGTCACCATTGAATTATGTCATCCAATAGATAGACGACTTTAAAGTAATTTATCTACATGCAAATCTGAGATTGCATGTTTGAAGTCAGCCCGGCAGGTTTCCAATGGCCCTGCAATAAAACTTTAGCTGGTCAGTCAAAAGCAGCCGTGTGTGTGTGTGAAGTAGTGAGATTGTGGGCTGTGTATCAGTGTGTCCACTGAGCAGGCCCTGTGATAAAACCAGCCGTATGTGTGTGTGTGTGTGTGTGTGTGTGTGTAGCAGTGAGACCCTCGGTACCAGTGTGTCCGCTGAGCGCGTGCAGGCCCTGCCCCCTCTGGCAGTCCGTTATGTAGATGTTACAGTCCCCGGCGCCGGCGCTGATCAGGGCTGAGCCCCGGGAGCCCGCCCCCTCCATGAAGGCCAGGTCCCGGATGGTCCCGTCGTGCATGCTGAACTCCAGGTCCGGCCCTGCATCACACACACACACACACACACACACACACACACACACACACACACACACACACACACACACACACACACACACACACACACACACACACACACACACACACACACACACACACACACACACACACACACACACACACACACACACACACACACACACACACACACACACACACACACACACACACACACACACACACACACACTAGAGTGCGGATCGGGCCGGAATTTCAGTCCGAGCCCGGCCCGCGTCCGATAGTAACCAAACCTGACCCGAGCCTGATAGGCATTAAGCTTTTTATGTCGGAACCCGACACAGTTAAAGTCTGTTTTTTTTTTTTTAATACCAATGACACATTTATGTCTGTGTTTATGAAAGCCCGCCTTTATTAAGCAACTGCAAGACATTTGGAAATGTCAACAAAGAGATGAGCGCAACATGGACGGGTTAACACGGGGGTAAATTTAAAATTTGAAATCGTGCAGATGTGACAGAGCCTGAACCAAACCGGAGCATAATTCCTAAATATTTCTAATATGCAGGTAGGGGCGGAGGTTGGGGATCGAACCCTGAACCTTCTGGCAGGGAAATGACCACCATAGCCCACTACACACCATCCACTTTCAAATCCACATTCTTTGTACCGGGTGCTCCTTGATAGCCTTCGACTGTGACCGTCGTACCTGTAGCGTTGCAGGTGTCCGGGTTGAACGGCAGCACTTTGACAAACTTGTCGTTGGAGCCGGTGGCCAGCAGCTGCCCACAGTGGCTCCAGGCCACGCAGTAGATGGAGCCCTTGTGGTGCTTGTTCCTCCTGAAGCGGACCACCGGCTGCTTGACCCGACTGGGGTCGCTGCTGCGCACACAGAACCAACCGGTTCAGCCCTTCAACCGCACACATTTCATCATTCATTTGATCAGACGCAGTAAGCAACCTGTGTTCACCTCCAGCAGTGCGAGAAGGCACTGGCTTGTAGCCGACTTCTAGGGAGATGAATGGTGATATGCATACCAGATGGTGATACAGTAATTCCTAGTATAGATAATTCTAGAGTGTAGTTTACCACCAACACTGTGTTCACCTGGTTACAATCTGCTCTCATCAGCGGGCCACAGGTGAATCACCTTTGTGCAAGCTCACCGCGTGATAGATATGCGTGTTCTGTACAGCCTATAGCGGGGCTGGGCAAACTTTGGCTCAAGGGACACATTGTGTTTTGGAAATTGACAGCGGGGCCGGGTCGGGTCACCGTACAAAAATAAATAAATAAATAAATAATTGCAATTACATGTAAAATCTTTTTTTTTTTTTTTTTAAAGGAAAGAAAACAGCTCAAAGACATATACGGCCTTTGATCGAACCTCAGTAAAAAAATTTTTTTTGTCGTCCACTCTGTTAAAAACCTGACACTCTGACTGTCAAATTTTCATTTCTTTTGACTGCTCATTTTGTCAAAGCGCTCATCTCGGGTATCAGTGCAGTGGAGAGTGAAATTACTGACTGTCAGTAAGAGGTTTGTACATGCAGTGAGTGCACCATCTATTGGTTTCAACCATAAAGTCATCTATTGCAAGAGAAATACAGCAAGCAGCCTATAACTTAATTAGACCATTTTTTTCAAAATGTTCGGCAGGCCCCCGGGCCGTACTTTGCCCACCCCTGGCCTATAGCACGGCCGTTCCTACCTGGCAGTGAGGGATTCTGGGTAGGCGCACACCCGCAGTGTTTTGGAGTTGGAGCCGACGGCGTACAGCGCCCCCGTGGGGTGGAAGGCCACGGCGCGCACGGCCTGCGTGTCTTCCAGCTGGTTCACCTTCACGTAGCGCGGCTTGGACTTGGGCCCCGGTTGCTGGGAGACCGAGAAACACAAGCCAGTCAGCGCCGACATGAAGCGGTCGGGCCGGGCTGGGTGGTTCAACTGCGGACTGACAGCTGGTTCTGACAGTTGGCACCAATGCCGGGCATGAAAACACTCAGGGTGATGTTGCATTGATAATGAGTGCAGTGTAGTTTGGGACATTTCTGTAACATAAGCGTTTATCGAGTTTAAAATAACAAATATTTTAAAAAATATATAAAAAAAAATAAATAAATAAAAATAAAAAATTAAAATCAACTTAAATCTAATCAGCTCAAATTAAACTTTAAAAACCCAACTTGGTGTTTGGTGGTGTAATACTTTACAAATCCCCATTTCCCCTGAAGATTTCATAGTAGTACAATTTGACTTTATTCTAAACATTTGTAACAGGACCTCACTTCTTGTGTTGTGCTTCGCGTGGCCAAATCCTCCGATGCAGCCGGAGTTGACTTTGTCCTCTCTGCACTGATGGGTCACAACAACACGTACACATAAAGAGAGATCATTACTCTTTAGAATATACTGCAACAGTTCGAGAGAACTAGATAACTAAAATGACGAATCAAATCCACAGGTTAAAAATGAAGGGGCCCTTATTTTTCAGACATTAACAATATGTTAAAGGGAGACCCCAAACCACACCAAACCATAACCAGGGCCATGTCCCGATATCCATACTTCTTGAGTACACTCAAACGTAGTACACTATCCGTACTTACCAAGTGTGCAGATTTTCAGATGTTGGTGTTGTTCCAAATGGTGCACTTACCGGAAATTCCTATCAGCTGCACGGCCGCGTCACCCGCCAAACACATGTGAATCCTTTACACCCACTGACGCCATTTTCTAACAGAGCTCAGCCTGGCTCTGCCTCTTCCGCTACGCTAGCTAAGATGGCTGCCGTTGAGTACGGATAGTGTACAACGTTGCATACTATGCGTACTAACCCTTTTGAGGGCAGCATCCGGGTCCTTTAAGTACACTTCTTTTCGCCGCGATCGTAATCGGAACACCCTACGTACTCAAACTAAGTATACCAAGCACGGTAAGTATGGATATCGGAACGCGGCCCTGGTCTTAGGAGGTCTTAAGTCCGCCACGTACGGTTGCGCGCCGAGGATGGGGGACTCGACGAAGGACAGCCTCCCCGTGTGGCTGCCGGCGCTCAGGGGGGTGCTGTTGCTGGGCTTCTCCTGGGCCGGGGGTCCGGACTCCGGGGTGTCGGGCCGCCCCGGCTCCCCGCCGTTCCAGTGCTTGGCGGCGGAGAGACGGCCGGACTCGTCGCCGCAGGGGTCCATGCCCGCGTTCATCTCCTCGAGCTTCTGGATGGACCTGGAGGTGGACAGCAGGGTGGTCCTAGGGTGGTTTGCCTGCAGAGGACGGTGTCTCGAGGCTCTTTCACACATGGCTCCCGGTAAATGACCGGGAGAACCTTTCAGGCGACGGCAGTGATATTTTTCTATTGCCACACATGCAGCTACGTTCTGGAACATTTCTGTCCTTTTCACACATGGCAGACACATCGCGGGACCAGCAGGTGGCAGTAATGTAACACTTCTGGACGCCAGCCTGCCTATTATCATCACCCTCTGCAGGGAGCGCCCCCTATTCCGGAATCTGTCCAGTTTCCAGCCATTCCTGAGATAAGAGGCTTGTTTGATCAGCACAGGCCTGTCCGCTCACTCCGAGTGAAAGCCGGTAAGATATAACCCCTGCATGCCTCTCATGACAACAATGTTACCGCTTTCATTCACAACAACCCCATGCAGTTTTCAGGAAACGTAAGTAGGTCTTAAAACAGCTAAATTTGTGGTACACATGTCCCATAACATTGCATTGGTACAGATGACCCATAAAATTGCATTAAGGGACATCTGCCCATACATTCCCATTCACACATGACCCCGTGCATGAAACGTTGCGTGAATGGGGCGTAGGACTCCGCCCGGTGGAGGGCGGTGTTTGGGGGTCTACCTGCTCAGGAAGGTCTCGGTGAGGTTGCGCTGGTCTCCCTGGGGGGTCTCGTGGGGCTTGACCCCTCCCTCCAGCAGCATCTGCTGGTAGAGTTGCCTCTGGTGCTGCTTCTGCTCCAGATGCTGCTGGACACGCAGACGCTGCCTCTGGTACTCCTCCTGGGCCTGATCCACACACTCCCCACGCTGGGGCGGGGTCACGGGGTCACACACACACATGCACACACACACGCACACGCACGCACACACGCACATACACACATACACACGGTGGGCAAAAGGGTAAAGTGGGGGGGTTGAAATGGACAACAACATGTGACCCACATGACATAGAACCCGGGGAACAGTGACAGGGTTCTCCTGTTTGGTTCTCGTTACCTCTTCCCTGTCAGCACAACACGGCGGCCCACTGTCTTTGCCGAGAGGGGTGCGCACATGGTTTGAACCATCCATCCCATGCGGGGGCCTCCTGTAGGAAATAAAGAAATACATTCAACTCAACTTCAACTGAATTGAAGGAAAACATTTTAAAAAGTCTTCAGCATCAAAGGTGTTAAATCTAAACAGTAAAAGTGGCATGATAACTTTGATCTATTTTGACTCTATGGACCCAATGGAGACCAAACTGGCAGAGGTAGAAGTTAGTAATTTGGGAAACTGTCCAGTAGATGGCGCCATACAGTTTACAGAGAGCAACATGAGCGTCATAGTGTCTAGGTTATACCCTTTACCATTTAAGAAGTTAAGAGAAGCTTTGATTCAAAGCAACTGACTGAGATTCTGATCCATGAAGGAGCAAGGTAGATGTTTAGTATCTTTTGCTTGAGGACTCCTACTGGTACACTGGAGATCAAACCCAGCACCTTCTGGCTGGGAGTCGGCCCACACATAACTTTAACCAAATCAAACTTGAATGAACTGATCCCAGTCCAGCAGTCTGAACGTGCATGAGGGGACATTTCAAACATGCCTTTCAGCCGCTCCCGTCTCCCCCTCTCCTCCCCCCCGACCTCCCCCTCACCTCTCGGGGGAGTCGTCCAGCTGGTGCACGTGGTGCTCCACCAGGCTACGACTCAGCGCCGCCATCTCCTCCTCCTCCACGCCTCCCCCACCTCCCCCGCCGCCGCCTCCCCCTCCTCCCCCGCCACCGCCTCCCCCTCTCCTCCGCCTCCCCCCGGCCACCTGCGCCGCCGCCAGGCCGTGGGTCAGCCCGTCCAGCGCCGGGTTCAGCGAGCGCGACATGTAGGCGTCGGCCGACAGCGGCCGCTGGCGGTGGGGGTGCAGGGCGGGCGGCGAGGCGGGGCCCCAGGGCGACAGGCGCCGGATGAGCGGGGCCAGGAGGTCGGCGTGGCCCGCCCGCCGCGGCTTGGCCAGCCGCTCCACGGCGATGTTGAGCGTCTTCTGCTGGAAGGCCCGCGAGAAGGCGCCCGGGGGCAGGTTCTGCAGCCAGGAGAGCAGCGACAGGTCCAGCTCGTCGCAGCCGTTGCCGCACAGCAGGTCCACGCCCAGGAGCACCTCCCCCTCCGAGATCTCCTCCCCCGTCGCCTTGCTCTGGGGCCGGGATGGGGTGGGGGAGGAGAACAGCGGGTAAGTTAGCTCGCTCCATGGCTGGGATGACCGTTCTTCATTCGGGTTAAACTATGATACTAAAGCCACCCCTCTGCCGATGATATGTCCCGTCGAAGATACGAGCACATTTTCCAGGAGAACATAGATATTAGGTAAGATATGACGGGATGTCGTTTGTTAAATTGCAAGCAGGAAGTGTGGGTGTGACAGCAGAAGTACGGGACAGTAATTACAATTAGAGACATATAGAAACGAATCCTATGTCCCCGCAGGGTTAATCAGCCTTCATTCAAGCACAGTGAAAAAGCACAGTGAAAAATCATGTTTTTGAATTTTCACGTCCAAAATAGACTTCAGTCCAAATACGAAGCAACCGAGAATATACAGACCGCCGCACGCACACTCTGGGGGCTTTCCATGTTTTCGATCAGACTACATTAAACTGTATTCTCACTGCACAAGACCAAGTACTAGACAAACAAAATGCATCCAAGCAGAAGTGTGCACGGCGCAGGAGAATCACCTCAGTGAGAGTCACTAAATGAATAATTGAACGAACGAACGAACGAACGAACGCACAAATGAATGAATGCACGAACGAATGAGTGGATGAATGAGTGAATTCTTCACTTTCCGCGGCCGCTCACCTGACAGAACTCCACGCAGCACTCGTACAGCACGCCCTTGATGAGCAGCTGGAAGAGGCGGTTCCCGCTGGCCCGAAAGCCGGCCTCGCTCAGCTTGCGGTCGGCGGGGATGAACTCGGCCACCATGGGGCAGCACTCCTCGAAGCAGTGGACGCGCGCCGTGCTGGCGTTCCAGTCCTTGAACTCGGCGTGGTGGGTGAGCCGCGGCAGCGTGAGCAGCAGACACAGCTTGCTGTAGTCCTCCCGGCTGGGGCAGTGGTCCTCCAGGGAGTGGAGACACCTCACCGCCTCCTGCATGCTCAGCTCCAGCTAGGGGGGGGGGGGGGGGCGGTGGAGAGATAGTGTTTAGCTCATTGATTGATCATCACAGTAGAGTAAAGGCTAGTGTGACGGGGAAACATAAGCTTATTTTCCCATTTGAGATTGGATTTCTAAAGTATAATACATACCACACAAATAAATTACATTATATGGTATTTGATTCTTTCTAAATAGAATAAAGACTCCTCAGTAGTATCGTGTTATTGTAAGTCTAAATGGCGTACAGCTACAAGTAAGTAAATGCTTTACAAAGTGACTTCCAGTGCGGCAGCCTGGCAGATCATCTGCCTCTCCAGGGCGCAGAGGCCAGGCTGCAGACATCGGCGATCGACTCCGTTTCGGGGCCGGGAGTCAAACACCCTCATCACTGCACACTCCAGCAGAAAGGCGATATCTAAGCGAGCTAAACGGGGGTTCAGCCTGCAGAGCTCCATGAGGCTTTTACTGGCGCAGCGGAGGGACAAGGTGCTTTACTCAATGGCACTTCAATGACTTTACTCCTTTCCTGCGGTGGTTACCATCAGCCGGCAAATACCCCCATTGTAAGCATGCCGGTATGCCGACAACGGAATGCTGACAAAGGGCTTTACCAATTGCTAGGCTGCTCGTCGTCCCTCTGAATAGTGTTTCTGATGGGTTGGGAGTGTGCTTTATGATGCGGTGTGGGCGTGCATGTGTGTCAATGTGCACGTGTGTGTGTTTCTGCAGGCGTGCATGTACATGCATGCATGTATGTCTGCCTGCATGCGAATGTACATGCATGCATGTATGTATGCCTGAGTGCGTGTGAACGTACATGCATGCATGCATGTCTGCCTGTATGTGTGTGAACGTACATGTATGCATGTATGTCTGCCTGCATGCGTGTGAACGTGCATGCATGCATGCATGTCTACCTGTATGTGTGTGAACGTACATGCGTGCACGTATGTCTGCCTGCATGCGTGTGAACGTGCATGCATGTCTGCCTGTATGTGTGTGAACGTACATGCATGTCTGTCTATCTGCCTGCGTGCGTGTGAACGTGCATGCGGTTTTGACTCTAAAACGGTGTGCACTGATCCAGCCTTGCGGTGTCTGCAGCATGCCTACATTGTGAGGGTCCTCCGCTGCTGACATGGCGTTATTCACACACAGGGCTTCCAGGAACTTCTGCTTCAGGATGATGTACCGAAACCTGGCCCAGCAGAGGCACACAAACACACAGAGAGACCAGGACAGATGTTTGGATTTAGATGCATTGCTCCATTTCAATTAATTCTGCTTGCTAGTTTGCTAGTTTAATTCTGTCCAGAATGCAGAGAATCATTTCCTGGCCATGAGACAAAGAGAGGTGAAGTGCATTTACCAATATAAAAGGGGGCATTTAGCAGACGCTTTTGTCCAAAGCGGCTTACAATCAGTACATTTGTGGGGTTCGACATGTGGACAGTTGGAGGAGGGGGATCAAGAGGAATCGAACCGCCGACCCTACGGTTAGTGGACGACCCGCTTGGTCCACCCGCTCTACTCACTGAGCTACTGCCGCCCCCAATATCAATGTTCACTGTTACAAAGTCCAGCTAAACAGCACAGCAGCATAATTCAACAATAATAAGTGAGATAACATAATGATTACCTTTTCTTGTCAAACGTCTCCATGCCTTCCAATGGTTGAATGAACTGCATCACCTCATCCCATTGGCCGTCGAGGATGAGTTGCCTGTCGAGAACAGCCAATCACCATTCAGTCTATCAAGTATTCAAGTGTTAAAATCATTTTAGAGGGAGGGAAGCAGGAAGCAGCGGTCGTGTTGGGCGTACGCAAGAAGTTGTAGTGCAAGAAAAGTGGACAAAAAAACACATTTTGTTTTGTCAGACGAAGCATGACCATGAAGTGAGTGACAGACCAATACAAAAGGGTAATCAAAAGGTTTTGGTATCAGAGAAAACTGTATGTGACTGAAGTGTACATCAAGACATCTCTGAAAAGGAGGAAGCACTGGCTTAGTCAGACAGTCCAAAGGTCCACACTGTTAATAATGAAGTGATGTAGAGCAGAGGGGAAGGACAGTCTAGTGCAGAGTTTGACTCCAACAACAACAACAACCACCACCACCGCCACAGCCGTGACCTCTGACCTCAGGAAGAGCATGTCGTCGGAGTAGAGGCCGTTGATCACGCCGCTCTCCTTCTCCAGCGCCAGCATCCCGATGTGCAGCTTCCTGCTGCTCAGGAAGTCCAGCATCAGCTTCACCACCTCCGCCTCCTTGATGCTGATGGTCTCCTCCGCCGTCATGGTTACGGGGTCGTGGGGGGGGGGTCACTGGCTAAGGGCACTGGCAAGCAGGATGTGAGTGAGTGATGCAGTGATGAATACATTGAAACTAAATTGCTTCTGTGCCTCCCATTTACTGCCAAAGCTTTGATTGAATAAACAAAACACATGTCTGCATTGTGTTTTACATGTCCTTACTTTTATTAATGTAAAGCTCTTATCTCTCTTTGACTTTTTCTTTGTTGAGAAAAAAAAAAAAATGGTCATCGATTTGAGAATAAGCTGAACGTCACGCACTTGACCAAGTAGTGCTGTCACGTGGGCGTTCATGATCTGTTTGTGAGTGATTGTCAGTTCTAAAAGTTAACAAGTTGAATTCAACGGTTTTTTTTTTACTACCAGATAAGGCTTGTGAAGTTGTTCAAATAATAATAATAATAATAATAATAATAATAATAACAATAATAAAAATAAAAATAACAATAACAAAAATGTTGACATGTGAATTCATTACAATGCAATGTCATCTAACAATCCACGAGGTCTTTGTCATCTCTCCATGCAGGTGTAGTGGGTGTGTGAAGGACTCTTGTGCGTCGTTAGCCCCATGCCTCCAGAGATCGCCCATCCTCACTCCATCAGAAAACACTCTAAATAGGTAGGCCCACCTGGGGAGACGGCGAGACTCCCGCATCAACGTGCCACAGCGATGTCTCTGCGGCGGACGGCAACTCGTGTCATGCTCCCACCGAGCCTCGCAGCAGAACACGGCTTAGCTGGACGTAATCGATGGCCCCACACACACATTAGTCATCATCTACCGATATGCCGGGCCGATGCGTTGAGCAGGCGACACGCGGCGCGGTCGTTCAGCACGCCATCCCGAACGCGAAGCACCCAACATAAAAAAAATAAAAAAATAAAAACTAACTCACCTGGAAATGCTCACCGATAACGACCACATGCAGACGAATCCGCAGTCTCCTCCACACGTCCGTACATGTATTGATCGAAAAAATATAATGAATCCCTTCGTAGGTGTGTGACGCCCTGCTGCGAGCAACACTCGGTCGTCCACAAACGGCTCTCTTTGCTACCGCATTTCTAGTACACAAACCTCGGTTACTAGGAGCGGACGCAGCCGCAGACCTCCAGGCCACACTGGTGGCGGTACACACCGCGCCGCTCACCGCTGGGACGGAAAGGGTTTGCCGCCGGAGCGACGCGGTTACCTCGTTTTGAGGGGTGCATCTATGGCAGGCGGGGGGGTCTGTTGCATGCTGCGCTGAAACGGTGTCGGTGAATCAAGGAATACAAATATTGATTGTCGTTTTTGAATCCTGTTCATCAACAATTTTATTCAAATTGTCCTATTAATTGCGGTACAATCAAGTGCGTCAAACATTGTTGTCACTTGTGTCCTGCTGAAAATCTCCAAAGTGTTAAGCTACTGTAAAGAGTGCACACTATGGGAATAGGACATTCTGTATAGATCAAATTCCAAGAATATAGGACATTTTATTAAACATAATGATACAACATGCACTACACACACACACACACACACACACACACACACACACACACACACACACACACACACACACACACACACACGCACACACACTGATAACCATAGTCATTGCATGTATTCAATGTTATGGTCCTTTTTGCAGAACATGTAGTTCTCAGAGCCTATCAGAACTGTTTGGATTCAGGTTCCTTGTTATTCCTCAGGATGACCCAGAAACTGAGTCAGAGCTCTAAAGTAGTTCACTAAAATAGACCTTTGCAGTCATTATTTTTTGTCTGCGGTAAAAAAAGAAGAACTCAACACATATTGACTGAGGTCATGCTTAGTTTAATTGAAGGTAAAAAGAGAAAAGTAAAAGTGAACCATATTGTCCAGCAGTATATGTGTTAAACATCAGTACAGCATCCAATGAACCCGTGTATTCTAAATGCTCACGTCAACACACCACAATACCATTCTAATTGCCTTTATTTGTTCTGAACATGAACCTCCACTCATTCTGACCTTCAGCCAGACAGAGGGACCCCTCAATGTCCGTTTTATTAGGAAAAAGACTAAATATGACATACATAAAAAATTTAACCTTAAATTATTTTGACAACTTTTCTTTGTCAGAAGCGTTATATTGATACATAAATGCCAGTAGAAAATCTCAAAGTGTGTCCAATACCTAGCCCTATCTGGCCCTTCGATATCAGCTCAAGCTGAATACATTTGAAAAATAGGCAAACTATTTTATCTTTTTACAAATCAATCCCGTTTTTGTTATTTGGGTCGGTTGCCAATCATGGAAATCTAGCCTATACACTTATTATCATGTAGTGTTATTATTAAATCGTCTTAATTGTAGGATATTTCTGATACAACATTGACCACAAAATAAGCAATAAGGAGAATGTTTGGCAAACAAGACAAGATAAAATAGAATAATTCCAAAAAGACAAAGGTCAAGATATCTTAACGTTTTCAAATACGTTCAGTATGTTAACAGTGGCTTTAGTTTCCGTGACGCAAACGTGAAAGCTTATATGCTAATAGAGGATCTAGTAATGATCTTTACAGAGATCCTTGTAGTTTAAAACCATTCATACCACAAGTCTTTTAGTGGAAACATGTACAGCACCCCATATAAATCAATGTAGACACTGGGATTTCTCAAGTTAAATTAAACATAAATAAGTGCTTTAAATTAAAAAAAATTAACTAACTTACTAACGGCAACAAATAAAAATGACTCTGATTCAATTTCTGTTATTAATTTAATCACATATTTAAATAATCGGAATACTGTATGTGACAGCGTTTGGACAGGAATGCAGGTCATACTAAATATCCCCCCCTTGTTGCAAGGTGTGCGATTGGTCTAGCGTCTGAAACAAGAAATCTACATCAACGCTAACAGTATGAGCGAGTTCTACAAAGCATCTGCTGCTGTCAAACTCTTACACGGGAGCCCCCAAAAAGCTCTGAACCCCTGAGAAATCAGCCTTGACCCAGGACCCCTCGGAACGCGAAACATGCAAATGTTGATTCTTTTTTTTTATTCATGCAGCTGAAAGTTGAGGCGGCAAAATGTTTATTATTGGACCATTTAAATAAACGTCAGCTAATGTGACAAGATTACAAACACCACAGAGGAATATCGGAATATGAATAAATTAATTATTAAAACCTCTTCCTTTTCCTAGAATGAATCCCCATTCTAGATCGCCATGTCGAGGACCATGTTGTCTGAAAGTAGTGGCTTAATGGTTAAGAGGTCGCTAAATCTACTCTGCTGTGTTGCCTGAAAACACACACACGCGTGCACACACACACACACACACACACACACACACACACAACAGTGTGGCTGACACTGCTAGCTGTACGCTATTGTTATTTGGCCCTTTGTAATCTTACTTACCTCAACTATACAAACTGTTTTTCCCTGCTATTAAAGGGGAAAAGTGGACTTCATATGTACACAACATCTTGCTTATGGTAGTGTCTGGTATATGTACAACAACTCTGTGCACTTACATAATCATTAAAAACTAAAACTGAAACAAACATAAGGCCACAAATAAACAGACTCACAGAAACAAAAAGTTCTATGTACATGGATATAAAAAAAACATTCAGTGCTTTATATAATCAAAGAAAACTTCTGATCATTCAAACTGTCTCTAGCTGTGGTTTGTTTCTTAACTTTTGGCACATCTGAGGGAGAAATAATCAAGAATCGAACAATGACAAGTGACAAAAGACTCTTGCAAACAAACAGTCCAATCGATTTCTCGAATCAAACCACTTCTGTTCAACCAACAGTGATGAACAATTTACATCACATTTTTTTTTTTTTTATAGCGCCCAAATACATTCCAGTTCTTCCTGTTCCTTCTACTCTGGGACTTTGTTGAAAAAAAAGCTTAAACTCAACAAAACAACACCTAAAGAACCGGAACGGGAATGACGGAAGTAAAAAAACACAAACGATGACTGCACTCGACTGGCCTTTGCAGGTGTTGGAATCGTCAGGGAAATGTGGACTGAGAGAGCGACTTGAAAAGGTGATGAGCGTCTGTCTGAGGAGGGCGTGATTGTGTGGCCTCAGGGCCCACGTGTACTTCTGTGTCTGGAGGAACATCTGCAGGACCCCCCGGTGAGAGCCACCACCTTCAACCCGCCTCTCGAAACGGAACTGCATCTCTCGGAAGACGCCTCGTCTTTCCTGCTACCTTCGGCTCGTTTGCCATCGACCGGTTGAAGAGGCTCGCACATATTTAGATGCTAACGTGAAACATCTCCCTTTACCTTTACAAACATCACCTAACACAGCATCCGAGCCCACTGACCGTATCCACCCAACCCCCGACCACGCACCTCCCGTGGCCCGCCTCCATCCAACCAGAACCAGCAACTCTCGTTGGGCCTTCGGCACCTCCGTTAAGACTTAGCGGGAGGCGCCACTTTCTTGGGCGTGGGGGGCTTCTTGGTCTGCCAGAGGTGGCCGTGGATGGTGAGGGCGTCCACGCTGGCCGACATGGTCTTGGCCGGGATCTGGCTGAACTGCTTCTTGTCCGAGTTGTACTTGAAGAGGCCGTCCACCATCTTGCGGCTGATGCTCTTGGGGCCCACGCCCGTCAGCTTGCTGATGTCCTCCGTCTCCGGGCAGTAGGTGTACAGCGAGCGGAACTGGCAGCCGGCGTCCCGGAACAGCACCAGGAAGCTGTTGGCCTCGGACTTCTCCATTTGCTGGAGGCCAGGAAGGGGCGGAGGGGGGGGGAAGGTTTAAAACGTGACACCTTCGTAAAAACTGGATTGATATGAAATTTGACGTGTGGGACGGTCGTGATTCGTCAAGGAAAATGTTTTAATTCATAGTCAATGTGATCATGCATTCATATGTAACTCCTTGTAACTTGCCACTTCAGAGTGTCAGAGATGTTTTATACTATCAATGGTTAACCTAGTAATTGAAATGCTTGAAACTTGTTCCGGTGACTTTCTTACTGTATTAGCAGCAATGAAATGTTTCACCTTCTTATGACAAATGTACTCTTTGTAAGTCGCTTTGGATAAAAAGCGTTTGCTAAATGCCCTCAACGTAAATGTAAATGTAAATATGGCCATGTTTGGGTAGAACTATGGTGTTATGGAAACTATATTAAGCTGCTATGAATAAAACATAATAAATATATTTCTGCATTATATCTTTCAAACAAATGTAAAATTAAAGGCATGAACAGCACTTCTTGCATCTTCACATTCCCTGCGCAGTCCAGTGAATCTGCTAGCATTTAGCCAGTCAAAAGCCATTAACATAAACCATTGTTTTCTCTACCTCCAGTATCTTGTTCTTCTGGCCTTCGTTGACCTTGCCGGCCAGGCAGCAGTGGGCCAGGGCGTTCTGGATGATGTGCTTGTTGGACTTGGCGCTGGGCTCCTTGTACAGCTTTGGCCCTGCGTGACATTGTGAAGAAAAAAGGGGTTGTCATAACAACCTGCTCTGGTCTTTCCATGGAGATGGAACGCGGACGCGTAATCCCAGAATGCCTGGCTGAATAATTGATGGAGATCCTCTTAGAGATTCCTGCTACTGTTAGCTACAGAAGACGGCCGTTTTGAGGGAGAGGTAGGGAGAAATAACAGCTCTTTGTATTTTAGGCTTTTAGGTGTTGATCTCAGTAGAGTAATCACCTGCGTAGCTACATGAGGCTGTAGGGAGGTGGAGATGGAGGCTCAAACACACCTCTTACTCTCTTAGTAGTGTGGATATGAAGTCTCTCTCTCTCTTTCTCTCTCTCTCTCTCTCGCTCTCTCTCTCTCTCTCTTGCATGCTCTCTGTGTGTATGCGTAGCGTAGAGTATAAACTGCAGAATAAATGGCGAAACAAATACTCTATTTCTGGGTCCATTTCATGGCCGCAACTCATGTTTCTGACTCACAAGCCAACAATATGTCGACAACACACTTTTTCTTTTTTTTTTTACATGATTCATTTTGTCAGCTCATTTGAGTCAGCATTGTGTTCCTGGGAAGCTGTCTGATGAATTAGCAGTGAATTATAAAAGAAGGGAAATAATATCTAGTTTTCAAAGAGTATGGTCAAAAGAGACCAAATCATGCATCTCTACCTCCAGACCATTCCCAGGTCAAGAGAGTTCAGTCACATCAGTCACTTCAGTACCATCAGTCACATCAGTCAATTCAGTCCCATCAGTCACATCCGTCACAGAGTGCTTGACAGTCCTAACCTACCGGTGTACTCAGTGAAGGAGGTGACGGAGGAGGTGGTGGAGGCATTCTCCCAGTCCTTCTCCCCATTCCTGCTGCTAGATCGGCTGGGAGACAGGAAGCCATCTGCCGAGTCCGGCCTAAAACACACACGCCATGGAAACACACACACACACACACACAGTTAGGTCACCTTACTTCACGCCTACTATATTACCCTGAGGGCTTCTGAGCGAGACCAGTGTTCATTTCATGGCCGTATTTAATTTTTGCCCGATGTCATGTTTGTGTTTAAACCACAAAGCATGATGTGTAGCCCAGTTTTATTAATCCCAGAAGTGGAGTCTGGGATTATCTTTTAACCAAAGGTTTTCTTTCTTTCTTTTTTACATTGGCGAATGTGCTCATTTGGCAGTTGGCCGAGCTAGCTGAGTTAGCGACATTAGCTAAGCCATGTAATCGGGGCCACAGAGGTTTGGAACAAGGGCACAGGCAGCGATGGATGACACCCAGGGAATGTCGTCATGAAGCGGCTGGAGCGTTGAGGTTAGTGCGTCACGTGGAGCAGGCTGGTGCATTAGGAACACATCTGTGGGGTCGGTGGCTCTTTATCAGTCTTTATACCCCGGGTCCATATTCATCATTCATATGGATATGAGATCACTGATGTTTCAGATAGACACACAAACAACGTGCTTGTAAGTCACTTCAAATCAAATCATAGTACAGCTTTGGAAACATGATTAATGGTTAATTCAAATTTTCAACTGTGATCATACCTTTTTAACATTTAAATAATATTGGTACTTGATTATAATGACTAAATTCCTCTCTTGTTTAGGTTAATATTACAGTATCCTTAAAGGCCCAGTGTGTACAGTTTAGTGAGATGTAGTGGATCGGACTTGGCAGACAAAGATACTCAAGGACAGCCATCAGTTTGTCATCATCGAGTTCTTGTTGTGTCAGTCATCATAATGTATCCAAGAAGCCTAACGCACTGCTGTCCAGATGAAGGATCAATACATGTCACAGTGATAATTGTCAGTCTATGAATGTAGCTTACCACTGTGGATGCACTGTGTGTGGGAAACACAGTAAGGGTGTTCCCTCCAGCATGTCCAACAACATGTAGCCTATGACTTAGACAGTCAAGTGAGGTTGCTTACACTGTTTTATTCGCAGGCTGAAACCTGAACGCAACTCATGCAACTCATGATAACACAATAACATAATTTTGGAAGGACCTTCTGGGGCCTCACATGATACAGGCCAGTAAAGGACCTTCTGGGGCCTCACATCATACAGGCCAGTAAAGGACCTTCTGGGGCCTCAGACCATACAGGCCAGTAAATGACCTTCTGGGGCCTCAGACCATACAGGCCAGTAAAGGACCTTCTGGGGCCTCAGACCATACAGGCCAGTAAAGGACCTTCTGGGGCCTCACATCATACAGGCCAGTAAAGGACCTTCTGGGGCCTCAGACCATACAGGCCAGTAAATGACCTTCTGGGGCCTCAGACCATACAGGCCAGTAAAGGACCTTCTGGGGCCTCAGACCATACAGGCCAGTAAAGGACCTTCTGGGGCCTCACACAATAGAGGCCAGTAAAGGACCTTCTGGGGCCTCACACAATAGAGGCCAGTAAAGGACCTTCCGGGGCCTCATACAATAGAGGCCAGTAAAGGCCACCTTAGTAGTTGTAAAGGGAGGGGGTCAATGTGCCACCTCAGTTTTACACACTGGACCTTTAGAGACTTTTAAGAGACAAGGAAATCGCGTTGCAGTGCATATGTTTAACATGTGAGACATCACGAGGGGGGGGGGGGGATCAGCAGAAGAAAAGCAGGTGGTCTTTTCTGTCAGGGTGAGGGTGCTCGGCAGCCATGGGTGCGGGAGAGGAGAGGGTGTTAGTGAGGGTGGTCACCAACAAAACGATGCAGTAAAACCAAAAAGTGTTGGCAACATTAGCATGGTGAGCTAGCCACAAAAAAGGTTCCCAAAGCAAAGAACCGGTGTTCTGATGTCAGCCATGAGAGATGTGTCCGGGGACGGAACCCCAATGGAGAGGAACAGAGTTCCGGTGCCGGGGGGGGGGGGGGGGGTTCAGGGAGGGGGTGACAGCAGGGGTCTGTACCTCCGTGTCAGTAAAACTAACCTTCTCCTCCGGCGCCTAGGAGAGCTCAGAAAGTGCAAGAGGCTGCCAGAGGCTAAGCTAACACTTCTGACAGCGGAAGAGAAGGAAGGGGGCGACGAGGAAGAGACGTGTGGGGTGAATCATCGTTAGGGAAACAGGACTGCAGATCTCCTCAGTAGGTTCACGCTAATTCACTGCTTCTACTGCACACACGTCAGCCAGATTTCTCTGTTCTTGAATGAAGTTTACCAGATACAATAAAAAAATGTTTCTGAATTGTTAGAAATCTAATTATGAATTGTAAACACTACTACTACTACTATTACTGCTACTAATAATAATAATAGTGAATAAATAAACTCACTTAATCTTAATTTACCTAACATATGCCATTCCCATTGCCTCTGGAACACAGCTTGTACATCTTTCAGAATAGCAATAACAACTTCAGAGAGTGAAGACAACAGCTCAGCCACACCGAGACGTCTCTCACCTGGGTCCTCTCTTGTCAGGCTGGATGCTGTCACTGTCCCCCAGGGTGAGGGACGCCAGGGACAGGCTGGACACTGAAAAGAGACGTTGGCGTGAACCTGGATAGTGAAACAGTGAGCATGGGGGGTGGGGGGGGGGGGGGGGGCACACACAGTGGTTACCATGGTTACATGCAACAGACCAGGGGGTCCTTCGCTTTCTCTTGGTGCCAAACCAGATACAGCAGAGCAATGCAGCGCTACAAGGACCATGATAGTGCATGTATGTGGTACAGATGGTACAGATGGTACACATGGTACAGATGGTACATGGTACACATGGTACAGATGGTACATGGTACACATGGTACAGATGGTACAGATGGTACATGGTACCAACAGGGTGAGAACACTTGCACAGACTAATGGAATGATATTAATGCAATGCATGCATGCATGTTAAAAACCACAGACGACACTGGAATACATTTATATATGCGATGCATTGCTGTTTAGTGTTCCAACATGTTTCATTTCAAGGTCTACACACTGAGACTATATCATATTGTTGATTAATATATAAATATAATACAAATGTAATAGGTTTGGATTTGACTAACACCCCGAGTCTCGTTTTTTTAAGAGGCATCAGAACAGCTGCGTGAGTTTTCAATGTCTCTGATGCCTCTGAATACCTCGGCCGCGAGGCAGACAGACTGGGCAGAGAGACCAATATTCTAGTTGGCACAAACGAAGGCGCAGGCTGGACAGATGGGATGAAGGCCCGCCCTCAAGTAGAGGGGTGGGGGGCTGGGGGGGTGTGGGGAGGGGGGGGGGGGGGGGGGCTTATCTCCATGGTTACCTGTGGCGGCCCTGACGGGGGTCCGGGGCGAGTCCAGGCTCTCCCGGTGGATGGACTTGGGCCGGCTGCGGCGCTGCCGGGCCCCCCCGCCGCCGCCGCCGGGGGTGGAGGAGGAGGGGCGGGGCTTGATGACCTGGTCCATGTCCTCCATGAGCTTGAGCTGCTTCCTCCTCAGGTACTCCTGCTTGATGAACTCCTTGCGGGCCTTGTCCTCCTCCTTTCGCATGCGCTCCTCCTCCGCCTTCAGCCTGGGGGGCAGAACTCCGGTGTCACATTCACTTGTTTCCTTCAGCTTCTTAGGGGGGCATTTGCTGTTATATTATGCCTTTATACATTTGGTGGTTGCTTGTTACTGTTACTGTTGCATCTTGCAGTACCGTTAGTGCATATGAGGTTGGAAGGACATCTTGCATTTAAATGGCAAATTAAACTCTAATGAAATATTTTTTTCGTGGAATTAGTAGGATAATAGAAGGACTCATCAAAACACGCCCACATGAACTGAGCTGTGATGATAATGTGTCCATATGCACACGTTCAGTCTGAATGACGCAATAACAACATCTGATGACTGTGACGAGGTCTCTGCTATTCAGCCCACCGAGCGTCCTCCTTCTTCTGCTCCAGCTCGGCCTCCTGCTGCATCTTCCTCATCTGGCTCTCCTTCTCCCTCCTCATCCTCTTCTCCAGCAGCGCCGCTCGCTTCTGGGCCATGTTGTCCTCACCCTTGGTCTCGCCCTGGGAGCGGAAACAAACTGGGTTACCCTGGCAACGGCCTACCTGAGCGCCTCCGCCCCGCCCTGCCGCAGCCCCCTCCAGAGACAGGGGGGGGGGCGGGGCTTATATTAGGTCCTCACTGTGTGGACCTTTGAGCAGAACTGTGTGCGCTGTTGTTGTTGTTGTTGTTGGTGATGACACCAAAAACCGTCATCCATCTCACTGCGCTGAAATCCTGGTTTAGCTACTGGATACATTTATACTACTTTAGACCACTGCACTTTGTGATGAAAAGTAATCACTTTACTCTTCCACCAAAGGGTGGAAAAGGCGATTATGTTGATATGGAGTTAATCTTGTCTCCCGTCATGTCTTGCTTGCTGTAGACAAGGATTAGCTTGAAATACTGTTTGCGGTGCCCATTCGTAAATACTGTATACTCTATTTTTACACCCACAGTTAAATAAATGAAAGCTTCGGCAGAACAGCATCAGTCATAACAGCGCCCAGGGCCACGCACAGCGGGGTGGCTGAGGTGGCACACTTTGTCAAAGTGGTCTGAGCTGCCCTGTCTGGACTTGGTGAATAAGTAAAGATATCAGAGGCCATTTTGTTGTTGAACTTGGGCAACGAGCAGGTGGCCCGGAGTGCAGATGTGCACCATGACTGGAGTACCCCCTTCATTCCCTGCCTGCTTTGGCAGAGGGCGATACGGATACATTTCCCCCCCCCCAACCCCACAAAATGTTCTGTTCCGACACCAAAAATACCCACAGCTATTTCTCAAATCAAGGGTAGCACGGCATGCTAATTTTAGCACTCAATCAATTTCCCTCTTTTCTAGCCAATTAAGATTTCATGTGATCGCCCCTTTGCTCTCAGAGTCAACATGTCCCTCAGGTTCTTCTCCACAGCTGGAGCTGAATTATTCACAGCAGCCCTACTTTGTTGACCCAGATCAGCGCCGGCCTACAGAGCCAACGGACTGATGACAATGTCCTCAGGTGGCCCTTCCGCATAAGGCAGCGTGAAAAACACAAATGGCGGCTGCAAATCACACCAAAGATTCTACAGCCGTCAGTTGATAGCAGTTAAAAGAGACTCACAGTGGAGTCCGAGCCCTTTAAGGAGCAGAAACTAGCAGCACTGAGCAGCAGCTTCCACAAAATGATAGTGAATTTGATGATATTAATATTCATATCTGCATGCCAAGAACTATTCTTAAAGATAGACTCGGCTGTCATGTAAAAAAAACACGGCTAAGAGAAACGTGCAAAAACAATGATTCTCTAAGAAGACATGCTGCATACTGAGCAGTACGCACTGAGCCACGAAACAAACACGTCAATCTCCGTTAGCGTCCAGCGGCAAGACTGGAGGCCGGTCCCCGACCCTTTTACCCTTTGCTGCAGCAAAAGAAGGTCATTAAAAAAACACCATAAACACCACGGCAACGAGAGACAGCCGTACCTTGAAGAAGAAGCCCCTGCAGGCGCCCTGGCCGTCGTCCAGGCTGTCCTCCCCGTCCTCTGGAGCCTCGCTGTCCGGGTCCGTCAGCAGAGGCACCTCCACCAGGCTGCTCTTGGCGTGGCCCAGGGGCGGAGGAGGGCTCTCTGTGGGCGTCAGCGTGAAGGACTCCAGCACCGGGTGGGACAGCACCTCCGAGACGGACGTGTCCGCCGTGGGCTTCAGCTCCGCGTCGTACTCTGCGGTGGGCTCCCCGGGGAGCCCACCGGCGTTTGCGACTCCCTCCGACGACGGCTTCACGCCTTCCTCCGGGGCGGCGAGGAAGGGGTCCGCCTCCGCCTCCTCCGGCTTGCCGTCCCCGTCCTGAGAGCCCGTCTCCGGGTGGGCCCTCGCCGGGCTCTCCCCCATGTAGACGAAGGAGTGCGCCAGGGGCTGGCAGGGGGAGAACCGCCGTAGTCGGGGGATGCTGTCCACGGACTGCGGCGCGGTGAGGACTCTGTTGTAAGGGGTCAGCTTCAGCTCGTTGGGCCGAGCGGTGCGGGGGTTACGGGAGTGGAAGGAGGCCGACTTGCGCTTGATGCTGGTGGGGGAGCGGTGGGCGGCGCGCGGCGAGTCGACCGGCGAGGACGGCCCGGAGGACCGGGTCGCGGCGCCGACGTGACTCTGACTCTGTTGGGCGGGGATCAGCCAGGACTGCTGGTGCTTCTGCTCCCTCATGGCCATGATGACCTCCTGCTGCTGGGCCAGCCGCTGCATCTCCGTCTGCAGGAAGGCCAGCGAGTGGTTGAGTTTGTCGATGGAGCGCGTGTACTCCGTGAGGTCCACCTCGGTGAGTTGGCCCGCCGTCGGCCCGCCCTCTTCCCCGCCCCCGGGGGACTTCGGCCAACGGGAGCCCACGCTGCCTTGCTCGGCGCCGTCGGGCGTGTCCGCCATGCTCCTCCCTGTCCTGGGGGCGGGGCTCGGGCTCTCGTCCTCCGGCACACCGCCGCCTTCCTCGGCGGCGCCGTCGCCCCTCCTCTTCACCACGTTGAGGAAGGCCGAGCGGCCCATCCGCTGGCGGTGCCTGGTGAACGCCGCCTCCACCTTCTTCTTCTGCGCCTCGATGGCTTTGCGCTTCTCCTCCAGACGCATCCGGAGCTCCACCATCTCCGTGGCCATGGCCTGCGCCGGGTCGCCCGGCGGCAGCTGCAGGGGGGCGAACGCGACCTTGGCCGGCGGCGGCGGCGGGGGGCTGTGCTTGCGGACCGGGCTGTGCTTGGGGCTGGGGGCCCAGGTGACGGACAGCGGGAGGCCCAGCTCGGAGCCCTCCGGCGTGGTCTTCAGCGAGCTGCTGCTGCCCCGCCCCGAGTCCGGCGCCGAGGGGTGAAGCTTCTTCAGCTTCTGCTCGGCGAAGCTGGTCATCTTCACGGCGGAGGGGGACCTGCCGGCGACGCTGCCGCACGGGCTGGGCGTGTCCAGCTCCAGCTCCATGGTCACCGAGTCCTTCAGCGACGAGTCCTCGTCCAGCATGTCCTCCGTGTGCACGTGGATGCCGGTGTCCATCTCCGTGTCGTCCGACGGACTCGGGGGTCCCTTGGAGTCCGACTCGGACACGGGGTCCAGCGCCCCCAGCCCGGCGGCGCCGTGGCCCTGGCCGTGCAGGAAGAAGCCGCTGGTGGTGCCCTCGGTGGCGGGCCGGCTGGTGCTGATGATGCGCAGGGCGTCCTCCATGGAGGGGGCGGCGGAGGCCATGGCGAGGCCACCCAGCCCGTTGGGGTAGACCCGCGCCCCGGGACGCGTGGCGGACCCCGGGCTGGCCATGCCCTCGGGGCAGCCCTCCTCCTGGAGGTCCAGGTTCTGGCCGTGGATGGGCTGGAAGGACAGGTTGCGCTTCATCCCGCGGGGCATGTGGTGGACCTTGAAGCCGGCGCCGTCGTCGGTGCTGGCCGAGCGGACCATGCCGCGGGCGGGAGGCTCAGAGGCCGGCGCCGACTCGTTTTTGTCGAAGGGGATGTCGAAGGACACGCCGTAGGGCCCCGACCTGAGGAACCAAGCAAGGACGTGACTTGTTGACGTGTTCAGTGTTCAGTATTAAGTGTGGCTTGTAAAGCTACGGACAAGGAGTGATTTCAACGTGAATGAACATCTCAACACTTCTTCATGTTCATTGGAAACATAACACGTAACATAACAACGCACACAGAACAAGAACACTCACCTCTTCTCTTTGGGCCACGTTCCAATGTTTCCATCCATGAAGGACATGGAGGTGGATCTCTTGATCTCCCCTGGACGACACGTAAACATGGTAATCAACAATGTAGAATGGTAATAAAAAACATCTAGATAGCGACCTGGACGTTGATCCAGAAGAAGTGCAGGAGACTCACCTGTGTTGCGAGG
>JAXIVH010000003.1:3380149-3387649 GCA_036785325.1 Urophycis tenuis | reverse complement strand
TCACAAAGACTGACATGTTGCATGCTCTCGATCCCATTTCCATTGTGATTCATTTCATTTTAACACTAAAATAATAACACTAAACGCACATTTTATCACTTACTAGCATCAGGCGCGTAGAATACGGTGGGGACGGTGGGGACGCGTACCTACCAGTTTTCTTCACGAGTCATTTTGTACCCACCACTTTTTATGAAAGAATCCCCCGTGTGGGACTCGCACCGGTGTCTTTCACCACCACGTCAGTAAATGCAGTCTGAGTTACGTCAAGCTCGACGAAGAGAGAAGAACTCTACTCTTACAAGTCGCTTTAGTATGACAGGGTCACAAGCGGATTTTTCACGCGGTCACGAGCGGAGTGGTAGTAGTATGGCAAGATGCCATAGTGTGTTGAGTAATGGTGCTCCCTGACTTATCCCAAAAACAACAGTCAACAAAGTGAACGTAATGAAACAGTGAAATGCAACCCAACATGTCCTGAACATTCGCCTCCAAACCCTATCTAATAGCGATAACATGTAATGACACAGAATGCCAGAATGTCGCAATGCATTCTGGGAAACACTCCCCCAACACGTTACAATATCCACGATTTCCTCAGGCAAGTACAACAAGTTGAACTGATAATACAAGAAAACACAAAAGCATTAACCTAATTTACACAAAATAGAAACATTTAATTTTATTTGTGTCCGATGACGAGAGAGAGACGGAGAGAGAGCTAGCACTTTGGTAGAGAGACATAGAGTAACAATAACAGAGAGCGAGCGCCGGTCTCGATAAAGCCGTTAATCAGAGAAATGAAACGTTATTTCCCGTTTTTTTCACAGCGGTTACATTCAGCAGGTAGACACGGCCATGAACTGCACCTATCTGAATCACATTATCCAATGAAAAGTATTAGAGCTCTGTGCGTGAGCAGTCAAGACATCGCGTCTGTGTGTGGGTGTGCGTGCGTGTGTGTGTGTGTGTGTGTCATCATCACATTTTTGTATACATTTTTATTAATTAACATGACCTGCGCGAAAGGGGGAAAAAAATGAATGTGCGTCATTGTACCCAGCACTGCTGAAAATCCACTTCCGAATGCGTCTCTGTCCCCAGCACATTTCAAACCAAACCTACGCCCATGACTAGCATGACAATCCATATGAAGGAGTTAAACATTTAAAGCCAAGATATAACATTTCTAAAACCTATTTGAAAGGCCCCAAATGAAAAGGACACACAATTTTAACTATTCAACAAAGTTACCTATTTCGATTCAAAATAAAAAAGATATACAACAACAATAAATTAAATTAGTTTCTCCCTCTTCAAAATTTAGTCTGAACACCAAAAATAATATTCAAACTTTAAATACATGCTGGTGCCTCGAACGCTACATGTTTCCCCAAGTCATTTGGAGGCAGCAGCTCTCAACATCTGACCTCCTAAAAAACCCTTCACTTCTCTTCGCCCCCCCCCCCACCCCCCCCTCCCCCCACCCAGAAGGGCCACAGTCCCCGGCGGCCTCATGAAACATTTACCTTGATGGAGGAGGAGGCGTACAGCATGTCCTCCAGGCTGAAGTGGCAGCAGCCCTTCAGGTGGTCCCTGCAGAAGTCCCGGACCAGCTGCAGGTTGTACAGGCTGTCGGCCAGCGTCATGTTCTCCTTCAGGCACACATCTGGGAGGGGGCAGGGAGCCACGCTGTCAGGGGCTAGGGGGTTCATGGGGGTCTAAGTGGGGGTCAACCAGGAGTAGACCAACAAGCTGCCTGTGGTGGTGGGGTTGAAGTTATAGCAGTGGTGACGAGGATAGGTCAGTAGGTGTGAACCATGACGTCGCGATCACTGGGTGAAGTTAACCGAAATGAAAAATGCTGCAATGTTGTCACAGGGAACCTTAATGCCGCAGCCTGTTAACGTATGGACCAATCGTTTCAATGGTTTGCCTGACGCTTTGGCCAATCAGAGCCAATGAGGGAAGAGATAATCCCATCAGTTCATGGGAATGTCCACTGATGTATCAGTCCTGGATCACTTGGTTCTGTTAACGTGTGTTTGGTTAGACACAAGACATTGATTACATGTGTTTTCTTTGTGTGTTTTCTTTGTGTGTGTGTGTGTGTGTGTGTGTGTGTGTGTGTGTGTGTGTGTGTGTGTGTGTGTGTGTGTGTGTGCGTGTGTGTGTGTGTCTGTGTATACGTTTGTGTGTGTGTGTGTGTGTCTATGGGAGGTTTGCATTAAAAGCCCTCATCAACACCTTGACAGGATTAAGGGTCAGTCCTTCAGATGAGCAAATCCCACTGTGGTATGCGACCCTGCCAGATACTACTAACACAACAACGTGGAATCACAGTCAACATGAACAAGAGGCCATGACTGAGGAACGTCTTTCATGTTGTCTAACTCCCCTGGTGGATGGACCGCACCAAACACCCCACCCACCCCAGCCAGAGTGACACCCCCCCCCCCCCCCCCCCTACCCCCCGGGTGTCCGAGGCCTACCGTCCAGAGCCACCATGGAGGGGCAGTAGAAGTGGAGGAGCGCGGCCAGGGCCGAGCCGTCCGTGGTGTCCTTCAGCAGGTTGTCCACCGGAGGGATCCAGGGCAGCTGCTGGGTCGGGTTCTGGTCCTTCCTGTAGCGCGTCTGCCCGCAGGGGAACAGAGTCCGTCAGCGCGGCCGCGCCAAAGTCAGGCCCACGCATGAAGGATTCATTTCATGTACTATGAGGTCAATACAATGCTTTGAGATGCCCGTGGATGCTTGTACAGGCTGGGGACGATTGGGGGGATCGAGCCCAGTACACATTTGGGCTGGGGTTGAACAGCTCGAAAGAGTGTCAGGGTTAGGGGTTCAATTCCCACTGGGTTTGATGCTGAGAATATTTGAAGGGGCTTTTGATAAAAGCGTTGACCAAAATGAAAAACACCACACAAAGCAACACAAAGGGGTTAAAGCAACACAGGCAGGATGTGAGAAGCTAAATGTTGTTTCAGAGAGAAAGAGAACAAGGGAAACAGAACAGAGACACAGCTGATAGACCGGCAGACACAAGGGACCGGGAAAAATGCATCACTACGGACACACACACACACACACACACATGCGTGTGGAAAACGTTTCAGCGGACTTACAGGCACAAGCTTCATGTACCACTTGGTTGGGGACTGCAGCAGAGAGAAGACACAGCAGACAGTTGGGTTGAAGGTTAGTATGCAGCAGGATCCTGGTAGCAACATGTAACATGTGTTGGTTTCACTTCAGGGTGTAGACACTGAGAGAGAGGGCTTCCTACATGGCAGCAACTGGTGTTCTTGACATCGAATCCAAGGTTTGTCTTGCGGTTGATGTATATAATCGGAATGTCATAGCGAGGCACATTTAGCTTTTACAATGGAACACATTGTTCTGTGATGCCTTGCTGTGTGTGTGTGTGTGTGTGTGTGGGGGGGGGGGTGATCATGCAACATGATGGGAGTCTGATTTCCAGTGGGTTGCATCGACCAGACACGGAACCATGCAGTCACACCAGCCCAGGGATCACCAAGAGCTTCCAGGATCAAATGTGTGGATGTTAAATCCATGGCACTCTGTATGGAAATGAAGGGCTGCTTTTTTACGAAAGTCCCAGGGGATTCCTCCACCTGTTTTATTTAAAAACGTAAGTCCGTCAGGCATTCAAAAACGCCCGCTAAACTCTTTCAACGGAACATTCGACAAATTTGTCAGCCCACGTGCCTTTACAGTGAAACTAAGCTGATTCAAGAATAGGCCGCGTTCTTCACACTTATTAGCACTGTAACACACTTTCACACACTCTCTCTCTCACACACACACACACACACACATACACACACACACACTCACACACACACACACACACTCACACACACACACACACACACACACACACACAGACACAGACACACACACACACACACACACACACACACACACACACACACACACACACACACACACACACACCAGCGGGCACTCTAATCCTTCAAAGACCTGACAGTAAGTGGCATTCAAACGAACAACGGAGACACCAGACATCTGAGGAGAATACGGGGGGATGAGGAGGAGGTGGAATGAAGGGGGGGGGGGGAGAGAAGGAGGAGGAGGAGGAGAGAAAGAGAGAGAGATGGACTCTGGACAGTACAGAATGAAGCCAGTGTTCAGAGGGGTCCAGAGGAGTAATTGGACAGCACCAGTCTCCTGTAGTGTCCCTGAGTCACGCCTGCATTCTTAAGGGTCTGATCGTATCAAAGACTCCTCCATGTGACTGAAGAACTATGTGGATCCTATTTACTCACAACACCAATCTTATTTACTCATCACAGCCTATCAGAATGCTCTTTTAACCCTTGATATTATGGTGTTTGCAAAGCTGCCAAAATGACCTCTTCTTAACCTTTCTGAAGAGATGAAGACATGTAGACATTAAAATAAATTGGTTGAATGCCACATAAATGACGTTGAATTAAATCAAGGGCATGTCTGGTATATTTTGATCTCATGCGACACAATAATCACCCCATCACGACCTCGTATGTACAAACACACAAATGTATGAGGGGCCGTTTAGGACTTAACTATTGAGACACTCTTACACTCACTACTGAGACACTCTCACACATACTAATGAAACACTCTTACATTCACTATTGAAACGCTCTCACACTCACTATTGAAACACTCACACATACATACATACTCTGTAAACCTATGCACGCTCATATATAAAACATTATACACACTCGTCTGAAACACTTACACATACATATGAGAAACACACACGCATACATATATACTTCCGTGTCATATACACATACATATGAAATGCTTGCATGCATACAAGTGAAACATTTATACGTATCTATCTGAAACACTCGTGCATTCACATATGAAAATGTTATACATACATATTGTTGAACACTACATTCATAACTGAATCTCTTGCATATGATTACAAAGATATAAAAAGTTTAGATGCATGTGCAAGTGTTTCATATATATTTGTATAAATGTTTCAAATGTGTATGTATACGTTTTTTCAATTATAAGTGTGTATGCTCTCACATGAGGATGTGCAAGCGTTTCATAAGTATTCATACAAGTAATTTCAGTAGTGACCGTGAGAGCGTTTCAATGGTGTATGTAAGAGCGTTTCAGTAGTATGTATGAATGAAATCTCACTAGCATACGGAAGGTATCTCACTTTCACCGGAAGGCGGAAGTAAAGAGTGCAGAATTTGAACAGCGAAAAATTTTGCGCTAATCTTAAAGTGATGGTTCGGAGTAAAATTCACCCAATAATCCAGCCAAATACCCCCTCAGATGCATTTTTAGCGACGGTCTATATTTATCAAGTTTAGGGGTATCAGCCGAATGGCTTAGTATTGGAGTGTCCGTGTGTATATCTCGTAAATTACCCCACTAATAATGCATGGATTGTTACCCAACTTCTGTAGTAGTACATATATGGTCTGTGCTCACAAAACGAGGCATTTTAAAGTTTGTTAGTACACCAGGAGTTTATTTAAAGGAGCACTTTTCTGATAGCTTCAACTAGCTGTTGCTTCAACTAGGCTGGGTTATGCTTCGTTTATACTTCCGCGTCGACGCGACGCGGGGGGGACGGCGGACCCTTTGCGGACACTTTGCTGACCCTTTACGTCCTTGACGTGCACCTCCCCAAATCCTAGACGCGCGTCGAGGCGACGCCGTCTCTACGCCGTCCCAACGCGTTGGCTTTGGCTGTGATTGGTCCGCGAACTACATTGGCTGGAGATCGCTTTTCCGTTTTCCACTCGTAAACACCGCCACGGTGTAAACACAGCCTTGATAAATGCTTCGGCTGATTGGCGACAATATATATATATATATATATATATATATACGGAAGGTATCTCACTTTCACCGGAAGGCGGAAGTAAAGAGTGCAGAATTTGAATATATATATATATATATATATATATTAATATATATATATATATATATATATATATATATATATATATATATATATGTATTGTCGCCAATCAGTCGAAGCATATATATATAAAACTTTTGCATCCGTATGTAATAACCAGAATGGTCATTCTGGTCCCTCTACCGGTGTGGCAATGAATTGCATTTCGAGACGTAAACCCCACGCAATCCCTACGCAGAAGCATAAACCAGCCTTAATAAGCCATTCGGCTGATACCCCTAAACTTGATAAATATAGACCGTCGCTAAAAATGCATCTGAGGGGGTATTTGGCTGGATTATTGGGTGAATTTTACTCCGAACCATCACTTCAATATTAGCGCAAAATTTTTCGCTGTTCAAATTCTGCACTCTTTACTTCCGCCTTCCGGTGAAAGTGAGATACCTTCCGTATGCTAGTGAGATTTCATTCATACATACTACTGAAACGCTCTTACATACACTATTGAAACGCTCTCACATACACCATTGAAACGCTCTCACATACACTATTGAAACGCTCTCACGGTCACTACTGAAATTACTTGTATAAATACATGTGAAACGCTTGCACATCCTCATGTGAGAGCATACACACTTATAATTGAAAAACGTATACATGTACATTTGAAACATTTATACAAATATATATGAAACACTTGCACATGCATCTAAACTTTTTATATCTTTGTAATCATGCAAGAGATTCAGTTATGAATGTATAAATGTTCAACAATATATATGTATAACATTTTCATATGTGAATGCATGAGTGTATAGTGTATAGATACGTATAAATGTTTCACTTGTATGCATGCAAGCATTTCATATGTATGTGTATATGACACGGAAGTATATATGTATGCGTGTGTGTTTCTCATATGTATGTGTAAGTGTTTCAGACGAGTGTATATAATGTTTTATATATGAGCGTGCATAGGTTTACAGAGTATGTATGTATGTGTGAGTGTTTCAATAGTGAGTGTGAGAGCGTTTCAATAGTGAATGTAAGAGTGTTTCATTAGTATGTGTGAGAGTGTCTCAGTAGTGAGTGTAAGAGTGTCTCAATAGTTAAGTCCTAAACGGCCCCTCATACAAATGCACACCCAGGTATACACACACAACGCCCACCAATGGCCTGCCCCGTCTCCCCACCCAGAAAGCCTCTCTCGGGACAGACATGTCCTGTAGAGATGCTGCAGTTCAGATGTTCAATCTCACAGGATTAGTCCTTGATTCTGTCCTGACTCAGCCTTGACACACACACACACACACACACACACACACACACACACAGGCACACGCACACACACGCATGCACACACACAGACACACACACACACACGTACACACACACACACGTACACACACACACACACACACACACACACACACACACACACACACACACACACACACACACACACACACACACACACACACACACACACAGAGGTACATCTATATGCATCCACATACACACAGACAGACATCCACAATAAAAGTACAGACACAAGGATTCCTGCACCCCGACAC
>JAXIVH010000003.1:3372649-3377649 GCA_036785325.1 Urophycis tenuis | reverse complement strand
GAGGAGGAGTTACGACAGATAGAAATAAACAGAGCATTTCACACATAATAAATTGAAAAAAAATATATGGGTGCAATTCTACTTAATAGTGTCATATTATCAGTGTAACCCATACACCTCTTGGTAGGTATGCTATCGTGCTATCTATGCTATCTTGGCATACTGTTTAAGAGAGAGATAGAGGACCTTTTGGTCTTTATTGGTCATTCTCAGTATTTTTTTAGATATGGGAACAAAATGTGTTGTTTGCATTTGACCCACCCTATGGTACATAGGAGCAGTGGGCTGCTATGGTCAGCGCCTGGGTTTAATGTCTTGCTCAAGGACACTTCGACATGCAGACAGTTTGGAAGTGGGGATCGAGGGAATCGAACCGCCAACCCAACGGTTAGCGGACGACCCGCTCTGTCCATCCGCTCTATCCACTGAGCTACTGCCGTGCATATGTTAAAGACACATATGCACAGACACACACACACACCTTGTTGATCCACGTGGTCAGTGCGTCCTCCGTGTCGTACGGGGTCTCCAGGTCGGCGCTGCAGGGGTAGTACTGGCGCACACAGGACAGCACCTTCTCCGTGCTCACCGTCTCCACGGTAACAGCCATCATCAGCGCCTCAATCATGGCCAGGTGGGCACTCTGTAGTAAGTGACAGTGTTGAGATATTTCGTTCAGATTCATGTGCGATAAATATGCAGGATAAGGGCCAGATATTCCATATCCTGCCTTGATGTTTGGTAACATTTTCCATGAAATCCTACATAAAATTTGTTTTGTATTATAAAAATATAAAACAAGTACATGGAGAGAATTATTATTTTATATTCATACAATATACTGTGCCTTTAAAACTGGAATTCAATGATGGCTCAAATCACATCACAACATTAAACTGAATATACAGTACAAACAATCATGTGTATATATACATATATCATATACATGAATATCTATACTGTATGTATATGAACCATACATATTCTCTGGCTCTATAGTGACACCCTCATCCCTGTTGCCTCGGTAACCAGTACGTCCACCATTCCCCCCTCGCTTGTCCCAGTTAACTGCCAGTGAGATGTGGACAGACAGACAGACAGTAACCAGGCTGAGACGACTACAGCGCAGCACACCGAGATATTTTTCAGCCATACATGCTCTTTGCGTGTGTGAGTGCAATTCATTATTCATAATCAATCAATTCAGCCATCATCAACTATTTAAGGTGACACTGTGGACTGTAGTGAGTACACTCATGCCATCACACAGACTAGCCACAAATATATTACAATATTCTCTTGCAAATCTTAACAAAATGTGTCAACCCTTCTATAAACGGTCGCTGACGCATGAACTAAAAAACAGCCCGAGAGTGCAGCAATGCAGTGAAACCCACAACAACAGGCAATGAGAGGAATGACGATGTTAATGATATTTTCACCATCCTGTCCATTCCGGCATCAGACCACATGATACAACATTGTACTGATCCAGCGGCTCTGCTCCGGGAGAGCAGCCAGCACGCGGCCCTGTTTAATAACACAGTGTGGAGGAGCCTATCTTTAAGTCTGTCCAAATAGTGCAGCAACAATATATTAGACCAGGGACACAAACACACCTCTGAACACACACACACACACACACACACACACACACACACACACACACACACACACACACACACACACAAACACACACACACACACACACACACACACACACACACACACACACACACACACACACACACACACACACACACACACACACATAAATACATAACTCCACACAAGCACAATTCTGCATAATGAGGAGCAGACACAGCATATTTGAGTGATTAAAAATGACTGAATGACTAGAAGGACATCTCCGGTCCAGGCACATCTGGAAGGAGACCAGACACATTTCTCTCAGCCTTCTTTCAGCCTCACTCTCACTCTCTCCTCTGTTCCTCTGCCCCCCCCCCCTCCCCTCCCATTCTCTCTCCTCTGCCTCCATCCCACCCCTCTCCTCTCTTCTCCTGCTCTCATTTTCTTTCCTTCCCTCCTCTGCCACCCCTCCTCCCTCCCACCCTTACCCTTGAGACGAGAGATGGCCAATAAGGATGTCTAATCCTGTTAAAGTGAGGACAGGAGCACACCCACAGGCCCTGTTGGTCCAGAGACAACACCAGGCTCACAGCTGTACTGTACAGTGCTTAGATTGTACAGTACTGTACAATACTGTATAGATGTACAGCACTGTATAGACTGTGTAGTACTGTCCTAGAAGGTGTTCTAAATGCACGTGATCCTGTATGTTGTGTGGTGAAATGTGTGGAGAGAATGAACCCTCAACTTTACACTCCAATTAGTGAAACAAAGAAGTCATGGAAAGGAGAGGTGAGCAGTTTCATTAAAATGTTGCATGATCTGTTGTTTCATCTTTCAGCACTCAGACACGATTTTCAAGTTAGGCTCAGAACCAACAAAGCATATAATCAACAGGGATTATACTGATTATATGCTTGAGGGAATAGGGAAAAGGGAACTTAATTGTGATAAAAAAATATCATATTTATTACCATATCAAGCCGATATGATTTCATAGCGAGAGCATTGACGAGAGAGTGAGAGAGAGTGCTGATATTTAATTGTCAGCTCTTTTCTGGTTCCATTTCTATATTTTCTGACGTCTTCCCAGTGTGAGCCTCCACGCGGTATGAACAGCACCCAGAACCCTCGTCAGGAACGGCGCGTCACTAACGAAACAAACCAGCCTCGGTTCTCTCTCCCACCCGCTGCCGTCAGCAGCGCGATGTTGGGTTCTCTCACTTTGGTCGTTCTATCTTCCTGTAGGAGACCCGGCCTCCGATACAGAACTGTCCTCGTGAAAACCACTGTGGTTCTGATGGTCGTAATGGGAAAGGTGGCAAACGAACTTTTAAGGTTGGCTTGGCGTGGTGATCTGGAGAGGAAAAGGCATAAAAGTATGTACAAAACTAATTCTGAATATCAAAGTGGTTGGTGGCTGTGAACGGATCTGTTCATGAATCAAGTGTGAATGGCTTTTGAATCCAAGAGTGCTCACTGTTCATTAGTCAGCATAGTGTCTGGGAGCACTGGCACGTTAATTAGCAAAGTATTCTCATTAAAAAGTATGCAAGCTCGTTTCCTGAGGTTGGATAGAAACCATAGAAACCAACAATGAAAGGGATAGAGAAGGCTTGATGCAGTCGATGTAAAAAGCTTCATCGAAACAAATTGCATTGGACTGCCTTGCTCCTCGGGGACCGATAAAAAAAACCCAATCCAAATCTCCAGTAAGTCGTTTTGACTTCAGTTTACAACATACCTGATTTATTAAAAGACATCAGCTTAAGCTGCAACCCCCCCAAGGCCCACGGTGATACGATACACGTCACATGACCACAGGAGAAGGTCAGAACAAAGCAGAGCAGACGAGCTGAGTGGTTGGTAGAGAGACAGAGAGAAACAGATAGGGCGATATTAAATTAATAAGGGATAGAATGTGTGCATATGTTATTGCTTTACTGAGGAGGTTTCAATATAATGCCTTCACCTGCCATTCACATGAACAAACTTGTGCAAACACACATACACACACACACATGCGCACAATCCCACATACACCGTACACACACACATACATCCAATCACGCACACATCGTACACACACACACACACACACACACACACACACACACACTAGCTGTTTTGCTCGGTCATCTGGGCTGATTGTGCTAACACATCACTGTATTGAATCCTCCGGTCAAAACAGGAAGTGGTCGATATGTTGTTTTCATTATCCTGATCAATGGCTGTCAGACCACCTCTCCACAGGGTCTCCTCCACTGGAGAGGACAGGAAACAACGCCCACTGGAGAGCGGTTAAATCCAGGCATGAAAGGCGAGACACAGAACGAGACGGCCGTGGATTAACCAAAGACTCAGGGAGCACGGCCTTATCGCAGGGTGCCAGACTGAAAATATGTTAACAGATTAGACCTGAATATGATATTGAGTGGATTATACGGATGATTACGGAACTCAATACCACATATCCTTTAATCTGAAGGGAGACATTGAGGAGAAGGGGAGTTGGATTCTGCTGGTTGGGGTGTTGGGTACACGACTGGAGATTATGGAAATAGAGGAGACAGACACATAGACAGGGAGACAGACACATAGACAGAGACAGACAGATAGACAGAGAGACAGACACACAGACAGAGAGACAGACACATAGACAGAGAGTGAGAGAGACATAGAGAATCTAGGGTGGGAGGCAGAGGGAGGATGAGAAATAGATACATTTTGAAATTGCTCAAAAATTACAACAGAATGAAAGTAAGAGATATTGTACGTGATATTGAAAGAGAGCTCGATGTACAGGGAGATAGACACTAAATAGCCTTGTTTAACCACATTTTCTGCACTGGTTTATGACTCATTACTTGTGTAAACTTATTGTGTTGCTTTGGGTATTGGCAAACAATTACTCCAGTTTTTTCGGGTTTGCTAAAAACCTGAGAACAACAGTTGGGACAGAAAGTTGCACACGGCGCAGAGCAGACAGACGGACAGACATGGGGAAGGCCAGCTGGAGACACATCTGGATACACAGGTGGACACATCAGCACACGGCTCCAATGCAGCACCAGGGAACCTTTTTTTTTTTTTTTGCCAACGAGAGAGAAGTCATGCAGCATGTTCTATCACAGGTTCTGTCTCTGTGCTCTCAGGACCCCCGCTGGCTGCAGGACCATCGGCCCTGCAGAGCCAGGTGTGGGTGAGGGGGGGGGGGGGGTCCTTCTCCAGATGTTTAAAAACAGACCCAGGGCTGGCGCGACACGGCCGCAGCACCCGGGGGAGAACATGGAAAAACACTTCCTCTCTCGCTCTGAGAGAGAGAGAGAGAGAGAAGGAGAGAGAGAGAGAGAGAGAGAGAGAGAGAGAGAGAGAGAGAGAGAGAGAGAGAGAGAGAGAGAGAGAGAGAC
>JAXIVH010000003.1:3314248-3372449 GCA_036785325.1 Urophycis tenuis | reverse complement strand
GTGTGGTGTGGTGCGTGCGCGTGTGTGTGTTTGTGTGTGTGTGTGTGTGTGTGTATCTGTGTGTGTGTGTGTGTGTGGTGTGTGTGTGTGTGTGTGTGTGTGTGTATCTGTGTGTGTGTGTGTGTGTGTGTGTGTGTGTGTACAAACGACATAGGGGATGAGATATGATCTATGGTCGGGTTGTATGAATTCAACCCTCGGCATCAGAGCATGCCACTTGCACACATAAATGCACACACAGACACACACACACCCACACCACACGCACACTTATACACACTTATACACTCCATATGTGACGCACGTTCCTATAGCTGGAGCTCTCCCGCCCCGCTCACATGCCCTGCCGCTGCCAGCCAGCGCGTTACCATAGAAACGCTGGGCTGCTCTACAGGGGTTGGGGTGGAACATGTCGGGGCGCAGCAGACGGAGAAACACACACACACACACACACACACACACACACACACACACACACACACGCAGGCACGCGCCTTTCTGTTCTCCACCTTCCTCCCATTCTTCACGTGAGTCGATCCATCCCGCTGAGAGCACACTGATACACAACACTGTTTACTACAGTAGGATTTACTATGATATCGCTTACAGCCACGGCCTCAGGATTACCATTGTGTTTTACAATGTCATTGAGCTACTAAGTAGCGTTACTTAACAACATTAACATGGCCTCAGCGTTACTTAACAACAATAACGTGGTCTTAGCGTTATTTAACAATAACATGGCCTTAGCTTTACTTTAAAATAACATGGCCTCAGCGTTACTTAACAATAATAACATGGACTTAGCGTTACTTAACAATAATAACATGGACTTAGCGTTACTTAATAATAATAACATGGCCTTAGCGTTACTTAACAATAACATGGCCTTTGTGTTACTTAACAATCATAACATGGCCTTAGTGTTACTTTACAATAATAACATGGACTTAGCGTTAATTAATAATAATTACATGGCCTTAGTGTTACTTAACAATAACATGACCTCAGTGTTACTTAACAATCATAACATGGCCTTAGTGTTACTTTACAATAATAACATGGCCTTTGCGTTACTTAACAATCATAACATGACCTTAGTGTTACTTTACAATAATAACATGGCCTTAACGTTACTTAACAATAATAACATGGACTTAGCGTTACTTAACAATAATAACATGGACTTAGCGTTACTTAATAATAATAACATGGCCTTAGCGTTACTTAACAATAACATGGCCTTTGTGTTACTTAACAATCATAACATGGCCTTAGTGTTACTTTACAATAATAACATGGACTTAGCGTTAATTAATAATAATTACATGGCCTTAGTGTTACTTAACAATAACATGACCTCAGTGTTACTTAACAATCATAACATGGCCTTAGTGTTACTTTACAATAATAACATGGCCTTTGCGTTACTTAACAATCATAACATGGCCTTAGTGTTACTTTACAATAATAACATGGCCTTAACGTTACTTAACAATAGCATGGCCTTTGCGTTACTTAACAATAACATGGCCTCAGTGTTACTTAACAACCATAACATGGCACTGTGTGTTGTTGAGTTGAGAGTTGGACATCATTGTATGTTGAAGCGTGCAGGCCATAGGAAACATTGTAAATCAGACGTGCTTTTCCAATACGCTGCAGTGTGTGAACCTCCCACCATACCAGCCTGGAGTGATTCATGTGAGGAGGAAGAGGAGAATCCCGCCTCATTCGTCTTGATCTTGATGAATGTGTTCTGCTTCAGTAAAGCAGGAGAGCGGTACAGTACTGTCATGTATCAGCTGAGTATTCACTGGCTTATTGGTTTAATCTTTCATTGAATAAATGAGTACAACATTCCAGATTTGCTTCAAATAGAACTGAATTTGATAGATGTGTGATGTATAACAGTGAACTTTGCCTCTCAGCAAGCCTCACCCATCTCTTAAAGCTTTCATCGCTCCTTGTCAAGTGTCCATCTGAAACACACCATCTGACCCCTGACCTCTCCATGGTGCGGGTAGAGCAGAACAGACAACCACCCAATAAAGATCAATACACTCACAACCATCAGATTTTACCCTCCACATTGATGTCAGACTTTGTCGTGAGATTGGGGCTTTGGTCATATGCTCCATGACTGCTTCCATGTGCAACTCATTCGGTTACATATGTGTAATTACTGTTACACAGTGTTTATCCAAGCACATTGGAATGGGGGGGGGGGGGGGGGGGGGGGTGGGGGTTGCTTGCTGTGAAGGACAAGGAAGTCAATATTTACATCCACTTCAAGCTGTTTTGTACTCTTTCTGCTAATGAAATGTACCTCGGGCAACCGCATAGCTCCAGCCAACATAGTTGCTTTTAGCCTAATACTTATTATTCCTATTTCATGGATATTTTCTCTAAAGGGCCATCTTCACACTATTTTTCAAAATTGTAGTTATCAAATGAGACAACTCAAAACGTCTGTGCTAAAATAGCAGCAGACTTTTGATTACAGACCCACGCATCGCGTCAGTGCTTTACCCAGGGTGCACCTGGAGCAGAAAAGGTTCAAGAAAAACCGGAACGAACCTCTGAGCATATAATTACCCATCATGATCTTCCTTACTGCGTTCCCGCTGAACCTCCGGCTGAATGGCAAATCAGTCCAAGATGGACGCCACACGGCCCGTTTACCACCCAGGAAACAACAGGGGGGCAACAGCTGTCTCCTTTCACTTGCTTTCTTTCTTGACAAAATGAGCGCGGTGACACATTGCGTCTCCTGCTTGGTCAAAGCATGAGACCAGCGCTGTCAGGAGCCGTGTGTTAAACCCTTTACATGTCCCTAGGGTTGCCAATGGTCTGGACACTTACAGTAGCCAGACTGTACACTGTCACCATCTGTCAGTCGAATGTTTGGAATGTGACGGTGTATTATTGTTGCCTGGCAACAGAATATAAACTTGATGCATCGAAATTCTAATGTAGTCCTTATAAAATCTGTAGAACCTTCGTCGGTCTTCTGTGCTTGCGGGAACAAGTGAGTGACACACACAGACACACACGCACACACACACCCACACCCACCCACACACTTCCACCCACACATATCCTACAGCCACGTAACAGCTGAACAAACATATTATGCTAACCAGTACCATCTACATCCGTCCCAGAATGCATCAGGAAAAGACCCGGTGGCCCTGATATACACTTTATGATTCCTATGCACAAGAACATGCTAACAGAAACGTGACCTATTTTCTCCACCCTGATTCATTATTAAAGCTAAGCTACATACAGTAAGTACATGGTCAGAATGACTATAGAGTATACTACTAGTACTAGTACTACTAGTAGTACTAGTAGTACTGCTAGTAGTACTAGTAGTACTTCTGAAACAAGTACATGATGAACACGTACACGGTGTGTACCTGGGTCTAAAGTGGGCTTTCCCTATTAACACACATAAACATACATAAACACATGTCTTATTCTATTGAATTACAGCAATGATAATTTCAGAATTTTTTTAATAAACTATCAAACATAACCGTTGACAAATGTTTTTCAGCAATGCAGTATGAACAACAAAACAATATATTTTTTCAATATTTAAGCTATTTTTTTCTGGTAAAGGGATAGTGCCCTGATGGAGGCTACCTATTGGAAGATAACAATGACTTTTGAATTTAGACGACCAGCTGCATGCGTCACAAAGCCAGGTCATTATGGAAATCCTTCGGTTGAGCCACTTTAATAACCTCACACACACACACACACACACGCACACGCACACACACTCATACACGCACACACACGCACACACACACACTCATACACACGCACACGCACACACACGCACACACACACACACACACACACTCATACACACGCACACATGCACACACACACACACACACACACACACACACACACACACACACACACACCTATCTTGTTTGATTACATTTTTTGGTATGTGTTTTTGGTTTTCCAATAAACACACAACCATCATCTATTATGCATAAGGCCACCACAGAGAAGTGATGACACAGCTACCTAATGGTCTCTTGAGAACGTATAGTACAACAAGCCTGGTAGTACAGGAAGATTATGCCATGTAGTTGGTGAACACTGCTGACTGTTTCACTGGTAAGGATTAAAAAAATCTGTAGTATACAATAGTAAATAATAACCCATACATAATAGAAAAATAAATGTACAAGATTCTACCTACACACCTCACCCCCCCCCCCCCCCCCACCCCCCCAAAAAAAAAATCTCTCTTTCATCGTAAGTGTGTCTTTGTGTGTGTGTGTGTGTGTGTGTGTGTGTGTGTGTGTGTGTGTGTGCGTGTGTGTGTGTGTCTGTAAGTGTGAGCGAGAGTGTGTGGGTAACTGTGTGGGCGACAGCTGCAAATTGAAGCCTGCGTCCAAAAATGTTCACCCCTGAGCCAAGAGAGGAAGGATGATGATGAGGAGGAGGAAGAGAGAGAGAGAGAGAGAGAGAGAGAGAGAGAGAGAGAGAGAGAGAGAGAGAGAGAGAGAGAGAGAGAGCGAGAGAGAGAGAGAGAGAGAGGGAGACGTTGCTTCTCTGTTGACTGAACCATTAGATTGTGGACACTTCTCTTACGTAACTCATCGTGGTTCGTGTGACAACGTGACCCAACAAACAGTCGCCATCAGCGTCAAAAGCCTGTTCCTTCTGCTCCAAATGATCACGGACACACGTCTTCATCATAACATGTCCCCATCACCCTCAGACCACAGCGGAATGCAACACCTTACCAGGCGTTTTTTTTTTTTTTTCAGAAGCAGAGAACGATTGCGAATATTTGTGCGTTAACAAACGGCTTGAAAGGAGTTTGTGTTCCATGTGATTAGCATTGTGTGACCTTCTGGTGTACTACAAAGGGATAATGATTTAGTGATTTAATGATTTAGTATAGCCAAGTATAGCCGGTGCTGTTATTGATGGAAGCACATGCTGGGATTCTTACAGGTTTTGAATAATGATTCTTCATGATTATTGGTTGTTTCACGATCGTGGATCTTATTCCTATGTTGCTCATTCACACTTCATGTCAGACATCGTCAAACGTTTTCGACCCATCTTTGTAACTTAACGACACAATGTTAAGGCCATATAGCTTTGAAAACTGGAGTTTTCAACGCTGGAGTTGTACCAAGATGCTTCAAGATTTGTAAAAACAAACAAACATTAAGCAAACAAAATAGTTTGTGTATAATCAAACATACAAATAAACCAACATATCCAGGACCGGCATCTGTTTGCACTTTCCACTCAAAAGTATGGAGATTCATACCAACGGTAATTTATCGACACCGCCATGATTATGACAACAAACAGCCAATCCAAACATGGCGGCGCTGACAGAAGAGCAGCTGGAGGTGACGGAGAAGGTGGAGGAGGCATGGAGGTGGGAGACGACCCGACGGAGACTGGGACTGGGGAGGATGAAGAGTGAATGATGGATGGAGAGGGGGTGGAGGTTCTGGAGAGGACATCACAGAGGAGATGGCTGAGATGCTGGAAAGTGAAGCGTTGTTCCTCAGCCTGCAGGTATGTGCAGTAACCGCTACCACAATGTGCTGTTTCTATGTGTGGTGCAGGAAAGAGTCCTCTAAAAAGATTCACTACACTCACAGAGACATTGCAATACATGCATACCAAACACAAATGAATGCATGCATGGACATCTGTTGCTTTAGTCATACACACACACACACACACACACACACACACACACACACACAGCGCGCGTACTGTGCTGAATGCCAACAAGGGATACAGTTGACATTGGCGCGTGCTAGAGGTGATCAGCATGTGTACTGGATCACATGACTGCATCCCAGCCTGTGCTTGATAGGAGCCGGGCTGAAGACTTCCATTATTATGAAGTATAGTCAAAGGTGTAGCCGACCAACATAGCCTCTTTAATGGCCTTCGCTGGTTTATAACAATCTGGTCTGCAGTACAATGCTCGCTCACATTCATGTCGACTGAAACATTGCGTTAGGATTGAATTTCGGAAGCATGCGTTCAATATATTACTGAGAGAAACCCACAATCATTTCTATTACCGTTTGTTGGCTGATGGACGAGAACTGCCAGCCAACGCAATATGTAAAAAAAAACGCGACTATTTGAAATACAGTACGCCTCTACAAGCGCGCTGCAGGCGTGCACGCACAGGGACAGCTAATCACGTCTCGACGCCAATCAACTCAAGTCATTATAATGGCTGCTCTTGAGACTACAAGACATCAAAAGTAACGACTGCGGTCTGATTGTCATTTAATGGGCTACCTGCAAAGCCCCAGCTGCTGCGACTCCCCTTCACACATGGCAGCGCAGATAAGCTGAGAGCCACTGGATGTGAAGTGGACAGTGGGGGCAGGAGAGGAGCGGCCTGGAATTAGCATAACCCAAAGGTTCAGCAGCAGCCAATCACTGTCTGGGAGGATGTGAAGGGAACACCTGCCAAGCTGTGCCGCTCTGCTGGGGCTGATTAGAGGACTGAGTAGAGCAGTGGGCTGCTGAGATTGAACAAAAATGGATGCCCTGAAATGTGCAAAATAAGCTTTGCATGCGTTCACCGGGTATGACGTCCGCAGACTACAAACTAACAGCAGTATCAGCCACTATTTCAGGTCGTATTTCAGCGTGAGTCGAAAACAAAGACGAGTGTTATTCGGCAAACATAATGACAGCACAACAGAGAGATGCCCTACAGCGAAATTAACTGGAACAAAAGACAATAACAATTATCACCACAGAGCTGCCATAAAGAGTGGCTAAACAATTAAAATCCCCTGCATCAAAATCCTTTGTCTCTCAATAAATACTTGAATTCGAGTGCCATAAAAAACTGTGAGAGGCTGAAACATCTCCTCAGAGAGGAAGTAGTTCTGGAAAAATTGCCTCCATTTTATTGCTGTTGTTGTCGATCAGAATCCCATGACAATCAATGTATTGTTTCATTTCAGCAGTGATTATAAACTGTACTTTATTATTCACCACCTTCACAACACCTTTAACCCATAGCTACTGTATTTTTGTAAGTTGCTGAAACACAAAGAGACACTTTAACGCCTTTCGCTTGAAGATAAGCACCATTAAGCATGACAATAATGGATGCTAACTAATAGCTAACAGCATCCATCAATCAATTATGTTCTCTGTATGTTTGCTGCTGGTCTGGTTCCCTGGGGAGATCAAATCACTGGACCAAGCGCTGGACGGATTTCAAGACCAAGTCTCCAGAGATGCAACGTAACAGCGACAACTACCATTGACATCCATTGACATCCTTTTTAATACACTGCTGTCCAAAACCCCTCCAATGTCCCCATAAACCACACATCTCCATTGTCCGTACCATTTGCAGAGGTCTCCTCTGAAGGTCTCTCTCTGTGACAAGCCTCTCCTGGTCAGTGACGTGGAGGCCTCTCTGAGCCAGGGCCTGGATTACGGCATCATGCCCCGGGAGATGCTTGGCCGCCGGGTCACTCTTCAGGACGAGGCTGCCGGCCCTGCAGTAGAGGTCAGCAGACAGCAGGAGGCTGACCAGCGGGGGCTTCAGGTGCTCCTGGTCGTACTGGTCTGTGTAGAAAGGGTCCCGCAGGTCTGCCGGGACGCCATCTGTTGAAATCACACAGAGAGGGGGAATAAGGCTTGGTTCTACAGCCAACCGACAGGTGCTGTGACTGATCGGTCATACAGTCTACCTGTGGGCATCTTTGAGCAAGCTGCCCACACCCCTACCTGCTCCTCAATGATATGAGACACACGTGTTATACGAGTGACATCACCACACGGTTTGAACCCTGTACCTGGAGCCCCCCAGCCACTACAATATCCTGCCTAGCTTGGAAGAATTTTGTAGAATATTGTATGCTTCAGTTCGAGACTGCAGGCTTATCCAGGGTATCACTTGGGCCATATACTAAGCCCCCCCCCCCCCCCTCTACAAACCAGGCAAGATCTGCCAGTACCCTGGAGCGACCATCTCAATACCCCCCTGCACCAGGGGAGCCCACTACCTTCTCAGCCTTGCATGCCTTGCCTCCATCAGAAGACCTGAAGACCTACATGCTTTCCTCTTGGGGAGCTACTGGAGTAAATCAAAGGAAAAGTCTCAAATCAATGAAACTGACGTGTTTTTGCGGAGGTAGGGTGAACTCCCTTAGTTCAGATCAACTGCTATTCCTGACTACTCCTGTATCTGTGTGTGTGTTTGTGTGTGTGTGTGTGTGTGTCTGTGTCTGTGGGCGTGTGTGTGTGTGTATGCGTGCGTGCATGTGTGGATGCATGCAGTCATATAACAGTATTAACCAATGCAATATGTGTTTGAAGTCTCTGTAACTTATTAAAACATACTGAGGAGCTACTTTGTCAGAAGGGAGACACACATATCAAAGTGATGCATAAGCACAGTATATCCAACAACGCAACAAACGAATGTATTCAGACTATGACGACAGCTAACACAATATAGATTTAAATAGCCAGCCGAGTGTGGACTCCCTCTCCTGGAAGGTCTGTCCCATTCTCTTTCCATCCGCGTGCTTAGAAAAAAAGTCTCTGGGAGATCCGTAGATAGGCTGTGGCGTTTCCATAGCAACTGCAGCGGGAAAGAGAGTCCCGATCGATTCATCTCACTGGGAGCATCCCTCTCTCTTCCTCCTCATCAAAGAATAATGCCCTGTGTGTGTGTGTGTGTGTATGTGTGTGTGTGTGAGGTGTGGTGGGTGTACTGTGTACTACCACTTGCTTTGTTTGTGTATGGGGTGTGTGTGTGTGTGTGTCTGTGTGTGTACACATTCACTCTTGTTTATGTGTATATACAGGTGTGTGTATGTGTGTGTGACACACTACACATACCTGTACATATATCATATACATAACTCTTGTCTATGTGTATACGTGTGTGTGTGTCTGTGTGTGTACACATTCACTCTTGTTTATGTGTATACAGGTGTGTGTATGTGTGTGTGACACACATACACATACCTGTACATATATCATATACATAACTCTTGTCTATGTGTATACGTGTGTGTGTGTGTGTGTGTGTTTGTGTGTGGGGTTTTGTTGCCAGTAAGGGTTTAAACAATGGATGTGCTCAAGTTAACAGAGAGAATACCAGACCTCTCCACACACACACACACACACACACACACACACACACACATCTTCTCAGAGAGAGCGTGAACAACACAAACTTCACAGATGTCGTTACATAACCCCTAGTTTGATGTCTTCGATGTTAAAAGCAGCATTCTGCTGTTAACGCACGCTGCTAATCACTAGACACATAACAGCAGCCCTCCTGCCTTTAGTTCTTTAATCTGTGGAACAAAATGATTTCATGCATGACATCACTTAGCGACCTGCGTTTAATAAAGTGTGGATGTGTGGGTGTTTGAGCTGTCCGGGGGGGGGGGTTAGTTAAGAGGGCGTGTGTCTCTCAGGATTGGTATAGAAAATAGGTGAGTTAGTGGCAGGTGGCAGATTATTAATCACCTGCCGCCTCTTCATTGCAGTAGCTGGAGCTAGACCGGCGAGAATGAACCCAAGACGAGGCTGTAAGACTGTTGAACTCAGGCTGTAAGACTGTTGAACTCAGGCTGTAAGACTGTTGAACTCCTGAGCTCTGTGAAGGTCACTACATCTGTTTATAGGAAAATATTTATTTTCATATTTATTTAGATTACATTATTGAATTCATATCGGTTCATACCTCCCCATAACTGCTGCCAATTTAAACTGCACATGTAAATATAACACTTTTACTTTTACACTTCTGCACCTTACAATGTTTAATGTTTAATGTTTTAATGTTTATATTATTATCATGTTATATTTATATATATATATATATATATATTTTATTATTTATTTTTTTGCACTAGTTTTTCTATTCTTAGACACTTATTGAGTTGTTTTGGGGTGCCTGGGACTTAAGATTTTCATTGCCAACATGTACGCTGTATCTGTTGAGCAAATGACTATAAAAACCTTTGAACCTTTGAACCTTTGAACCAAGATGATGGCATTTTAGTTTGTGTTTCCAATTGTAACAGCCCCTTAGACTGTTATTCCAAACCACGTGTCTGTTTCCTCCTTTACAAACACAGAACACGATTTCCTTGAGTTTACCAAAATAGAGTTTTAGTGGCATTCTGTTAGGATACAGGAAAGAGATTTGACCTTACAACATAAAGGCAGTGCATTTTATCCATTGAACAATCATTAGCTAACATTTTTCCCATTTGCTAATGTGGAAGCTTGCCTTCAATAGATGTTGATGCACGTCCAAAACAGGGAGCAGGATATTTCAATGTCAAAGGTGCGACTCCAGGCCACACGCCTGCAGCCCACTTCATGGCTGCAGCCCACCTGTTAGCCTCTTTCAGCAACGTACCAGAACCCTACATGCTACTCTGGACCTGAGGCTGCTGAGGTCTCTGAATTCACTCACTCACTCACTCACTCTGGAAAGAAACATCTGCTCCATTCCTCATCTGGGCCTTTACTTCCTCCCCTCTGCCGGCCTGGTTCTCTATTGAAGGGAAAGTATTTTTGGACTCAACCCATTTCAGTTGGTCCTGGTTGGGAATACACCAGGGAACTGGGTGCGTGTGTGTGTGTGTGTGTGTGTGTGTGTGTGTGTGTGTGTGTGTGTGTGTGTGTGTGTGTGTGTGTGTGTGTGTGTTTGTGTGTGTTCAGTGCTTCACTTAACACAGAGGAGGACTGGGATAATCTACCATCTGGCAGCACAGACACCATTGATTTGTCTCACACAGTAGCAGTCTGCCTTGTTTATACATTTATAGTTTTATAGTTTTTTATATTCATGACTGGAACGTGATGGTATGTGTTTAAAAACCACATGGAGACTAAATGAGAAGGATCTTAATGATAGACCACTCAGAGTAATGCTCAAGGGAACACAATAGAGTAGAATATAAAAGACAGCCGGTGAATCCTCTCACATGGGGAAATGAAGTGCAGTCTTTAACCTGGAGCTTGAATGAAATCAGAATTCACATGTTGATTTTGATTAAACATGTTGAGTTGCAATATAGGCTATGCTTTTTTTTTTTTTTTTTTTTTTTTTAATATTTTTTATATTAATAAATATTTTGTTTCCAGGCTTCTTGTTTAATAAGACGTTGCTGCTGCTGGGTTCCTTTGATCGTCATATCCGTGTCGTAAAATGTATCTGGAGAGCAGATAGGTAGATTAGTGAATTGAGTTATTCTGTGATGGTCTAACGTGTAGCTTAGCCCCCCACACGTAACCACCCCACCCCACCCCACTCTCCTCCACCCGTGTTTATGGTGTATGCTGTATGGTGTTGCCACCCCATCGTAGACGACGGATCAGCAACGAAAAACACTGACTTTAATTACATGATCGATTGATTTGTGATCCCAAGTGTTAATCAACGCATCGTGTGCACAAACACGCAGAAGCATCCTTCTGCCGTGCAGTAATAAGAGTACCGTAGAGGAAGGAGCCCTACCTGTCCCATACGCCTTGGTCACCAGCCACTTAAGGCTGCAACCAATCTTGGCTCTTGCGAAGTCGTAGTGATCAAAAGACTTTATTGCCGGCGCAATAAATATCTTTTTAACATCCTTGATGTCTTGAACTTCACCCATATTTCACTTCTTGGATTTAAGCTCCCTATTAGGCAACACAAAACGATGGCATCCCCGCTATTGGAATTGCATGCAGAATAATTGACTTGTTGAGATGCAGTGTCTTTCTGTACAACTGTCCAGAAACAGGCGAAAACTAAATGTTTCACCGGTTGTCTACGTAGATATCGGTCGCTGATTTGACGTTGCCGTGTCGACTTGCTGCTCTTTGTATTTTCCAGGCATTCTCCGCCGCGCAGCCAATTCAAATGGGCTGGTTGAGAAGAGCTGCCAGGCTTCCCCTTGGTGTTCAGATGGGATTCAGCGTCTTCTTCTCCTCAATAACAACGAAAGAAGAAAAAACCCACAATTGTCGTTCATGAGTCGCGAGTGACGCATTTCTATTCATGTTTACAGATTCCTTTTTGAATAGCCCTTGTTTTTATGTCCCGATTGAGATCACCCACTGAGTGCCTTGTTGCGGTTCTCCTGCCGCACTGTCTCCAGACTGGCCGCAGTGCGCCTGCGCCAACCACACAGACCATTTATTTTAACAGGTTATAATAGAGGGCAACGTGCTTTTCTATTCGAGGCAAAGGAGACATGTATAAATATAGAACTTGTCAAAGAAATAATGATTTTTGGATGATCGCTTCACGATGAAAACACATATGTGCTAACGCGACCATGGAATGGCATACTTTTGCCATGTGCTGTTTTGTTTCCTACTTTTCACCAGACACACGCGAGTAAAAATGTACCCAACCGGGTGCGTGCTGTGAATGTAGGTAACATGGAGATATTTGTTCATAGAAACAGAATATATAATTGTACAAACGATACAAAACCTTGAATATAAAGACGGGCTTAATGTTTAATAACGGTATAGTATCAAACAGAGCCCAAAACTACAATACCCATGAAGCAGTACGGGGAGCTGTGCGTCATCACCCTGCGTCAAGAGGTTTGTTGTCATTTAGTTGGGATGGGTATTGGACAATTTGTATTTGTGCGTGTTCAAAATGTATAGCATTGGATTACTTTACAACTCTAGGTCTACCTCGACATGAGCGTACCGTATGTGATGCATCTCGTGTAACGTTATTTCTGTGCAGTGAGTCCTGGAAGGGTTTTGTGAAAACACGACAAATAACTTCAAAAGACACACGTATACGGCAATAACTGTTGGCCGCCAAAATAGATTCCTTCCGTCTGCAGATTAAACCATCTGAAACATGTTTATGCCAAGAGCTTTGAAAGTGAAGAGACCCGCCGATGGTCCACGACAAGTTCCTACAAAAAGGAGCAAGGTACAGCCGGGAGAGAACCAGGAACCAGCTGGGAGTCCAAATATCCAGGAGGGTCTCGAACCAGCGTCTACATTACCAGAGCCACACGAGAGGGTGACCCCCCAAGAGGAACCTCAAACCCCCAAACTGACTTCATCATCATCAACAACAACAACAACACAAATATCGACCCGTACAGAGGACACATCTTTGGACAAGAGCCCATGTCCCGTTAGCAGTAGTGACGGTTCTTCATCGGGCGAAAGTGATAGTGACGAAGAGGAGGAAGAACCGGTCAAGTCGTTCCGAAAGAGCCAGAGATGGCCCGAACCCGGCGAACCGGTCTGCGTGATGTGTGGTCGCTACGGCGAGTACATTTGTGACAGCACCGACAACGACGTCTGCAGTCTAGAATGCAAAGGAAAGCACCTGACCAAGATGGGTCAGGGCCTCGGAGTGGACTCCCTTCACCAGGAACAGGAACCAACAGAAGATACAAGTACTCCGCCTCGGCAACAGTCAGAAACCGCAGGTGTCCAAAAGGAGTCGTTGTACGTGTACAAGGAGGACCCGTTCATATCGGGTCTGACAGAAGACCAAGTGGGCCGGATTAAGCGGGAGCTTGGCATCGCAGCCCAGGGGACAGATGTGTGCCGACCGATCGTGGAGTTCCAGCACTGTGGCTTCCCTACCACGCTGGGGGGCAACCTGAAGAAGGCAGGCTACGAGGCGCCCACACCGGTCCAGATGCAGATGGTGCCGGTTGGCTTGACTGGGAGGGATGTGATCGCCAGCGCCGACACTGGCTCGGGAAAAACGGTAGCTTTTCTGCTACCTGTCGTAATCCGGGCACTCGAGGTAGGATGATGTCATTTACATTCACTGATTTATGTTCTTTGAAAATATAGGTAATATGATTTAGTGGTTTGTTTTGTGTTACATTGTGACATTGTGACATGGCAGTAGCTCAGTGTATAGAGCAGGTGGACAGAGCGGGTCGTCCACTAACCGTAAGGAAGGCGGTTCGATCCCCTTGATCCCCCTCCTCCAACTGTCCACATGTCGAACCCCACAAATGTACTGATTGTAAGGCGCTTTGGACAAAAGTGTATGCTAAATGCACCTTTACCCTTTTATATAGAGTTTTTTTCCCACTATACTACACTTCACAACACAGCCCCTGTGCAAAGTGTGTGTGGATTTATGCCTTATTTATGTGTCTTGTGTTTTCAGAAAACAAGTGCAGAACCAGCAAGCCCGTTGGCTCTGATCCTGACCCCCACCAGGGAGCTGGCCATCCAGATCGAGAGGCAGGCCAAGGAGCTGGTGATGGGCCTGGCCAACATGAGGACGGCCCTGCTGGTGGGAGGCATGCCCCTGCCCTCACAGCTCCACCGCCTGAAGAGCACCATCAAGGTACGACCTCCGCCACCATAGGATTCATAGACGTCTCTTCTATGTTAAGTTAAGTTCCGCCTTTATATCCTGTATGTTAGAAAAAGCTTTAATTGGTCTTGTAGATAGTCAAAACATTGACGTCAAAAGCATTGGGATGATTATCCCCCTGTCTCTCATCCACTTGACTTCATGTATTATGGTGGCTTTCTACTTTTACAATGGATCTCCATCCCTCCAGATCGCCATAGCAACTCCTGGCCGACTCCTGGAGATCCTGAAGCAGAAGGCAGTGAAGCTGGACAAGGTCAAGGTTGTGGTGGTGGATGAGGTATGGGTACCACCTTGTACAATTATGACCCGGCTTTGGCCTTGTGTTTGGATAAGAACCTATTTAAGAACATATCTAAGTTCATGTATCATGTGATGTAACATTACACTGTGGGCCTCTGCCCTACTATGTCCCATTTCCATTGAATGAGAATTTAACACTCTCTGGTATTTGACTGTATATACTTTATATACACAGCTATAATTTTATTCCGGCCAACAGTTAAATCGAACGCAACTGGACTTAGATTTGTCTGTGAAGACGTTTCGCCTCTTATCCAAGCGGCTTCATCAGTTCGTAACGCATCAGTCTGACTAGTCCGCACTAGTCTGACAAGACAGTGGAGTGTCAGCGGAGTGTCAGTGGAGTGACAGCTATAATTTTGGCATTGAGACCCATTTTAAAAAGGAAAATTAATCTCTGGCTTCCGGCCCCCCCCACCCTCGTGCCCCTCTCCTGGTCTGCAGGCGGACACCATGCTGAAGATGGGCTTCCAGCAGCAGGTCCTGGAGGTCCTGGAGCACGTCCCGGAGGAGCGGCAGACGCTGCTGACCTCGGCCACCATCCCCGAGGGCACGGAGCAGCTGGCCGGCCGGCTGACCCGCGACCCCGTCCGCATCGCCATCGGGGAGAAGAACCAGCCGTGCCCCAACGTGCGGCAGATCCTGCTGTGGGTGGAGGAGCCCTCCAAGAAGAAGAAGCTGTTTGAGATCCTCAATGTATGTACACAACGGGACGGTCTCTCGACGGTGCAACGACAACCTATTCCTTGGTCTGAAGTCCAAACAGACCTTCGGTTGAGGGAGGGAGAAGAGAAGCCTCACTGAGCGTTGTGGCTTTGCTGTGGGATACTGTTTTACTAGTGACAACACTTCCAACTCTTAACATGTGTCTGCCCAGCTGATTTACGTTCACGTTTATCGGTGCAATGCGTGGTCTGTTTTCAGTGCATCAAAATGGTTGCATTAGGAAAAGCAGGTCGAAACATTCACTCTGAGCGACGAGACTCACTGGACCCAAGACTTACACATTTACACATCGCTGGGTATTTAGAGAAGCTAATATTTACCCCAGTCCGTTTTCAATAATAACATTGTGCACACATCGTTTCCAAAAACGTTGTCATTTACATCAACCCACATAGCCAAACAAACTGTAGACATAGGGCGCTCACGTGACATTAAGCAATTTCTGGCATATAATGTGACGTTTGAGAACCTAAAACCCTGTTTCTTCCAGTTGACACGGCAACACATAACCAGAGTTTTCTGAAATCTCCACTTTGGCTGGAGTTTTTTAGAAATTATCGTTTTCTGTGAATGAGAGGCCAAACCGCAGGGAAATATCTGCGTCTTCCCTTCGTGTAAAGGGGCCTTACTGTAGGGAAAGAATTTGGTTTGATGTCCAATCCATTTGACACAATTGCTAATCATTAACGACAAGTACTTCCAGGTGTGGACTGTGGAACAAACCCTGGTTCTCCTCTCTCCTCTGATACCTTAACCTCAACCTGCAGCCAGGGCACATAATCCATTAAGGTGGAGCTTTTTTGTCCTTTGTTTATTTGGGGAAGGTATTTCAAGAGTTTCAGTTGAGTCAGCTGTTTGGCCCAAAGAGTGGAACAGTGTGTGGGAGTTCCTGGTTTGAAGCTTATGTGTTTCGGAAGGGCATTAAATCCCTCAGTTTTTGTAACTCGTATTATATTACAGACCTTTCTCTGGGACCTTGAAGTGTCTGGGCTTCTTGTGTGCGGAGGTGCATAACTTTTCACTCCGTCTGGAAGACTAAGAAGGCCGTCTGCTGACTGACTGAGATTCTCTTAACTCCTCTCTGGGGGCCTCAGTCCTAGTTGTTAAGGGTGGGCGGACACCCGTCCATTCAGAGATCTCCAATGCAGTTGTTTGGAAGAGCCGTGGTAACCATGACTACCAGCTTTTTGTCTGAAAGGTGGGGAATTCCGAGCACGCTCTCCGCTGGACTAGACACTGGACTGGACTATATTTGGACCGCTGTCGATTAGTCAGCCTCCCCCCCCCACTATCAAGGGGAATGGATGGGCCCAGAGCCATGCCCCCCAGTTCAGGAACTACAGCATTGGCTTGTACCTTTCTCATACCACTTATAAAGGGCAGGGCCAAAGGAGAGGTGTTTTCATTGCCCAGTAAATGGATGGTGTTGAATAAACAGGGAGTGTTTTTTTTCCACTTGATGGGCAGAGAAAGTGCTGGTTCTTTATTTAGGAATTTGGGCTTGAGTAAATATGTCGCCCAAAAACAGTAATTAGAGGATCAAATCACTTGAGCCAGAAATGCTGGAATGTTCTTCCTTTCCTTCATGAAGAAGAGAGGTCCTCAAAAATGTTAAAAGGGGATCAATGTCACACTAATTACATTTTGGGTGGTGTTTAAGTTTTGTGTATTTGCAGAAACACATGTTTTAAATCTGGAAAGATTAAAACAAGACATTTTATCGAAACTCCCTTGCAAAAGAGGTTCTCAACCTCAATGAGACAAACCTGAATATGTGAAGGTTGAATAGAAAATGTAATGAAACGCAAAAGTACACTGAAGTGTACTATTTGAATTAGACTGAATTGAGATGCTATGCTGTACAGCAGATCATTGAAGAGCTCATTCAAGAGCAGGCAGGTGTTGGGGATGTTGCTCAACAATGCCCGTCCAGCCATTTCCCAGCCAATTGTTTCATTCCCTCTTGGATGTAAAAAGTGAACAAAATGAGTCTGCCGCCGCCCTGTCCCCGCATATGAAAACAGAAGGACACCGATACACTTTGTTCTCCGATGGTAATTCCAGGACCGAAAGCTGTACCAGCCGCCGGTGGTGGTCTTCGTGGACTGTAAGCTGGGAGCAGACTTGCTGTGCGAGGCGGTGACCAAGGTGATGGAGCTGAACGTGGTCGCCATCCACTCGGACAAGACCCAGTGGGAGCGGAACCGTATTCTGAAGGTGAGGCCCAGAGATGGGGAGGCTCAGGGCACACATGTTCCCAAAAAGGAAACCTGAAACCTGAACTGAAAACATTGGCAAGCCTCCTCCAGGTATTGTGCATTACACATGATGATCCATTGACCCGTGTGATTCCCAGGGTCTCCTGGAGGGCCAGTTTGAGGTGGTGATCAGCACCGGCGTGCTGGGCAGAGGACTGGACCTGGTCAATGTCAAGCTGGTGGTGAACTTCGACATGCCCTCCAACATGGACGAGTATGTTCATCAGGTAAGTGCCACGCTTCGGTTGAAATGCTTGCACAGCGGTGGTTTGTGGTCATAATTAGTGTACATCCAAAATACCATGAAATTGTATTTATTTTTAGTATAATCGTTTTTTTTTGTTGTGGCCAAAATAGTTGCACTGAATTAATCTTAATCTTATGAACTCTCCATTTATCCATCTATCCTTTCACCTGCTGGACCATCATCCATCCTCTCACCATCCATCCATCCATCCATTCACCTGCTGGACCATCCATCCTCTCACCATCCATCCATCCATCCATCCATCCATCCATTCATTCATTCACCTGCTGGACCATCCATCCTCTAACCATCCATCCATCCATTCACCTGTTGGACCATCCATCCATCCATCCTTTCACCTGTTGGACCATCCATCCTCTCACCATTAATCAATTCACCTGCTGGACCATCCCTCCTCTCACCATCCATCCATCCATCCTCTCCCCATCCATCCATCCATTCCCCTCTGGACCATCCATCCTCTCACCATCCATCCATCCATTCACCTGCTGGACCATCCATCATCTCACCCTTCATCCATCCATTCACCTGCTGGACCATCATCCATCCTCTCACCATCCATCCATCCATCCTCTCACCATCCATCCATCCATCCATTCACCTGCTGGACCATCCATTCTCTCACCATCCATCCATTCATTCATTCATTCACCTGCTGGACCATCCATCCTCTCCCCATCCATCCATCCATTCACCTGTTGGACCATCCATCCATCCATCCATTCACCTGTTGGACCATCCATCCATCCATCCATTCACCTGTTGGACCATCCATCCATCCATCCATTCACCTGCTGGACCATCCATCATCTCACCATCCATCCATCATCTCACCATCCATCCATCCATTCCCCTCTGGACCATGCATCCTCTCACCGTCGGTTCGTCCTCCCTCCAGGTGGGCAGGGCGGGTCGGCTGGGCCACCGCGGCACCGCCATCACGCTGCTCAACAACAACAACAAGCGTCTGTTCCTGGAGGTGGTGAGCCGGGTGAAGCCCACGGGCTCCATCCTGCCGCCCCAGCTCCTCAACTCCCCCCACCTGCACGAGCAGCAGCGCAGGCAGAAACAGAGGGCGCAGCCGGGGCCCGGGGAGGCCCTGGTCACCAGGGACAACCTCATGGACATCATCAGGAAACACGACCGCCGCAGGAGATAGCCACCATCTTTAGAGTACTTATGTGTTGTGAGCATTAAATTGATTTGTTTGTTTTGCTAATAAAAAAAAATCAAGAAAAATGTTTTTTTTTCATGTTTAAGTTCAAGCATTAGTTCATTGTGCATAATTCAAACGTAGGCCCACTTTTTTAAACACTTTTTAAAAGGCTATACGCCATACTCCATCTGGTGGACATGAAAGTCGGAGAGCATCTCTCGTGGGTCATAAAAACAACACATTGGCGAACGTAACCAATAGAAAGTAGCCTTGAAAACATCGCCATCTACCGGTCGCATGTGTGTACTGCACATCCAGGGCCGGTACTACGCGGCTCCGGGGACTCAGCCAATCAGCGGGGCTTCGCGTTCCACACCGAAGTTTCAAATTGAAGCGGGCTAATGCGGAAGTGATGCGGTACAGCAGGTAAACAACGCTGCTGCCGTTCCGACTGTTTTGGTTATGACATATACAGACTGAAGTCACTCATTGCAGGTCATTGTCGAACTGGCTTTTTTGAAAGCGCCTGACGGACTTAAAGTTCTTAAACGTTTTTGTTATTTGTGATATTCAACACTGATGCACCGTTGGTTTAATGATCCAATCTGGTTATAGTGATGCGCATATAAGATATGTGTCCAGCTCTAAAGGATTAATTATATACTGGATATCAATGGATTCTGGATCGCCGCTGAGTTAAGTCACATTCAGCTTTTAGTTTATTTTTTTAATTTCCCTGTTTTAGCAGCCGGAAGCCATGTCTATATATTCAATACCGGCGAGAAAGCACACAACGTATTATGACCACCTTATGTCATCAACCTCGTCAAAAACACCGGCCAGAGAACGCCTGAAGGAGCAGAGGGCCCTCCACCTCAGCACAGAATCAGTGAACTCAACGTGTGAGGAGAGCAGATCTTTGCACAAAAGCAAAGAGGTCAACAACAGGACGTATGTGATCTCCTCGCTGGCAAGGGGCAGCGGTCACCAGACTCCCGGCACACCCACCCGGGGCAGACTCACCCTGCAAAGGAGAAAGACCAACAACGCCGAGAACGCCGAGCAGCAAACGACGACAATGAGCGAGAACGCGGAGAAGACCGAGACGCCCGCGGCGGAGAAGAGGTTGACCCTTCAACGCAGAACCAGAACGGGAACCGCCGACCGACCCGCGTCCGGCTCAGACTTCGGCAAGGCCGCAGACGGGCAGCGCCTCGTCTCCGCCACCGAATCGCGACCAACCAAAGTCCTGTCGGAGTTCAACAGCAGAGCGCCCGCGGCGGTCGGTGTGCTCCGCTCGGCGAGTTTGAGGGACACCGTGTCCAAGTATAAAGCCAAAGAACACGCTCCGATCACAGCGGCTAAGGTCGCAGAGGCACCCGGAGGGAGAACGCCGCATCATAAGACGCCGTTGTCCACAACGAGGCACCTGGGGGACCCGGGGAAACCCGAGGACCACGCCAAGAACTTTTCAACGCCGACCAAGAGAACCCCGTTTGAGAGAATTGCCGCAAAGAAGGACGTGTTCGAGAAGCTGTCCGCTAAAGAACCGATACCAAGAGCGGTGGCTGTCAAAAGCGCTAGTTTGGAGAGGCCCAACATGAGGAGGCAGCAAGGGGAGGAAACGAAGCCTGTCCCGGCGCCCAGAGGACACAAGACCTCCTCAGGTGTGGTCAAATCAAACGCCAGCCTGCCCCCAGCACAGGTGCGGAAGACCTCCAGTGTTACGCCTTCTGAGGTCCCTCCGGCGACCCTCGTCTCTGCCGAGCCCCTGGTGCGCCCCAGCGAGGTGCTGAAACAGCAGGACTCCCTGAAGATGGAGAACAGTGCGGTGACCGTTGCCGTACGCGTGCGTCCTTTCAGTGCCAGGTTTGTAAATACTTTACGTTCACCGAAAACGTTTTAATGAACATTTAACTAAAACAATGGGGTCAACAGTCAGTACCGCAATCAGAGAACAAACATGTGCTTTGTGTTACATTTGAATCATGTATTGCTGATGCTGCTTCTGCAGCCACTGCCAACTCTTGACACGCATGCACACTTGTGAAATGGGATTGTTCTGTGGATGCAGAGAGAAGACCGAGAAGGCTCCGCAGGTGATCTTCATGAAGGACCAGGCGACGGTGGTCCAGCATCCCGTCTCCAAGCAGACCCACTCCTTCACCTACGACTTCTCCTTCTGCTCCGTGGACGAGGAGGACCCCAGCTTTGCCAGCCAGCAGGCGGTCTACCAGACCCTGGCGCGGCCCCTTCTGGAGAGGGCCTTCGAGGGCTTCAACACCTGCCTGTTTGCGTACGGCCAAACCGGTTCTGGAAAGTCCTACACGTGAGTGCTGTGGTTTCGAGAACGATACACACGACAAGTGAGGCAAGCGAGGGAGAAGAAAAAGAAATCCCAAATATGTGGATTTTTAAGCTCACACTGGTCCAGCTGGATTGAAGATGTATGCAACCACCGCTAAAAGCTGAAAGTACTTGAATCTTTCAACGCTGCCTCTCAGCATGGTTGTGTACAAACTGCTAAGAAGAGAGGTGAATTTCTGGTGAATGAGATATTCATTTACAAGGCAATATTTTGTTCCCCCTTGAATTGTACCTAGAGACGTCTGCGGTTGACATGTTGATGTTCACCCCGCCCACCCATTCAAATTGTTTTTCCATTTCCAATCTCCCCACAGCATGATGGGCGTCGGGGAAGAGGCCGGGGTGATACCACGCTTCTGCCAGGAGCTCTTCTCCAGACTGTCCTCCGCTCAGAACCATGAAGTGAGCTCTCTATGTGCTCTCACTCTCTCTCTCTGTCTGTCTCTTTAGCTCTCTCTCTCTCTCTGTCTGTCTCTTTTGTTCTCTCTCTCTCTCTCTCTCTCTCTCTCTCTCTCTCTCTCTCTCTCTCTCTCTCTCTCTCTCTCTCTCTCTCTCTCTCTCTCTCTCTCTCTCTCTCTCTCTCTCTCTCTCTCTCTCTCTCGCCCTGCATCGTGGCAGAGGTTCCATGATGTTCAAAAGGTTAACATTAGGTTAAGGGTCACATCTCAACCACCTCAAGGCCTCCTGTAGAGCTCTCTGTGTGTTAAGTACCTTTACTTGTTTGGTCATATCTTCACAATAACAGCGGTCCACGTTGCATTAGACAAACAAGTCTAATCCAACATGGACCGGATTAGACAAACATCTACTCTGTCGAACACTGAACGCTTCCTACAAGGCGAGCAGATGGTTAAAAGGACATTTTTGGGTTGGTGGGTACATAACGTATATGTGTTTCAAGGTGTCCTGCCACCTTGAGATGAGCTACTTTGAGGTGTACAATGAGAAGATCCATGACCTTCTGGTCGTCAGAGACGACCAAAACCAAAAGATGCCTGTAAGTCCTTCAAAATAATTCAGTGCACCGCTCTGACGAAATAATCTTTTGTGGCGACGAATTGTGCGCCGAAAGCTTTTCATGAAGCGACTGTTGTGTTGAATTTTTTTCCAGCTGAGGGTCAGAGAACACCCGGTGCACGGTCCCTACGTCGCAGAGCTCTCTATGTAAGGACAAGAGCACCTTTTTTTTAGTTTTAATGTATTTTGTTTTTATTAAATGTCTATATGAAACAATCGTGAGCTGCCCTTGCTCATAAGTGACAAACAGAATCATCATCATCATCATCATCACCATTTCTCCCCTCCTTCAGGAATGTGGTGACGTCTTTCAGCGACATCCAGGTAAGTGACTTTCTTTCTTTCTTTCTTTCTTTTAATCTTTTTAGTCCTTTCTTGTTGTACTTCCTGCCTTATGTTATTTCTTTCGCTGTCCATCCATAATTCCATCCAAGCGTGTGTGTGTGTGTGTGTGTGTGTGTGTGTGTGTGTGTGTGTGTGTGTGTGTGTGTGTGTGTGTGTGTGTGTGTGTGTGTGTGTGTGTGTGTGTGTGTGTGTGTGTGTGTGTGTGTGTGTGTGTGTGTGTGTGTGTGTGTGCTTGCGCGGTGGTCTCCAGGCATGGCTGGAGCTGGGGAACAAGCAGAGGGCCACCGCTGCCACCGGCATGAACGACAAGAGCTCCAGGTCCCATTCTGTCTTCACCCTGGTCATGACCCAGACAAAGGTGACCCCCCCCCCCTTGGGATGGCGGCATGGGACTGGAATGTTTCAAAACGACATGATACATACTGGCATGATGGGTGGTACTGTGATTGCATATCATTGTCTTATTTACGTGGAAATTATTTCTCTGTCACATACTCTGTATGTAACTGTAATCTGCTGAGAAAATTGATTGGCACACTGGTCACCTGAGCAAATAGTTACAAGCGATGTGTCTTTTGTTTGTCGGCATCCCTCGTCTGTTCAAACTGTTTAGCCTCTCTCTCTGTGCTTTGTGTGTGTGTGCGCAGACAGAGTTTGTGGAGGAAGAGGAGCACGACCATCGCATCACCAGCAGGATCAACCTGGTGGACCTGGCGGGGAGCGAGAGAAGCAACTCTGCCCAGACCAGTGGAGACCGACTCAGGGTGGGCTTCACCGACGCTGTGTTGGTCTCCCAGGGCGACGGGGGGGGGATGGAGTTTAGATTACCTTCAGAGCCAATTCATGCGATGCACAAAAGTTTGTTTGCAGGACTTGGGTATTTCCTTATGTTGCGATTACGTTTACATTTACATTTAGGGCATTTAGCAGATGCTTTCATCCAAAGCGACTTACAAAGAGTACATTTGTCATAAGAAGGTGAAACATTTCATTGCTGCTAATACAGTAAGGAAGTCACCAGAACAAGTTTCAAGCATTTCAATTGCTAGGTTAACCATTGCTAGTTGCTACAACATCTCTGACTTGGCCAAGTTACAAAGAGCGATTAAAGTGCCATTTCATATCTTTTGAGATAGGATTGTCTTATTAAAAATACCATGTTCAAATACTTTTATAAAATGAATTCATTTCATGAGCTAGGGCTTTCCCAGAAAATATCCAGTGGTTAACTTGTACAAAAATGAAATGTGGTCGATATGCAGCCGGGGGGGGCAGCCGCGGCCTACTGGTTAGGGCTTCGGATTTGTAACCGGAGGGTGGCCGGTTCGAACCCCGACCAGTGCGCACGGCTGAAGTGCCCTTGAGCAAGGCACCTAACCCCTCACTGTTCCCCGAGCGCCGCTGTTGCAGGCAGCTCACTGCATCGGGTTTAAGTGTGCTTCACCTCACTGTGTGCTTCACTCTGTTCTGAGTGTGTCACTAATTCACGATTGGGTTAAATGCAGAAGACCAAATTTCCCTCACGGGATCAAATGAGTAATTCTTCTATTCTTCTTCTTCTTCTTCTTCTTCTTCTATGCTTTGTCCCTTAATTGTCAGTATTTAGAAGAAATAACCATATAGACAATAGTCAGACAATGACTCTAACGTCCCTCTATGTTTCTCTAATGTCCCTCTATGTTCCTCTTATGTCCCTCCATGTCCCTGTGTTCCCTCAGGAGGGAGCGAGTATCAACAAGTCCCTGCTGACCTTGGGCAAGGTGATCTCTGCTCTGGCTGACCAGGTGGTCAACAGGAAGAAGGTCTTCATCCCCTACAGAGAGTCCATCCTCACCTGGTGAGAGAAACTCTCCTGTCGCTTCTGCAGCTCACCTTGTAGGAGCCAGGAGGGTCAGGCTAGGAGTGTCAGTGTCTTACACACTGCTGGAGATGTTTGAAAGAGTTGTTGGTGTTCCTGAGATGTTCCTCCTCATCATTGTTCCAAACAGGCAACAAAAAAATCACATACAAATTTAAGTATTGTATTTAAATGTACCCTGGCTGCTATGGCAATCCCCATCAGGGATTAATAAAGTGTCTCTTATGTCTAAGATCTCTATAATAATCAAACAAATACACATTTTGTTTTTTTTGCCAGTCACAACATGAATCGACCGATTTTGCTTTTATGAAATTACATGTTTCAATTCAATTCAACACGTTCACTGTATTCCCCTGAACCTCAAAACCCTCCCCTTCCCATTGGCCACCTCCCACCTCGCCGTGACCTCCGACCCCTGCAGGCTGCTGAAGGAGAGCCTGGGCGGGAACTCCAAGACGGCCATGATCGCCACGGTGAGCCCGGCGGGCAGCAGCCTGGACGAGAGCCTGAGCACGCTGCGCTACGCCCAGCAGGCGCGCACCATCATCAACCTGGCCAAGGTCAACGAGGACACCAACGCCAAGCTCATCCGAGGTCAGAGGTCACACGACGACGATGATGATGATGATGATAATCATCATAATATGGACATGCAGTTCAGTTTAAAGGGCCCCACTCGGGTGTGAAGATGCGACGCCATTTCAATTTCATCTTTCCACTTAGTGACATCACAGCTGGGAGTTCCCACCCAGATGCATGATGGTTTGGTCACATTCCAGCACGACCAGTGGGGTACAGACTAGTCCACAGGAGAGGTGACCCAGAGGGAGTTGGTCCATCCATCACACATTTGGGTGGTCGTTAAGTAGGGTCCCTTTTTAAGAGGGGCTGAACCGCAGGGTTCCTCAGTAGGAAGCGAGACGAAGGTTACCTCCCTGCTCTTCACTTGGCACCCAGTAAAGTTTTCACACCATGGCAGCCCTCTGTAGTTTGTGTTCAGCACTTCAACTGAACTCACCTCATCACTGGGTCACATGCATTAAAAAGTCCAATTACTTCACCGCCAGTGGGTGGTATTGACTTTATTGCGTGTCTGTCCATCTCTGTCCTGTTTATTGCATGTCCCCCCTCCACTCTTTGTCTTTGTCTGCTTGTATATAATTCTCCCTCTTCACTCTGTCCCTGTCAGTCTCCTCTCTCTCTCTCTCTCTCTCGTTCTCTCGCTCTCTCGCTCTCTCTCTCTCTCTCTCTCTCTCTCTCTCTCTCTCTCATATCCCGCTGTCTGCCTATCTATCCATCCATCATTGGCTTATTCACCTCCCACTTCAATTAAAGCCCGGCCCTAACCTTGCCTCCAGCCCATATTTATGCACTGTCGGCTGCACAAGACAGCTAACTGTCATGCAAGTATTATTTTTCATAGTCAGATTATACCCTCATGTCGCCCAGTGAACACTAGGGGGAGCTCTTGATGTAGCATTCCGTCGCTAAAGTAAAATGACGCTCATCCATCTCCAATTAAATTTATTAACACCATTTCACTTGTCAATTTATGTCTTCAGTTGGTCATGTTACTTTCACATTATGTTAAGGGAATGAGGATGCTTTTGTAATACATTAATTATGTGTTCATCGGCCTGTTTATGACTTATGTAGCAAATCTTTACAGTATGTTTTTAATTTTGTAGATGAGATCGCTGTTGAATAACTTAAGCAAGATATGTTTATGAGATTTGATTGCATTGACTTTGCTCTTTGGATTGCACTTTATTATTTATCATTGACGGCCTCCATGCCTAACTGCTGTAAGACCTCAAATCACCTTAAGCTAAAGTGTGTGTGTGTGTGTGTGTGTGTGTGTGTGTGTGTGTGTGTGTGTGTGTGTGTGTGTGTGTGCGTGTGCGCGTGCGTGCGTGTGTGTATGCGCGAATGCGGACGTCCGTGTGCATGTGTCTCCGTCCGCAGAGCTGAAGGCGGAGGTGGAGAAGCTGCGCGCGGCCCAGGCCTCCACCCAGGGGGTGGAGCCAGAGAGGGTGAGGCTGTTCCAGCAGGAGATCGCCGGCCTGAGGAGCAAACTCACCCAGCAGGAGAGGGAGATGCTGGAGGCCCAGCGGTCAGTGCCGACGGCTACTCTAGTCCTCGTAGTAGTAGTAGTGGTGGTGGTCCTTTAGTCCGTCGTAGAAACCTTCACAGACTGCTGAGACCGGGTGTCCGTAACGCAGGGCTGTGTGCGGCTTTCAAACGAGCCGGACGTATCTAACGTCTTTGAGAGGCGTAAACAGTGTCTGTACAGAAGGGACAGTCTGTTCACCATCTCCTGTGAGGGAGCGTTTAGGTTGTTTTTTTTTAAAGTGGTTTTCTTTCATAATCTTGCATGACAGCATGTTGTCTTACTGTTGGAATATAGAGGAACACCCTGATCCATAATGACCAGTGTCTTGAGTTCTCTGATAAGATGCTTTGGATGAAAGCAAACAAACAGGAACGCCAGTCAAGTGGGCAGCTGTCCGTTCCCAACCCTGTCCCTGTCTCCCCCCCCCCCTGATCCTGCAGGGCCTGGAGAGAGAAGCTGGAGCAGGCGGAGGTCCGGAAGCGAGAGGAGACCAAGGAGCTGCAGGTGAGTCCTCCGTGGGGGGGAGGCACGGCCCAGAGAGGGAGCACCACCACACCGCAGAGATGTTACACTGGGCTCTGTGGGTCGCGGCTGTGGTACCGTCGAATGCAGTGGTTCTCAACTGGTGGTCGCGAGCCTTTGTCCGGGCAGAAAAAAAAAAAATCCTGTGCTTTTATTTTGAAGAGGATTTTTTTATACAGCGGAGTGCCATCTATTTTTTGTTGCCTGAATAAGTGAGTGAATAGTTTAATTGTACAGTTACTGAAGTGTTATGTTATGTTAAATACATTTGAGAAGTTGAACATTTTCCTTGATTTGGGTCGCGGCTTGTCATTAAGGGGTGATGGTGGGTCCTGAAGCCCGACCAGTTGAGAACCACGGGTCTAATGGGCTCTCCGGTCTTGTCCTGAAGCTCACCTTACCCTTTTGACACAGCGATGGGGAGGGGGGGGGCAGGGTGGTCTCGTGGTGGAGGGGGTTCGACCCGTCCCCCTCCCAAAGGCTTCTGTGTTCGGACTCTTGATGTCCGCGGTCCAACACGTCGTCTGAACTTGGTTGCGCCCGCATGGCCGTTTGCTGCTGCTGTGTAGTTTCCAAAACAGAGAGAAGAAAAAAAAAAAAAACGAGCTGACGTAATCTCACACGTTTTATTCTTCCAGATGACGCAATGTTTGGGACCGCGTTCGTTCCCTTTTTTATTTTTCCAATGCAACCCCCGACGGCAGCAGGGTTCCAGTAATGGACTGGATGCAGCGTGGTGTGGTGGCCGAGGTGTCTCACCCCCATCTGAAAAGCGCCCGGATTAGATTCCCAATGCCCACGGTTTACTCGTAGGCCTTCTTCAGCAGTGAAGTGTTAACTCCTACCTGCTCTTTAACGACTGCGTCTGAACGGTTGGTCACTCCGGATAAATCTGTCGGCTCAACGACTCGGTGGTGAACAGCATCGTCACTCACTGAACACATATGCAAAATTCAGCGGTGAAAATAAAAGGCGATTTAAAAAAAATAAATAAATAAAAATAAAAACGGCGTTCCCTCACCACTCCCCTCCCCCCTCTTCTGTGTCTGCGTCAGAGGGCCGCGTCGGCCTTCAAGGTGGACAACCGCCTGCCCAACCTGGTGAACCTGAACGAGGACCCCCAGCTGTCCGAGATGCTGCTCTACATGATCCGGGAGGGCCGGACGCGGGTGGGCAAGCTGAAGTCGGAGTGCGCCCACGACATCCAGCTGGCGGGGGCGCTGATCGCCGACCAGCACTGGTGAGTCGGACCCTGCCTGCGGCCGTCGCTGCCCGGGGGGGGGGGGGGGGGGGGGGGGGCGCTGTGGTTCTTCTCTGGTTCTGGTTCTGGTTCTTTTTTGGATTGCTTTTTTTTTTGTTTTTTTTTGTTTGTGTTTTCAACCCACCTGTTCCGTTTCTGTAATCTTTTTTTTTCCTCATCTTGCGAGTCTGTGTCTTTTTACTTTTATCCATGGTTTAAAAAAAAACATTTATTTCCATTTCCTTTTGTCGTCTTTAACCTGTGGAACCCGTCCACAGCGTGATATCGAACACGGGTGGAACCGTGAGCCTCACGCCCACGGACAGCGCCAAGACGTTTGTGAACGGGAACCTGATCGCCACGGCGACCGTCCTCCACCACGTACGTACACAAATGTCGGGGGGGGGGGGGGGCGTTTATCTGAGATGAGGGTATAATTATATGTATATCAGTCACTGATAGTGAGTCCCTTTGAGAGGTGAGCAAATATTAATGCAGGGCAAACAGCCGCTAATGACGAGAACAAATGACAAAACGACACATTGGAATATGTACAACATATATTATTCCCTTTAAAATCGTTCCAAAACATTCATGTAAACATTACATTTCATCTAAGAGGAATTACCGAGCATTTTGCCATTTTGTTCGTCTTCTTCTCTGTCCCCCTTTGACCTCTTTGACCCCCGTGTCCCCGTGGTTACCAGGGAGACCGGGTGATCCTGGGCGGCGACCACTACTTCCGCTTCAACCACCCGTCAGAGGTGCAGTCTGGGAAACGGGTGTCGTGCTGGACGGGCTCCGGGGACGGACAGAAGGACTTTGAGTTCGCCAAGAACGAGCTGCTTTCTGCCCAGCGAGCCCAGTGAGTCGACAGCAACAGCGCTCACCACACACCGCCATCCTCCCGACTGTACTTCCTCCTCGAGTTTTGTGTCATCCAAGTTTATTTTTCGTTATGGGCCAATCTCAGTGCTCTCAGTCTCAGACTCTCTCAGTACCATCCCCACAGAACACAAACCGCGGGGCTGTTTTGACCGCCTGTCGCCGGTGCGTGTGTGTGTGTGTGTGTCCCCCAGGCTGGAGGCCGAGATCGAGGAGGCCCACCTGAAGGCCAAGCAGGAGATGATGCAGGGCATCCAGATGGCTAAGGAGGTGGCCCAGAAGGAGCTGTCCGACCAGAGAGCCCTGTACGAGGACCGCATCCACTCCCTGGAGAGAGAGCTGGTACACACAATCCGAGATAGTGCTCACAATACAAAACTTCAAATCACAGATCCTTAATTTCTATTAGAAAATTGGTATTATTTGGCAGCCATTTTATAACAAAGCGCCATGTCTTTGATCTCTCTCTTTCTCTCTCTCTCTCTCTCTCTCTCTCTGTCTCTCTGTCTCTCTCTCTCTCTCTCTCTCTCTCTCTCTCTCTCTCTCTCTCTCTCAGGAAGAGGAGAGCCAGCGGAAGCAGAACCAAGAGCAGGACCACAAGCGAGTGGCCCATCAGATGGCAGAGCTGCGGCAGGCCAAGCAGACACTGGAGCAGGAGGTGGACGTGCAGAAGAAACGCCTGCGGCTCCATGTTGAGGCCCAGGTCAGCTCCCCGAGTCTCCAGCGGTCCAGGGGTGGGAGGGATCAGGGCTTGGAAGAGTTTACACCACATTAGTTAAACCAATGTTGCTTGAAGATAATTCCGATGCATGTCATTTTGGCGGGGGGGGGGGGGGGGGTTAGGTCTTTTGCCGTAGACGTGGTCCATCAGTACATTTCGGTTGGGAGTCAAGGCTCCCTGGCCGCTGTGCTCACTGTACTGAAGACGTGCCTGAGAAACGCGTCATCATCTAGAATGAAGGCTGTGTCGCTTTAGCCTCGACTGACTGAGATCACGTCAGCGTCCGTCCTGTTTCCTTTGGCCAGCGTAGAGGGACTGATGTGGACCATACAGTTCAGTTAACCATACTATTTCTCTGCCAAGAATTTGGCAAAAAGAACAGCACGCTGGAATTTCTCTTGTCAAAATGAAGAGGCAGGCGAAGAAATAGTAAAGTTGGAAGAAAGGGGAGCGTTCTCTTTCCCATCTGGGGCATTGCCTCTCATGTTTGGAAAATGAAAAAATGGAGGACGTATATGTAAACCTTCCCTAATAGAGAGTCAATTAACACAACGTGGCTATGAAATGAAAAGGTGACCATCAGGTGCTCTAAGTAGCACCAACACATGAAATCACAGCCACGTGGAGTGGCTGTGATTTCAATTGCTAATCCTCTTCATGAGGCTAAAGACCTCCTTTCCCCGGGAACGCTGAACTCCAACGGCCATAAAACCACCTCCTATTGAGTCCCTAAGACTGCCTGATGGATGAAAGCTTCTCGAGAGCGACCTTGAAGCCAAGGTTGGCTCGGCCAATATGGTGATGACCAATCCCAGGTGTGAGGGGGGGGGGGGGGGTCCACCAGCAGTCGGGCTGCCCCAGTGCCTCGGGTACCTGACCTATGACCCCCCCAGGGCACGGACCGAAGCCCGAAGGTTGATGGGGCCTAATGGCTCTATCAGCTCCACCAGCTCCACCTCACTGGACGTGGATGATGATGAGATCTGTGATGTATATGCGGTGCGTTTGAACCCCAGGCCATGGAAGACCACCGCGTGCGTCAGGCCAAGATCGTGGAGGCCCTGGAGGCGGAGAAGGAGAAGCTGGGCAGAGATCTGGAGGAGATGCAGAAGAGGAGGGCTCTGAGGGAGAACCGCACCCCCAAAACTGGTACGTATTGGGGGAGTCTGGCTGGCTGGCTGGCTGGAAAATTGGCCAATCTTTGTTGGCTGTCTCAAATTGGAAATAGTGATGTTACTTGTTAAAAGATTAGATATTCTTTTTAAATCCCTGGTGGGGAATTCCGGCGTTGTAGCAGAGAGTTCAGTGCAGTCTTCGAAACGATGCACCATAAGGTTCCCTTCGTGTTTATTGACCCTAAATGTCTTCGTTCACGGGCGCCGGGGATCAGACTGTAACGTGTTTGTGCTGCGTTGCAGTGGCGCCCCAGTGGGACTCCATGAAGCTGTCCCTGATGATCGAGGAAGCCAACAAAATCAGCGCCAAGCTGAAGAAACACACGCTCTTCAGCAGGTAGGGCGGTGCGCGCACACTATAGATTTTTACTTACATACATTTTTTTTTTAACATTTAGCAAATGATTTTCTCGAAAGGTTCACATACATTTCATTTTGGAGCAGGTAGTGGTTTGGCACTTTGCTCAAGGATGCTTGCAGTCTAAAAGAGGCAAAGAAGCCTTTTGCTGTAGACCTGTAGACCTTGAGGGTCAAACCCAGAGCCCAGATGAACACCCTGACCATTAGACCCAGGAGTCTGTTAACTATCACAGATACGAGATTTAGTGCCGTTCAGCCTCAACTTTTTATGTATTGCCCTTTCAGACACGAGAGCTCAGAGAAGGAGAGCATGCAGGAGGGAGATGGCATGCAGGTGCGCGTGCAGAACACCAAGCTGGGCATCTCCACCTTCTGGAGCCTGGACAAGTTCCAGAACAACATGGCCGCCATGAGGGAGCTGGACCAGGTAGACAGCAAAAAGTCGATTTTTGGTCTTGATTTCTGTAAAGATTTTACTTGGCAGAACATGTGCGCTTTCGCAACTATTCTAAATATATCATTGGCAGAATACGGGATGTCTAAGCTAGAACAAAGGTGGCATTACTGATAGACACAGTTGCTGTTATTTGGGGAAGATAATCACAGTGGAGATTATCAGAAAACCCATCAGAAAACGAGTCACTCTTCCAGGTTTTACTTGGACTCCTTCTATGCCTCCCTACACTCCCCTGCCTGTCATTCTCATGGCGCCCCCCCCCCCCCCAAACATTCCTCCAACCTGTCTTGTTTCCCCCATTCAGCATGTAAAGAAACAGACATATAGTCTAATACCCCGGGCCGTAGAACACGCCCCCCGTGCGCTCATAAACAGGCCCCAACGGCTTGTTTATGTGGCTGACGGGGCGGGGAGAGCTACGTCCGCTCCCTGGCCCATTTCTCATTAAGCGGGGCGGTGGCGGGGGGGGGATGGAGAAACGCTAGCGGCCGGCGTGTAGTCAGCGATATTTTACCCCCTCGGCAGGGGGAAGCCGCCTCCAAGGATGATGAAGTTTTTTACGATCCCGATGATGAGTGGGAGCAAGATCTGTCGGCCTCCTCCGCGTCCTCCTCCTCGGCCTCCTTCTCGCGCCGCAGGTAATTATCGCCTCACCCGCCCCGCCGCTCCTCGCCATCCGTCCGTCCGTCCGTCCCGCTGTCCTTCTGGCGCACGCAACCCCCCCCCCCCCACCGGCATCTACATTTAGATTACCTTTTATAAACGCTTTAACTCTTGTTCTTTATCCGGAGTGACTTTCAAAATTGTGTGTGTGTGTGTGTGTGCGGCGCCTTCCCCCGCCCTGGGAACTTTGACCGAGACTAAGATGGAGCATGGGCCCCCCCCCCTGCACTGGCTCGACCACCGCAGCCTCAGCACCAGAGTCAACGGCATCATCATCATCATTGTGCATAGGAATGCACAATCTAGATGACGCTTTTCGTCATATTCTTCTTCACACCAAATTTCTGCAATTAATGGAGGCTAAACGACTGTACCTCAAGATTCTCAAGGTCTACCATATGGAGACCTCTGTAGTACAAAGGTCTACCTCCGTATGGCTTTGCTGTGTATTTTTCATTTTTCGTAAACTTTATACTTTTTGAGATACTTGCGATTAAAAATGCTAAAATCTCCCATACAGATAACGTTGAGCCTGGCTTTCCACTGTTACGTTTGTCTATGCTACTTCCTTTCCGGCTGTCAACTGGACGTCGTAGCTCAACGGGCAGAGCGTTTGTTCCTCAACCGGAGGGTTGGTGGTTCAATCCCCACCGCAACTAAATTTATTTCAATGATTAAGGGCATTCCTATGCACAAGCAATTCCTCACATGGAATTTCTTTTTCTAGTTAAAAATGATTTTCATCCACCTCCTCTTTAAAAAAAATAAATAAATAAAAAATAAAATAAAAACCCCAGCAACTGTTATTTTACCGCTGGCTTTTCAAACCGCTGGCTTTTGATCTTAACTACTTGGACAACCTGTTGTCAGACGTCACGAGAGTGCGCTCTGGGTTACGACCCTCGAACCCGACGCCGGTGATGTGTTGTGTGTTCACTGGCTCACGGCGGCCGCTCTCCCGTATGAACAATCCGTCAAACGAAAACCGCGGGATTATGGAAAGTTCCGAGCGCGCGTCTCGAAAGGAGCGTGGAAGGCGCCCTTTTGTTGAGGCGCTCGGGGGTGACTTTATTTTCTCAGAGCCGGTCCCTGTTTATGTTTCCACCGCCAGCGTGATTTTGGTCCTGGCAGATGTGCAGATGTTTAACACATCCGCGGCTCCCCCGCTGACGGGCCCCGGGAGAAGTGGCTATTTACAGATCGTTTCTCCTCGCTCGTTTGAACCCTATCTCACGCTCTGGAATCTAGGGGGGGGGGTGCGGCGGCCAGAGTTCCAGTATTTTTACTGTACGATTCCTCCCCCCCAGTCGCGGGCCAAACATCAAGCGGCACCCGCAACGTTTTCCTCTCACAGTGTTATTGTTCTTGTCAGGCGTGTTTATGAGCCCCTAATGGTGCCAGTGGGTCGGACCGGCCAAGTGCAACATGGTACCGGGCTCGCGGTACCGCCTGCCACCTCCCTCTCTCTGCAGCTCCTTTAACCTCCCTGCTCTCTGTAGCGCCTTCAACCTCCCCTCTCTCTGCAGCTCCTTTAACCTCCCCGCTCTCTGTAGCTCCTTCAACCTCCCCTCTCTCTGCAGCTCCTTTAACCTCCCTGCTCTCTGTAGCGCCTTCAACCTCCCCTCTCTCTGTAGCTCCTTCAACCTCCCCGCTCTCTGCAGCTCCTTTAACCTCCCTCTCTCTGTAGCTCCTTTAACCTCCCCTCTCTCTGCAGCTCCTTCAACCTCCCTCTCTCTGCAGCTCCTTCAACCTCCCTCTCTCTGTAGCTCCTTTAACCTCCCCTCTCTCTGCAGCTCCTTCAACCTCCCTCTCTCTGCAGCTCCTTCAACCTCCCCTGTCTCTGCAGCTCCTTCAACCTCCCTCTCTCTGTAGCTCCTTCAACCTCCCCTCTCTCTGCAGCTCCTTCAACCTCCCTCTCTCTGTAGCTCCTTCAACCTCCCCTCTCTGTAGCTCCTTCAACCTCCTCTCTGTAGCTCCTTCAACCTCCTTCTCTCTGCAGCTCTTTTAACCTCCCTCTCTCTGCAGCGCCTTCGCCTCCCCGCTCTCTGCTTCCAATAACCTCCCCTGGCTCGCGCCCGACCCCGGGCCGAGTGTGCCCGCCTCTGTCAAGCTAACTGGCCACGGTCTATTTGCTTACTAATTAGACCTCCCTGTGGAAACACTGGGTTCGTTGGTCCGCAGCGCCGACATCAATAGTCCAGTTACCCGCGGTGTGCCCGCCACACACACACACACACACATCCTATCCTTCCATTTACATGTAATAATTTGACGTTTTCCAAAGCAATTTAAAGGTGAAGCCGAGACCTATCAAAACAAACCGTCAACTGCCCCAAAAAACATCTCAAGATCTGCATTCGTTTACTCAAAACACGGCCAAAAACAATTGGACTGTGTGTAGAATAGCGACAGCACATCAGAGCGCGAGAGTGTTTTTTTTAACTTTATATTATGATTATGATTTGTGTTGCTTATTAGTGCTGTCAAGCGGGAGACAGTTCACTCAAAGTCGGTCAACTCTGGAAGGCCCCTTGCGGCTGTCTCTCTCCGCGATGCGAGTCCTGGAGTTGTATTTCTGGTGGTTTTTGCGAAGCATCTCACAGCATGTCTGGGCCGTGGTTCTGTTCTGTTCTGTCCCATCCAGGAGCCGGAGCCTGCTGAAGAGCAGGAGGATCTCGGGCCGGCTGTACGAGATCCGCGTTCACCCCATCCAGAGCCTCCACACCGGGTCATCTCGGTCGGCCGGTAAACCCTTTGGATCAGTGCTTTATTTATCCCCCGTCAATATCAAGTTGTGCCGTTTCCTGGACCATTTTTTTTTTAATCCGCTTATCTGTGAAAAAGTGAAGCCAGACGTATCGACGACTCAATCCCTTGCAACGTTTAGTTCAGAATGTATTACAACGGTCGCCTTGTTATTAGATGAATGTTGAAGATGATGGTGAAACATTTAGGAGACTTAACCAGACCAATGCCAATAACTCAAAATATCATCATTGGGGAAAATCCTAGTTGAGACCAACGAGTGCATAATAAGATTACTTTATTTTTTCTGGGGTAAATTGTTAAATTGGTGTGGTGCTGAGCAGCCGTTTCATGTCCTTTTGACTGAAGAAGAGGAATACTTCTGGTGTGACTCCACCTGTAGAGCATCGCATTAACACCGACTCGGGTTGGGGGGTTCGGGTTCGAGTCCCGCCCAACGGCACGACGTCTCACCATTTTCTCCCCCGTCGTCCGTCCCCAGGGCTGATGGGCGTGGCCAAACCCCCGACCACACACCCCGGCTCGGCCAGCTCCGCCCTCCCCGCCATCTGCAAGGAGCTGATTGGCCAGACTGTGGCCACGCTGCGGGGCTGCAGGGGCCCAGAGGAGAGCATGGCCGACCGGCTGATCCGCGACCTGCAGCTGGTCTACACGGTGGTCCGCACCGTCTCGGACCTCTACGACGGCCTGGATGAGGACGGCCAGGAGAACGGTGGGGGGGGGGGTTTAGCAACACGCGGACAGGTTTACAATGTGTTAAAACGAGGTCAGGTGTATGTTATCACAGGAGGATGCCGCGTGTGACACATGACTTATGGTGACGCCGACATGATGTGTCCCTCTTACATGCTGCTGGGTTGTATTTCTCCTCCGTGGCTGCATCTGTCTCTGTCTTTCACCTTGTTGCCTTTTCATATTTTTTTTTGGTCCCCGTTGGACTACAACCTTGTGTCTCTCTCTCCCTCCCTCCCTCGCTCCTCCTGGGTTCATCCACCACTCACTCCTGTGTTGTTTGGGATCCTCTGGTTTACGTTTACATGTAGGGCATTTAGCAGACGCTTTGATCCAAAGCGACCTACAAAGAGTACATTTGATTTCATAAGAAGGTGAAACATTTCATTGCTGCTAATACAGTAAGAAAGTCACCAGAACAAGGTTCAAGCATTTCAATTGCTAGGTTAACCATTGCTAGTATACAATATCTCTGGCTAAGTGCCAAGTTACAAAGAGTGATTAAAGTGCCAAATTACAAAGAGTGATTAAAGTGCCAAATTACAAAGAGTGATTAAAGTGCCAAGACGTACAACATATAAGAGCATGAGGGTAGGTTTTTTTAATTTTTTAATTTTTTTTATTAATAGAGGTAGAGGATGGATGTTATGCAGGGTTCAGGTGAACTCTGAACACGTGGTTTCTCCCCCGCCCTCCCCTCCCCCCTCCCCCCCCCCCCCCCCCCTGCAGTGTTTGCCAGCCGCCCGGAGGCCCAGGGTCAGCTGGTGAGCGCCGTGTCTGCGGTGGAGCGGGCGGTCTTCATCACGCGCCACTGGCTGGCCAGCACGCGGCCCACCGCCCGCGCCCTCTACTCCACTGCGGAGGAGCTCCGCTGTCAGGTCAAGAGGATGGGGGGCTTCCTCCAGCTGCTCATCCAGGTACGCAGACCCCGGAGCCCAGCGCCTCTTCCTTATTGCAGGACGACGCTGCTGTGATTGAGGACGATGCCTCGCAAGCACATGGGATGCGTCATGTGTCAGGTCGTGGAAACGAGGGACACAAGTCGTCCCTGGGGCATTTTGAGTTATTCACAGGTTCTGAAAGTGTAGTTTCTAAGCTTTCCAACGATGTGTAACACATGGAAAGCTGATAATTTTTGGAGAAGTTGTGGCCATTTGAAAGTAGGCACGTCACAAAAGCTTAAACTGAGAAAAAGCCTCCTAAAGATTTGCAGTTGTCACCTCTCTCCTGGCTGGGAAGCACAATGGTGGTCATTTGCATACTTTTAAAGAACCCAATACTGTTATCTGAAACATGGAAAGGCTTCTTCCTTATCTCAACTAACAGATTCTGCAAAAAAACGAAAATCACTCCTTTAAAAAAAAAAAAAATTCACTTTGTTAATTTGCGCTTATGTTGTGTTTGAGGAGCACGCACACAAACATATTGTGTTTGTGTGCGTGCTCTTTGTGTTTCTATTGGGTGTTTTAAAGGTACTGCGTAAGAATCTGAAAGGCGGGGGTCTGAAAGACCCTTTTGGCCCCCAAGTGAACCCCAGTCCATGCCTCCAGCATGGGGAGCCCCAGAGTTCTTGAAATGGGTCCATTTCCTGGCGTCTAACGCAGTACTGAGAACTGGCTATAGTCAGCTCCGCTTTTTAAGCTAGGGAACTCAGGCACGTGTTTAGATGTCTCTTCCTGCCCTTTTCCTGGCAAAATCGTCCCGTTTCAAATATAATATCCATCAAGACACAGGCTGTTCTATGCAACAGGGAGAGGGCACATTCAAGTTGTAGACGTATCGGCCAATCGTTGCTATTTTGCCATGTAAATCCAGGACATAGTGCCTTTTTAATGACAAAAACTGGTTTAGTTTAGTTGCATACATCCTCGAGAAATGACAGATACCCTGTCAGTGACAGGTGACTTCCATCGACTGAACGCCACAGCGGGATTCATGCTAATCACAAACGAGGTTGCAGCAATTGAATTGTCAGGCGTTGACACAAACATAACTTGCTGGAACGAGAGCGTGTTTGAAGCTCAGTTAAAAGGCGATGCAGTTGGTGGAATAACAAATCAATACGTTCCCCAGGTAGAGCGGCTGGGGAAAGTTGCAGATGGCATATATATGATGATTTCCATGTCTTATTAAAACATTGTTTTTCATTCATGTCATGTCTAATTATCCGTCCAAAATATTGGAAGTCGTGGATGCACCTGGGGGGTTTTGTCTTCCCTCCCCTCGCAAAAAATAATCGCAGTGTGGTGCAATATCTGGATTGCAAAAAAAAAAAAAAAAAAAACCCAAGTGATTATCAATTTTGTTTGCGTTTGACGCGCGGCCGGCTCATCAGAATGCAGGGCATTGATTGATGGGTCTTTGCTGTGAGCAGTTTGAGCCGCGTGCGCGGAGCTGGAAAGCGGGGGGGGGAATTCTCAACCTTGAGTCGCGTGAACACAACATGAATATATGGACGCGCGCATCACACATTCCTCTCCAGCCGCCCGCCCCTCTAAAGCCCAGCCATGTTCCTCCCTGCCGGTCCTCTCCGCTGCACCGCTGGACTTGTTTGGTCCCCATTTTCATTTATTTACCGGCCCCGGATAATCGATGGGAGGCACTTTGTTGCTCTGGCCGCCATCGACCCGTCTTAATTTAATCCGCTTTAATTCCAACCTGGTTTTCCACGTCTGTGTACACCGTGGAAAAAAAAAATAAAAATAAAATAAAAAGTGAATTCCGTTATTCTGTTATTATTTATTTATTATTTCTCCCCCCCCCCCCTCCCGTCTCACCCCCTCTCTCACCTCTGTCCCCCGCCCCCTCGTCTCACCCCTGTCTTCCCCCCCCCCCGGTCTCACCCCTGTCTTCCCCCCCCCCCCCCGGTCTCACCCCCTGTCTCCTCTCCCGTCTCACCCCTCCCGTCTCACCCCCTGTCTCACCCCTCCCCTGTCTCACCCCCCCCCCCCCCTCCTGTCTCACCCAGGGCTGTGAGTCTGAGATCTCCTCCATGGTGACCGAGGCCCACAGGAAGAGCTCCCAGTGTCTGGACTTGGCGGTGAGGACCGTGGGCCACCTGGCGGCGCTGACGGGCGTGCTCGCCGCAGACGGGCACGCGCTGACGGGCGTGCTCGCCGTGCTCGCCGCACCCGAGCCCGGCGACCGGGCCGTCGGCAAGGTAACACACACAGACAGACAGACAGACAGACAGACACTACATACACACACACACGCATACACATACATTAAACACACTATTAGTAGAGCCAGCTGGCCCGCAGTGTTTATGGCGCTCTGGGGTTGCTAATCACGCCCTCTCTGACTCTCCGATGCCGGGGGATGGATGTGATGAGGATGTGAGGAGGGGAGCCGCTTCATCTCTCTGTGCGTCTCGGCACCAGAGGCTGCGTGGTAATTTGCCGGGACCATAGAACCATAAACCCTTGGCTTGATGTGATGAATCACACACGTGTTAATCCCGCGGTGCTGCTGGTTTTGTATCTTTCTGACTGCAAGGCAAACATGCATTTTAACTACGTGTGTGTGTGTGTGTCTCACCTTTTGCTCACAGTACACACAAAGTGAGCTACTTAGGCTGGTGGTTGTTGTATAGCGCAGTCATTTTGCGCTTGAAAAGCCAAAATGACTGCACTAGTTTTCACTTGCACAGAATGGGGTCTCATTTGTCTCATCCTATTCATCTTGCTAATTACTGAATGAGTTACTGATCTACATTTACAAACAAAGACTTCAGACTGACTACTTTCTGTGGTTCATTTGTGTCGGCCTAAGAACATGGCCTAAGAACACACACATATGTCTTAAACTTGGAGTAAATTCCAACATAATTTCCCCGGAGGGGATTATTAAAATTACATTATTTAGTATTTTTTCCGAACAATTCTAGCTGTTCAGCAAAGTGCCATGGAAATGTGGTTATTAATCCCCTTATTACTTCTGCATGACATTACAGTCCTCCACCTCCATGTGTCTCCTGGAGGGAACCAATAAGGGAGTGGGGTCCCTGTTGGAGGCGGGGCTTCACATCACCAACGACATGCTGAGAGACGCACAGCTGGCCTATCCGAGGACCCCGGTATGAAATCACATCAACATGCCGTTAATTAGACATTTATGTCCTTTTCACTGATTTGTTCGTTGGTTGGATTGAAATACAATAAAGTTAGCAGCATGTTAAACGCTAAACGATTGATCATTTGGGTGAATGAGGAAGGGCATTATATTATCAACAAAGCCGATAGTGAGAGGGCTTTGTTAAATGGAGTATTAAATCCCTTCTACTTGTATGAAAACGTATTAAGAATTCTCATTAAAGAACTTTGTTTTATCGTGGCTGATCATCAGGTTCAAAAAAAGAATCATAAATCATTGTGCATAACTCTGCCTTGACATTCTGCATCTTTGAGGGATGATTTTACAGGAATTAAAGCCACATCTTTCAGCCGGCCTCACCTGTAGTGTGTTGCTCTCAGGCCCTGCAGAGTCTGAAGTCCAAGGCGGTAGACCTGGCCCGCTCCCTCCAGGCCTACATCCACTGCCACATGACGGTAAGCACCAGCTAGTCTGCAACACGTGGTTAGCATCTCGCTAAGCTAACGATGACGACTGATATCACACAGACCTGTGTGTAGTGAGTATCGTGTATAGAGAACGTTTCACATCGTTTCTGCGGTGTGAGCATTTTAGCTCTAAAGTAAGGCCAGCCTTATGTGTTTGGAGAAAAATAGGGTGTGGTTATTTCAACATAATATGAACAGTGATTTCATTTGGTAGTCATTAATGTGGCTGGAACAAACCCCCCCCTCCAACTGCGAGACATGTCTTGTCCCAAAGTCTGCGTAATTCTGTTTTCTAGGGATGATTCCATTGACTGCTCCCGTTCCTGCGTGGCCAGAACCACTCGGCCAACAAAAAACGTTTCTTTCTCTAAACAGCTTTGACAACGAAAACACGCAACACTTAATACTACAATTCGTACCCCCGCCGTAAACCCCAGGGTCTCCTTCCATTTTTGATGCGTGCGCTCACTGGAATACTTGTGGTCGAAAAACAAAAAAAATGATTATGAGACATAAAGACAGGGCTTCAGACGACCACAGTCACGAAAGAACACCCGCTCCAGCAACCGAGGTCTGAAGGGAGTGTCGTCTTGCGTTGAGGCCTGGGGCTGGCAGGGGGGCTGGGATGTTTACAACGACTGGCCAATTTGTATGTTGGGGAAGGGGAAGACGGCCCCCACAAAGGAACGTACTTGAGCCCAGATTTGCCGTAATGGAGCTGAAGTCCTGGCTGGCGTTTAAAGCGACTGCGCGGGCTTGTACTTGGCAGCCCCCCCCCCCCCTTCTGGTGTCCTGAAAACCCGCTTCCAGTTGTCGAGCAGATGCTCCGAAGAAAAGGCGAGAAAAAGGGGGTCTTCACGTGTCACGGGTTAAAAGCCCCCGCTGCCATAACCGCCGCCCGTTAAAGATGTCGCTCAACTGCCGTTTTTATTGCTTCTATAAAAACCCCAAAGCCTCATGGGGGCTTATCTGCCCTCCGCCCGTCCCCGGGCGATCGTTATGGAAACGACTGAAGGTGAATGGAATCGCATCACTCACAGCTAACGCTGATGTTAGCCCTTATCTTAGCCACACAAATTAGCAGCTTTGCTTTCAGTTGTTCTGCTCTGTTCCGTGTTGGAGGAAAGGAGGGTGGGTTTCTCTGTCCACAATGCCTTACATTGTTCGACAAAGGCAGTGTTTATAGTGAATTATTGCAGAGTTTAACAACTGTCCAGGTGGGCAAGCTGGCCAGGGACGTCTCTCGGTAGCCAACAGAACGAGGGGGGAAAAAATCTTCCTTCTTCCATGTGGATTTATAAACTATGAATGAGTGGTAAAAAAAAAAAAAAATGGCCTCATGTTTTTTGGGGTAGTATCAGTCCTGTCTTTGTTGTAAAATGAAATAAATGCTTTGGTGCTTTGGCGTGATTGAGGAGAACGATTATCCATGAAACTGTCAAGAAGTTGGCAGGAAACACTTTCTGACCGCGGCTCAATCTTAGTCATGACATAGCAATCATATCTACACCCATATCTGTGACTCTGGAGAGTCGTTTGCCAAGCCGTCTGAGATCCACATTAAGCTCCGCTGCTCTCAGTGGAAGCCGCGAGGCGTCTCGTAGGAAAGCGCTGCTCATCAACAGACGCTTGGTTCGGTTTTTCCGAGCGACACCGGCCACAGCGCGTATGGATTTGTGTACGCCAGAAACATCACCGCATAGCCAAAACACGGCAGAAAAGCGCTCATATCGGGCTTTTTTCAGCTCGATATTCATCAGCGCGTCTGCGGGTCTGTCTGTGTGCGTGTCTGTGTGTCTGCGTGTCTGCGTGTCTGTATGCGCGCGTGCAGGAGAGGGAGTCTGCCCCTGACCGGGTGGATGAAGAGGAGGAGGCCCAGGAGTCTCGTCTCCAGAAGCTGAGGACCGTCGCCGCCAAGCTGCTGGAGCTCAACAAGGCCGTGGCAGAGCTCCACACCTGCCTGGCCGACGCCCTGCGAGGTACACGTTCGTCTGCAGCTCCAGGGGCCTACAGAGGCAGACCCTCCGGGAGGGTGTTGGGTCATCAGCGCACATTTCAGTGAGAACAGTGGGATAGTGAAGATGTGCTTTATTACGCCCACGCTGTAAAGTTTAGTACTATGGGAAGTCTAGATGCTGTAACGATGAGGGAAATCTTCAGGTCACAGAAAAGGACAGGAGAAAGCATTCCTTTTAACACTGGCTGTGCTTGATCAAATAAAAAGCAAGCTGTTTGTTCTAAGTGAGCGGTGCACTTGAAGTGCGTGCGGTATTCAATTCCAAGTTGAAAGGTTGCCGGGTTCAAACTCTCAATTGCACTCTTGAGCGAGACACCAAACCGTTCACTACTCCTTGTTTGACCCGTGTCTAAATTCACTGTCTGGTGAACTGCTTTTGGAGAGATGACTAAACGGCCTCTGCCCACCCCTCCCCGGACCCCCAGGTAAAGGCCGCGAGTCGGTCACCAGCGACGTGGCCCTCGTCTACTCCGCCCAGGCCGTGGAGCACCGCGTCCGCGCTCACTCCGAGGCAGTGGCCTCCGTCGACCCCCAGCTGCCCTGCCCGCGAAAGGTCACGAGCGCCCGGGAAGAGCTGCACGCCGCCATACACACGCTGACCTCCACCTCCGCCTGCAACTCCACCTCCGACCAACAGGGGGCGGAATGCAGCCAGTCCGCCGGCTCCAGCGTAGCCAGCACTGGCGACGACTCGGATGTGTCCAAAGATGGCGAACGAGTTGTCGGTTCCATCCTCAAGGCGGCTGGCGACAGGCTGCGATCGCTGGCCGACAGCGTCGCAGCCAATCGCAATCCTCACTGGGTGTGATTGACAGGTGTTCTGCAGAGCATGACTCCAGCCCTCTTAGGGTTGTGTGTGTGTGTGTGTGTGTGTGTGTGTGTGTGTGTGTGTGTGTGTGTGTGTGTGTGTGTGTGTGTGTGTGTGTGTGTGTGTGTGTGTGTGTGTGTGTGTGTGTGTGTGTGTGTGTGTGTGTGTGTGTGTGTGTGTGTGTGTGTTTCAGCATGTTTTCACTTGTTTCACTTTATGATCTGCTTTGGTTGAAAATGTCTTTGCTTTGAGTCTCTTATCAGTATTGATTTGGTTTTGGGTCATACCATTTTTGGGGCAAATTGACAAACTTATAGGTACAATTGGAACAGGAGTAGACATTGGAAACACTTGTTCACTACTGTCCTGAAGGGGCCCTACCAGATGATACCTCTGTGCTCTATAGTTCCTTCTTAGGTCTGTTTAGAATTAGTACTATTAAGGCTCCAATGTAGGCCTGTACTGTAATTTACATACAGTCTGTGTAAAGAAAGATTAATGGGCTATGTGTTCACGGTAGATTTATTCATAGTAGTTTTGTTGGCATGAAGGTAACTGTAGTATTCATCAAAAAAAATGTTGGTAGATGGCAACTATTGTATTCAGCGCCCTGTATCTCACCTGCGTATCTCACCTGGGTATCTCATTGTTGGCACTCAGGATTCTTGGATTTCTTCAACTTGTACTCAAACTTGCACACATTTTCTATTGTCTTCCTCTTTGTATACTTGATCATATTTGTATGTATTTTGGACCAGTCAAATGTATGATATAAGAGGAACGCACGATTTTCAAAAGATTGTAACAATTTGAACAGTAAATTGTAAATGTTTACCAAATATTTGTTTCGAGTGCTTTGTGTTATTTTACACATTAATTTATTTGCCTGATTATTCTTATTCAAAAGCAATGTAACACGCAATCGGCTTCGGGGAAAAAGGGGACGCATTCCGTGTTAATTGTGAGTCCAGCCAGTGAGATACAGATGGGATGTGTAACATGTTCCACCTCGCCCCGTGAAGAGGAGACTCCCACCTCCGGCGCTCCCCCGGCCGTCTCCTCCGCATCCACTCGGGGATATTCGCTTCTTTCTTTTTTTTATTCCTTTCCGTTTTCAATTTTTTTCCTCGTCTTATTTTTGAGCCACAACAGCCGCGTGAATCAAAATTCGCGGTTTCAAATTTTAACGGAATGTATTAATTTATCTAAAGTTTGGTTCGGGCGCGAGTTTCTGTGAGCGATCGCTCGACGCTGTGGAGCACCCAGCAGCACCCAGAGGAAAGTTTTAACGCGTCAAGGAGACTCCTCAGGTAGGCAGTGAACTACTCAAACTACCAAGAACGACAGTTGTGTCTTTTGCTACTCCAGATAACGGCTAATGTAAGCGTTGTGCTGTTGTTGTACTGTTCATGCCGAAATAAAACCCACGACGTTTTGTGTGACATTTTAGGATGCACTGGATATTGGTATCGAATCTACTGGTAAGTGTTGTCACACGTGATGACTCCTTGTTCACTTTGTTATTATTATAATTAATATTATTTATTATTAGTAGTAGTATTATACCGGAGACACGTTTCAATTAACGACACTGTACAATACTTTGTCTATTTGATTTCACTATTAACTATTTTATGTGTGCGAAACTTATATATTTTCATGGAACACAGTTGTCCCGTCAATGAGGCCAGCGTCTATTTCTTTTTCCTTCTGATTATTTATTATAGCCTATGTATAACCTATGATCGTATTTGTATTTTTCAGGGCTGGTTTCATGGTTATACTACAGGTAAGTAATCGAGTTTGCGTTGTAAATTGACAAAGTTGTTTAGATTAAAAGCAGATTAAAACATCACTGAATGAATCCTGCTAAAGGATAGGTCATATTTCACCCCGAATAACAATCACATTTTTAATGTTATTAATGTTTAGGTTTTAACAGCCTGGAGACTTTTCTTTTATATTTTTTTTGTGTTTACCCTAGAAGAGTCGGGTTGTTTGTTTCTGTGAATTATTTTATGATGCCCTCACTCCTGATTCCTTAATCTACTCGTCTTAATCTCCCCAAGGACTCGAATGTAGAGATATACCAAAAAAGGGAATTCATTCACGCAAACTACCTCGTCTTACTCAAAGTATTGTCCCTTTCAGCTCATTTTCCTTACTGCTGGCTGATACTGTAAGGAGTTATGACTTCACATTTTTAATGGAGTGTACTCCATCATAAGGTTTAAGTTACACTGTTCTCCTCTGTTGGTCTCCAGTCATTAATCCCTCACTAAGCAGATGATGTCAAGTTGGGGCTGCCAGCCAAGATTATGTTATTAAAAGACTTTTGAGTTGGACTTAGCAGCCGAATGTATATTTGACAAAATGTGGAGCCGAAGGCATACAGCCTAAAATGACTTACTGGAGATAGAAAAGTCTCAAACGCATAGCAACCAAAAAAAACAATGAAACCTGTTTGGTTGACATCTTTTGAAGGTTGTTATCATGGAGGCTTGTCCATAACTGTAGACATAGGTTAGACCCAAATGTGCCAGGTAAGATAACAACACAGATACTTTTATCGTAAACGACCTACAGATGATGCTGAGACCAACATAATGCATGGAATCAGTAGTGGAGCAACAACACATTCTAGTTTAAAACAGGAAACAATGCTAAAGTTGTGCTTACAAGTACAGTAAGCTTTGTACCTTTAGCTAACACAACGCTATCCCGAAGCCGCTGCAGTCGTCAAAGTGTGGCGCGGTGCAAGTGATGGTTCCGTCACACGAGAAACATTCACGGACTCACCTTCCCGTACGTGTTTACTTTGATGGCTCGCCAGCCTTCACGCTCCACACCAGCACGCCGGCGGCCAGCGAGGAACCCCTCTACGAGTATGTGACAGACAGGCTGACGTGGCGCGGCGCCCGGCATCAGTGCAGGCGCCGCATGGGGTCCCTGGCCACGCCCAGCGACGCAGCCCAGGACGCAGCGCTCAGCGTCTTCCTCAAGACTCAGAATGTCTCCCAGCCCGTGTGGGTGGACCGCACGCTCACCACGCATTACATCAGAGGTGAGGTTCTGTCAGGCTCGCCCGGGGTTATGGTGAAGACCCAAACTGAACTCGCTACGTTGAGGAGGTGGGAGGAGCGTCAAAGAGTCCTGACCTCGGACGACGACCTTCTGTCGTCTACTTCTCTGAACACACCAGGCTTAGATTCATTGTTTTGATCAACGGGGTCAGCCATTGGTAACACACCTGAGCATGTCGTGGATTCCATGTATGGTTCGCTCTCAGGGTTTTCGTCTTAAAGTCGTGTTGTGTTCGTGCCTAAATTGCTGACATCTCGCAGGACTGCAAACAAAAGGCACAACGTTATATGAACGATGTAACCCCCCCCCCCCACACACACACACACACACCTGAGCATGTCGTGGATTCCATGTATGGTTCGCTCTCAGGGTTTTCATCTTAAAGTCGTGTTGTGTTCGTGCCTAAATTGCTTGCATCTCGCAGGACTGCAAACAAAAGGCACAACGCTGTATGAACGATATAACCCCCCCCCCACACACACATACACACACACCTGAGCATGTTGTGGATTCCATTTATGGTTCGCTCTCAGGGTTTTCATCTTAAAGTCGTGTTGTGTTCGTGCCTAAATTGCTGACATCTCGCAGGACTGCAAACAAAAGGCACAACGCTGTATGAACGATGTAACCCCCCCCCCCACACACACATACACACACACCTGAGCATGTTGTGGATTCCATTTATGGTTCGCTCTCAGGGTTTTCATCTTAAAGTCGTGTTGTGTTCGTGCCTAAATTGCTGACATCTCGCAGGACTGCAAACAAAAGGCACAACGCTGTATGAACGATGTAACCCTCGCCCCCATCCCCCCAGATCCCCTGGCGACCCCGGTCCTGGAGTTCGGGCAGCGATCGCGCCGGAAGAAGGCGCGGCTCCTCCACCACTTCCCCCCCATGGACGCGGTGACCGTGTGCCTGCACCTGCGCTTCACCCTCGGCTGCTCGGGCTTCTCCGCCGTCCTCTCGTACTCCCTGCCGTCGTACGCCAGCGAGCTGCAGGTCCGAGCCCGGCTGAGCCGGGGGCGGCCCGTGCAGCTGGCCCTGCTGGTCCACGGCCACAGCGGACCCTACAGCGACGCCTTCAGCCACGACGGCGCCTGGCACTCGCTCTGCGTGTCCTGGAGCCAACGCGGCGGCCGCTGGGCGATGTTTGCGGACGGCCTGCAGGCGGGCGCCGGCGCCGGCCTGCACAGCGGGAACACGATTGGCGGCGATGGGGTTTTCGTCATGGGGCAGGACCAGGACACCCTGGGGAGCGCGTTCAGAAGCAACGAGTCCTTCTCGGGAAGTATCACACAGCTGCACATCTGGGAGCGCGTGCTGAGCAGCATCGAGATCTACATCATGGAGAAGCGATGCTCGCCCGTCCTCAAAGGGCTGGCGTTCAGGTGGGACAGAGTGATGCTGGAGAAGGATTCAAACCTCACCATGCCGCTGGGAGAGAACCCATGTCAAGGTACCGCCGGAACACACCGCCGATACTAGAACCATCTGAGAGCACAGTTCGAGGGATAGAAGAGGTGTTGTTTGTTTATCGAGATTGAAATACAGGATATGATTTGAAATGGGCGAGTCAGACAATTTGTTTCAAGTTTACACCAATCTCTTCTCCTTGAACACTTGAACACGTTAACATTAACCCTTCTATTAGGGCTCTGTCTCCCGTGTCTCCCACCGCATGAATAGGGAAGCCGCCGGCCAAGTAGTATCTGGCCAGTGTTGGCAGTGCTTCGGCGTGGTTGTTGTAAATATCTCAGGACTGACATCATAGTGGAACCCACCCTAAAAAGACTCGCCTTCTCCCAGTTTGACGTCACTGGCTCCAGTGGGTAGTGAGGCGTGAACAGGCTTCCAACCGAACATAGAGAGCAGAGGGAAGGATTCTCTGGGTTGCTTGTGACTGTGTGTTAGTTCTGAGGCGTCTCGTCAGCTCGTACACCTTCACTTGTTCTCTGATTCCCACAGCTTCTGACATTCCTTCTGCACTCCTCTGCTTCGGCACTTAGTTTTTTTGGCAGTTGCTTCCGTATTGATTGCATTCTTTAGAAGTTACTCTGGATCAAAGCATCTTCTAAAGGACAAAACGAAGTGACTCTAAAATGGTTTGAATGGTGATGTGATGAGGTTAGCGCTCTTTCCTTCCTTCAGTCACTCTCTCTCTCCCTCACTCTTCAACTAACCCCTCGTATTTCTGTTCAGGATGCTAAATGGTGTTGATCAGCAGGTAGAAGAGTTTATGATCTCACCAAACTCATTCAGACTGGCACTGGCACAATACCATGGCCTTTCAAATGGGCTGTTTGGAGTTTGTTCTCCTAGGTATGGTAGTTAACCTTCTCTTATGACTATGCTATAAAGGGTGGCATGGTGGTTGGCAATGTTTCCTCAAATTAACCAGGTTCAAACCCCACTGTGACCCTTCTGGGTGAGCTCCCAGCTGGCTGCTGCTGGAGAAGAACAGCTGTACATACATTCTTACTGCTACATACTACCAATACCAATACTATTATTTCATCACTCAACATTTAGTTTTACGTTAAGTATTATCATATTATATTTTATGTCTAATGGAAAAGTGTCGTTTCCAGCTTTGAATGGAAAACGTGGCTCTGTGGGCCACCCTCTTGTAAATAAAGGTTTCGACAGGTCCAAACATCACGTGGACTCTGATGCCACGCCGCCTCTGTGTCCCCTTGGCCAGGTAACGGCAGCGGAGCAGTGACTCTGGACTCCAGTTTACTGGCCAACCACAGCCTCTCCGTGGAAACAGTCCAGACGTCCTCCATGGATAGGTGTGTGACCTTTGACCCTGGGAGTGCCAATTGGGGTCATGACACGTGTGACACCCCCAGAGGGGCCGTCTGCCAGTTCCAGAAAGGTAAGCCGCCGCCCTGGGATTGCGCCGCTGCCCTGGAAGTACAGGAGAGCAACGTCCCTGGAACAAAGTGTCAAAATGGCAGTTGACTACACAATGACAGACAGCACAGTATTGGTCTGATGCATGGAATCACAAGTACAACTACATTTCTCGTACACTAAAAAGCCGTGGTTAACTGATTGCAGATGGACCAGACGTATTGAACAAGCATTTTCCCAAGACCCCCATCTTCAGCAGGCTGAGCCGGGACCCTGTGGCCAAGGCAGTGAGTCACGCATGAAGCTGCTCCATATCAACTATGAGCACAGACACGTCATCTCTGACTCAACGAGAAACACATGTTATGGATGAAACTATCTTTCTATGTTAATAACTAAAATATGGGTTTTGTCATCCTTCTTGTATTTCTTTATTTATAGCGTGCCATGCAGTTATTGGTGTATATTATAAGCGCTACACGTCTTTGCATTTTCTGTGCTATTTGGGGATTTAGGAGACGTTGTGTACAGCGTGGCATGGTGAATACAGACACAACTCATTCAGAAGCAGTGCAGGGATTAGGTGTTTTGCTCAAGGAGTCCCACAGATTGACAGGTTTTGGGGATTGAACCCTAAACCTTTCAGCTGTGACTCTTAACACACCGCTCCGCATCACAGTTATATTCACTCATGTTCTGAGGTGACATCATGAATGACACAATGAGCTTCAGGCCTCAGTCTCAGTCAGAGTTGAGAGCTGAAGCCCGACATAGCACTGACGCTACCTCGGGCTGATTGGACAGCCGGGGTTTGTCACCTCGCCACTGTGCTCAAACAAGCTCAAGTTTCACCCAGTTGATGCTGACCTTTCACAGCATGTCCAGTCAGATAACAATTTGTTTAAAAATCAACTGACTCAAAACCCCAGCTCTTTGTAAGAGTTAAGAGTGGTGAACCCCCGTCTGTTGCCTGGCTATATTAAGCTGGGGACACACTCCCTGATTCCTCTCAGTCTGAAGTGATGACGAAACGATCGAGCAACGCACATTCATCGACTGACTGTGTGTGAGTTCCCAGTCTTCTGTGCACATGGCACAACAACTGCAGTCTCTGGTGAACACAAAACTAAAGATGGAGAACAGACGAATGCAGTTGCGGACCACGTGCCCTTGAATGTATTCTCCCATTATATTTGACACCGTAACAAGGTGAACTTCGCGAAAGATGTGCCAGGAATGAAATCGTGAAACGAAAACGGAGAACATGGTGTCAAGCATCCTCCGTATAGAGTCCACACCTGCCCACGGGGTGCCAGCGCTCCAGTACAATGGATCACACACACACACTGTGACGGAGTGCCGTCACAACACCGGCTCTTTGGTGTTTCGGTCAAGTTGCTGGTTTGGTGCCCTGGAGACCCGAGTTCGAGACCGGGTGGGGTGACTGCCTTGTCCCTTCGCTACAATTAGTGTCAGAAGTGGGATGGCTTGCGGTGAGGCCATCGGAGGCGCACCTGGTATGTGAGCTGTATGAGGGACCCCCAGGATAGGTGGACCCCTGTGCGAGGGACCCCATAGATGGGTGAAGCGCTAGTGTGTGGGGCACCCTGGATGGGAGAAGTCGGCTGGATGATGCGTGAGGGACGCTTGTGTGCGTGAAGCGCATGTGTGCGCTTCCCGAAGGGGAAGGCTGTGTGACGGAGTCCGTCCGTCCGACGGAGTGCCGTCACAACAGTTGACCATGCGCTCTGACTGCCATACCAAAGAGCCTGGCTCTTTGGTGTTTCGGTCAAGTTGCTGGTTTGGTGCCCTGGAGACCCGAGTTCGAGACCGGGTGGGGTGACTGCCTTGTCCCTTTCGCTACACACACACACACACACACAGAAGGTGATGCGGTCCTTCTTCCGGTTGGTGTGCATCCCAGGTGATGGAGGAGAGGGGTGGCCACGGCTCCTGGAGCGGAGACCTCCGCTCTGCGGACGTCCTGACGGAGGCTCTGCTCCGGGTGGTGGAGGCGGAGGGCGCTGGCTCGCTCACCCCCAGGGACGTGGCGTTCCTGTGCCAGATGGCCGAGCTGGACCGGGTTCCCCGGGGTCCCGCCTCCTCTGAGGCGGCCGGCGCGTCCGCCACCATGGTGTCCATAGCCACCAACTACCTGAAGTTGGCCAGCTTGGTGCTGGAACCTCAGGAGGCCTCCTGGTGGGGCGCGGAGACGGACGACGGGGTGAGGGGAACCAGTTTGATGTTTCGCTTATTCGTGATGTTTTTGTTTGTCGTCGCGATCTTTTAGTCTTTATGAACACGTGAACACGTCGACATGTTTTTCAATGTTAACATCATGATTATAGATACTTTTTTTTTTTTTTTTTTACTACCACTGCTTCCACCTTGCTCATTGACACTTAGACTTAGTAAGTGGATACACTTACCAATGAATGCTCTTTGTCTTGCAGGGCAGTTTGGGCCCGTTCGCCATCGTGGAGAGCATTGACAAACTGACCAGAGCTCTGGCAGACTCTCTGTTTGATGAGGGGAGAGCCTTCAGTCTGTCCACCAACAACATAGGTGATGAAACACATCAGCCTGTTACCATGGCTTTAGGGAGTTAGAAAGTGACTGGATATTCAACAGACCTTCACGCTCTGAACAGTGATGTGATGCAGGGAAACGAGGCATTGTGTGTCCAGCGGTGGGGACCGGGCCCAGGAGACGGTCAGCGCCACTGCTCTCTAAAGAGCCTTTGTTTGGTCAATGTTGCTGCAAGTTAGACAGAAAGCACCCTTCCTTACACAGTTGCCTGACTAACATGAAACCCAGAGCCGGCTCGCGTTTCGACAGTAAAAGCAGGTGAAGAACTGGGTGGCCAGTGGAGCTCTGGTGTGGGTGCAACACCGAATGCAACACAGATAAGTGTCTTTCCAGATGTGGACATTGGTGGAAACTTTCGCACACTTTTTTTTTCACACCAAGACAAGGACCAATAAAATGGGTCCAATGTACTCGTTGAGATTCCTCATTGAGATTTCTTTTTTTTTTTTTTCATTCCTGGAATCCCTCATACTGATTTGTGAGCTCAGGACTGATTATATTAATGGATTCGGACAGCTCTAAAAAGCCCACATCAGTTTTTCCTCTGGAGCATCATCCTGTTTGGGTCCAGAGTGTGTGCAGAGTGGAGAGAGTGCTCAGACTGGTCTTTGTCTGCGTATTGGTGAGAGAGGGAGCCAGAGCTCAGCAATGGAGTCTCTACAATGAAGGCTCCTCAATGACATATTATTGTAGCTGTTTTAAATAGTCAAAGAATGATTGTAATGAAATCATATTATTTATTTTCTAAAATACATATTTATGAGCAAAGATATGAAAATGTCTGTATGAAGACGTGTTTTTGCCTGTGTGTGTGTGTGTGTGTGTGTGTCTGTGTCTGTGTGTCTGTGTGTATCCGGCTGTGTGTGTGTGTGTGTGTGTGTGTGTGTGTGTCTGTCTGTGTCTGTGTGTATCCGGCTGTGTGTGTGTGTGTGTGTGTGTGTGTGTGTGTGTGTGTGTGTGTGTGTGTGTGTGTGTGTGTGTGTGTGTGTGTGTGTGTGTGTGTGTGTGTGTGTGTGTGTGTGTGTTTGTGTGTGTGTCTCTGTGTGTGTGTGTGTATCCATCCGGCTGTGTGTGTGTGACTGTGTGTGTGACTGTGTCTGTCTGTCTGTCTGTCTGTCTGTCTGTCTGTCTGTCTGTCTGTCTGTCTGTCTGTCTGTCTGTCTGTCTGTCTGTCTGTCTGTCTGTCTGTGTGTGTGTGTGTGTGTGTGTGTGTGTGTGTGTGTGTGTGTGTGTGTGTGTGTGTGTGTGTGTGTGTGTGTGTGTGTGTGTGTGTGTGTGTGTGTGTGTGTGTGTGTGTGTGTGTGTGTGTGTGTGTACAGATGTGCGTGTGGAGAGGCTGCGGTTGTCTCCGGGGAGCTGCCGGCACGTCTTCAAGCCCTCAGCGCTCACGTCTCACAGCAGGACGGCGGAGGAGCTGCTCATCCCAGACACTGAGCTGCACCGATTACACATGCTAGGTAGCACACACACACACATACAGACACGCACGGACACACACATACACACACACACAAACACACTGCAAGGACACACACAGACACACACGCACACACTGCAAGGACACACATACACATTGACATACAAGCATGTGGGCATGTATGTCAACAAATCATAATTCAGATATCGCACACACGCAGACACACACACACACACACACACACACACCTCATTGTTGGTTCTGTGAAAGCACAGCATCGTTAAAAGTAACAAGGCAGTGTGCATAAGTCCCACAGTGAAGCGTATAACAAGAGAAACCAACAAGCGCCTGTGTGTCTTCAGGACATGAGGAGGTGATGTTCATCCATACGTATTACAGCCGTCTGAATGACATCATGTCTGCTGCCCAGCAGCAGGAGGCTCTTCCAGACAACCCAGAGAACGAGCAGAGGTAGGAAGGAAGAACTTTACTACCAGCTTAAGATGGCCGCCTGGTTTTATTTATGTGACGTGAAATGTTGCATGACATAAAAAGAAAGGTCATGAATTAATTTAAAGCCACTTTATGAAAGATTTAGTAGGTCTACTTCAATGTTAGATAATACAAAGAAATCCAATATGCAGGTGAATTCTCATAGTGATAAGCACACATTCAGGATGCATCAGCTGTGTAACCGTGGTTACCCCCCCCCCCCCCAACCCCCAGTGTTCCTCCAGGTCACCTGACCACAGCTGTCATCTCAGCCACTGTGAGAGACCCTGTCAAGGCCCAAACCATTCCTGTGGCTGTGCAGTACACCCTCTCCAGCTCACACGTGGTACGGCCCGCCCGTTCTCTCTAAGCTTATAGGCGATTCCATTGTGCAAATGCATGGGTAGGATCCAAACTATACAGCCCCTCTGTCTGCAAAGGTGTTTTTGTTAGACGCCTTCTCCTTTTTCCCCACTGGAACAAAACATTGGCTTTCAGTGATTGTGATTTATTGTCACGAGTGGATGTTTTACTCATTATTTCTTTCGTAAATGAAAACCACCTGTACGACCATGATAGGTTAACTGGTTTTACATGCTAATTCATTAAATGCAGCTTTGACTAATAGTTTGTCTGTAGGGTCTTTTTACTTGTTTTTGTCATAATCGGCAAAAAAAGTAAGGGTAGAGATAATGCTTTGTTTTCTCTATCAATTCTATGCAGGCAGAGACATTTTCTTTGTCTGAACTTGAAGTCTGCCTCGCATGTTTTCCACTCTGAATAAACATAACTAGTCTACTGTGTTACATCAGACAACTGCCAAGGAATCTTTAGCCGTTGGATGTGATCCATGATGCATTAAAACATCATCGTCCTCCTCCAGGGTACAAACACCAGGGAGCGAGAAACACAGAGAGACAGGGAGAGAGAGAGAGAGAGAGAGCGACATTACGAGTGTGAAAACATGCGTTTCTGTTCCTAGGCGGAGTATTCTCAGCGAGTCACGCCTGTTTGTGTCTTTTGGAACTACACCCTCCCGTAAGTATTAACAGCAGCAGAGTCTGCCGTCAAGGACAGTGAATGTTATAGCATGTTATGCCAGCGAGGATCCTGAACCACTAGCTTAATGATACATGGTGTTTATATTAGTCTGCGCGCCGGCCTTCCTTCTGCTCGCCTAAATGTCAGCCTGTCTGTCGGGTTATGTGGATTTACGCTGCTGTAAGCCCATGTAATGCTCTAATTATGTAGGGAAGCAATACAATCTGTAAAGATGTAGACGTTGACCTTTTGATGGGATCTGGTGTTTGGATGTGTTGAAAATGTGCTGATGTACGTGTGTGTGTGTGTGTGTATGTGTATGTGTGTGTGTGTGTGTTTGTGTGTGTGTGTGTGTGTGTGTGTGTGTGTGTGTGTGTGTGTGCTTGTGTGTGTGCGTGTGTGTGTGTGTGTGTGTGCGCGTGCGTGCATGCGTGACCGTGTAGGCGGGAGCGTGCCCCCCTCTGGTCCGGTAAGGGCTGCAGAGTGACGTACGAGGGCTCTGATGTCACATCCTGTTCCTGTAGCCACACCACCAACTTTGCTATCCTCATGAACTACCTTGAACCCAAGGTAAGGCGCTGGGCTGTGGATGGATGCGCACCAATACAATGATAATCTTATTGGTGAAATATTGATCGATTGGTTTCTTTTAACTGAGTAAACAACAATATTTTGTGGTTGGAACAAAGCACACTTCTTGTTGAAGAAATATATGGTGTGTGTGTGTGCGTGTGCGTGTGCCTGTGTGTGTGTGTGGTTATATATTATTTACCAGTAGATGTCACACTCTAACCTCTTCATAGCATACACAATTCATGGCATGAAAACAAACCACACACCTTTTATTTTATAAATGTGTTTCCTTGTTCGTCGTCCTCCCTCTCTTCTGAGTTACTTTTCCTTTCCCTCTCCGTCTCTTTATCTCTCACTTTATCTCCATCCGTCTCTCTCTCTCGCTATCTGTCTCTGTCGGCCTGTCTTGTCTCTTTGTCACTCCCCCTCTCTGTGTCTCCCCCTCCCTCCCTCCCTCCCTCCCTCCCTCCCTCCCCCTCCTCCTCCCCCTGTCAGTGGAGCACCAAGGAGGAGGCCATTTTGACCAAGCTGACGTTCATTGGCTCGGGGGCGTCTCTGTGCGCGCTGGTGGTGACCTTGATGCTCTTCACCGTGTTGGAGTGAGCACACGCACACACACATGCACACACACACACACGCACACGCACACACACATGCACACACACGCACATGCACACGCACATGCACACGTACACGCACGCGCACACGCACACACGCACACGCACACGCACACACACACACGCCGCTGCTAGCTTACCCATTGCTACACAGCGCTAGGAAACTGGAGGCGGGGGATCTGAGCCAACATGGATCCTCTGAATGAGAGGCCCGATGTGATTGGCTTACAGATGGAATTGTGTGGCGATTTATGGGAAGAGAGCTTTTGAGGAAGGCCTTTTCATTCAAAAGCGACTGTAAGGATTGGGGTGTCCAGGTTCCCCCCGAGGTACAACTTGCAATTCATGTTTGATTTGTTATTCAATCAGGACTTAAAAGCCCATCTCTGCGTTACAGGAACACCTGCTGCCTGTTATGATACTATAGTAATATAATAATGATCCACCAGTCGTTGCAGCAGCTTATTTAATTTAAGACGACGCAGATGTAGACTCGGTGGAGGTGTGTTTGTGTTTCAGATCAATCATCTGAATGAGGAAGAAATGGGATCTCAGTGACTTTGACCATGATTGATGATTGTTGGTACAAATGACTGGTACTCTTCTCTGGGTATGCTGTATACGTACACATACAGTGTTGGGCATGTCAGAGGTAAATATAACACGGTCAGTGAGATGAACAGTGACCACCCACAGGGAGCCGCCGCTGATTGGCCGCCCAGCGCGGTGCTGGTCAGTCAGCTGGTGCTATTGACGGATGCTAATCCAGTAATTAGTGGTGTCTGCGCATGGATCCACTCCCAAGCTTTATGGCAGCATTTCCACTGGTGTTAATTAACCTGATTAATTAACTATCAGCAGGTGAAGAGACCCTTTACGATTTACAACTGACCTAAATCAGACACGCGTTCGCGGGCGCACACGCGCACACACACACACGCACGCACACACTCACACACAGACACACACACACACACACACACGCACCGCAGCATGCTGTACACCGGCCATCCCAGCGTGAAATTACCGTGGCGACGGTGGGTAATGTAGATGTGAAATGAGTCTTAATGAGTCCTAATCTATAAGAAGGTAATGAGTGGCTGTTTAGTTCGTCACCCCCTCCACTCCCCCCCCACACTGCCTCCCCCAACACACCGCCTCCCTCCCACAGCTCCCCCCTGGGTCAGCTGCTCTGCTCCACTGCAGCTGCATATGTCTGAGGACCCCCGGGAAAGGGAAACATTGTGTTTGTTTACTCTGAGGTCCTCAATGGTTACTCTTGCACGCTGTGGCTGCTGGTTTAGACTTCTTCTTCTTCTTCTTCTTCTTCACTGTCCATTAGGGACATCAGGTGCTGCAGGGCTCGTTGTAGGGCTGCTTCAGGGCTGGGGTACGTTTTCGACAGTGAAGCGTACTCGACACAGAGAAGAGAGAATACGGAGGGAACAGTGTTTTATGTGTGAAATACGAAAAATAACCCAACTGAAACAAATCATGATTCTTTAAGTTCCGCTCATAAAATATAGTCTGTTGGATTCTGCGGTTGCTATAGCTTGCATAGCGATGTTGTGTTCGTCAAAGCAACAGCCATCTGTGCAGAAATAACACACCACCTAATACCGTAATTGACCAATCAGAGTGGAGTATTCAACAAAACTGTGTGATTATTGGAAGGTAAAAATGTACCAAAGCCAGAACAAGTTTTTTCATGAACAAAGTATAGAGAAATAAAACAGACAGACAGACAGACAGACAGACGTACTTTAATAATCCCTGAGGGAAATTGCATAAAACATAAAACATAAAACA
>JAXIVH010000003.1:3301748-3309248 GCA_036785325.1 Urophycis tenuis | reverse complement strand
TAGAGATTAGCATTGTGTGAATATAGCACGCTGGTTTGATGCTCGTGTTCAGAGCCACTGCCAGGCTGTGGATGTTTTGTTGTGTGTTATGGGAGTTTAGTGCTTTTCACATTATGAGACAATGAGGTTAGTTACTTGTTTCTTTTGTCAAATTGGCAACATGTCTCAGACTGCCATATTCTGAATTATAAATGAGTTCATTTGTTCATTTGTATTTGTCACACTGTTATACAATTATTACATTTCACACAAATGTTTGTCAGACAGTCATTAATTAAACAAACAATGCATTTCTTTGAGCATACATATTCAAGCGTTTCAAAAGAAATGTGTTTTTTTTTTGTGTATCATCAAGGTCTTTCACCTGCAGCGTAGAAACACCTGGCTGCTCATCGCCTTAGTGAGAACAATCACGTTTACATTTGCACACAATTACCATCGAGTTTGAGAAATATCGGCTTTCACATGGAATAACAATAAGTCCTGTATAACTTAATCCCACTTCCTACACACACACACACACACACACACACACACACACATACACACCATCACAATCCCTGCACGGTGGAGAGGGAGAGATTGTGTGTGTGTTTGTGTGTGTGTGTATGTGTGTGTGTGTGTGTGTGTGTGTGTGTGTGTGTGTGTGTGTGTGTGTGTGTGTGTGTGTGTGTGCCTGCGTGCGTGCGTGCATGTGCGTGTGTGTGCGTGTGTGTGTGTGTGTGTGTGCGGTGGGGGTTAGTGTTCCTACCAGCCCTCAGTCCACAGATCCAGCGCTGTGATTTGCAGTCTCTTTTAAGCAGTGGTATCTTTAATTGAGCCGTATATTTAACAGGGAAATCAATGGAGGCCTTAAGCCACAGTGTGATCATTACCAGACGCCGCCCCCGGCCTCTATAAATAGCCCCCCCCCCACCCACCACTCTCCTCCACGTCTAATTGCAATTTTAATATTTCTTTTCCAACCATGTCAACGGTAATTTATGTTGAGCTTTGTTTGTTTATTTATTTTACACTCCTTTATTTCTTTATTTTAATATACAGCATGAATATTTCTGTGGCGTAATTCTGTGGTGATAGAGTAGCTGTCTTTAAGATTACACATTTTTAATTATTTTATTAATATTGTTATATCTCTTTTTTTTGTGCAAAATATTTATTTCATCGACATAATGAATAATTTCACAAATTGGCTGGTGTGTTTGTGTGTTTGTTTGTTTGTTTGTTTGTTTGTATGTATGTGTGTGTGCATTTGTCTGTGTCCATACGCGTCATCTGCGTTTGCAAAGCCCACGTTATTGCATGCATCGCAATAACATGTTGACATTTTGTATTCCTCTTAGCACAAGCGTAGGTGTGTGTGTGCGTGTGTTTGTGTGTTTGTGTGTGTGCTCGTGTGTGTGTGTGTGTGTGTGTGTGTGTGTGTGTGTGTGTGTGTGTGTGTGCGCGTGTGCATGTGTGTAGATTGTTTGTGTGCACCCGTGTGTGTGTGTGTGTGTGTGTGTGTGTGTGTGTGTGCGTGCGTGCCTGTGTGTGTGGGTTTGAATCAGAGGTCAGTCTGGTCAACAGCCCCACTGGTCTGAAGAGAAATGAATGAGGCGTAGAGAGGCCACGGGGGTGTCACGCCATCTTGGGGAGCCCCTGGCTGGAGGCAGCTGCTCTTTCATAATAGGCAGAGGTCCGTCTTTAAAAAGAAGGCGAGGGTCCTGACACCGCCCCCCCCCCCCCCCCCCCCACACCACACACACACACACAGAGAAACGCACACACTCACTCACACAGGCCTGCTGTGCTCCAATGTGCTCCAATGACACACACTGTTGACCCCCTGGTCTCTCCGGCGGGCTCCGGAGCTTGGAGGTCTGGGCCAGACGGCTGGGATGATCTAATGCGGGAGCATGGGCTGGATGTGAGAGCTCCCACCTCTAGGCTAGCAGCTTCATGCGCGAGGGGAAGGGAAGCCCCCCCCCTCAGTAGGAGGTGAAGCCCCCTAGATCAGACGGGTAGGCGCAGGATTTAACGCAGATAAGAGTTGTGCTATTTATTTATTTTTAACCACCGCCATATATTGCTTTTTTTTTTAATTCTAATATATATTTTATAATCTAAAATAGATTTGTCTTACATTTGCTATTATTGAAATACTCACAATAATTTACATTTTATTATTTTTATTTTCTATTATGGAAAGATAACTGTAAAAATGTAACCTTTAATTTCAACAAATTTTACAAAATACAATCATAAAGGAATCTTTTTGATTGCGTGACGCTCTATTAAAATCTTTGCCCGCAAAAAAATCCAGGGCCTCTCAGGGCCGTCCTACGCTAGTAAAATGTCCTATTTGCTGCCTTACTTGTAAGCCATGACCTATAGTTTTACAGACTGAATAATACACACTTTAATACAGACGCCGCTTGATTCTCGGCTACTCAGAGTCATTGATGAAACGTTGTTGTGTCGGCACTCACCGGTACAGCTTCTCCTACAGCGTCGGACAGCTGAGGATGTACACCTGAAAGACCTGCTGTTCCTACACACAGCACCTCTGATAGTCCCCTGATTTATGACCGCATCAATGGTTATTATCATCGTTTTCATAATAACCTCCCTTGACAGAATTATTTTAATGTTATGTATTATCCAATATTTTTTTTTTAATGTTATGTGCCTAATGTTTTCAAGAAATCACCATTAAGTGTGCCACCCCTTGATCACCAACACAGTGTACAATACTGTGAGGCTGCAACAGTTGGCTGTGGAGTCCACACATTAAGCACCACTTGAATTAACTTGGATTAACTGAATTCCTCTACCTTTCATATCACAAGATATATACAGTATGTATATGTGTGTGTGTGTGTGTGTGTGTGTGTGTGTGTGTGTGTCTGTGTGTGTGTTTTGGTGTGTGTGTGTGTGTGTGTGTGTGTGTGTGTGTGTGTGTGTGTGTGTGTGTGTCTGTGTCTGTGTCTGTGTGTGTGTGTGTGTGTGTGTATGTGTCTGTGTCTGTGTCTGTGTGTGTGTGTGTGTGTGTGTGTGTGTGTGTGTCTGTGTCTGTGTCTGTGTCTGTGTCTGTGTCTGTGTCTGTGTCTGTGTCTGTGTCTGTGTGTGTGTGTGTGTGTGTGTGTCTGTGTCTGTGTCTGTGTCTGTGTCTGTGTCTGTGTCTGTGTCTGTCTGTGTCTGTGTCTGTGTGTCTGTGTGTCTGTGTCTGTGTGTGTGTGTGTGTGTGTGTGTGTGTGTCTGTGTCTCTGTGTGTGTGTGTGTGTGTGTGTGTCTCTCTGTGTGTGTGTGTGTGTGTGTATGTTGTGTGTCTCTCTGTGTGTGTGTGTGTGTGTGTGTGTGTGTGTGTGTGTCTCTGTGTGTGTGTGTCTGTGTGTGTGTGTGTGTGTGTGTGTGTGTGTGTGTGTGTGTGTGTGTGTGTCTGTGCGTGTGTGTGTGTGTGTGTGTTCAGAGGGAGGTCTTTGACACAGAGGAAGCGTTGCGTTAGCTCCAGGGCGGTGCAGGGTTGGCTGTGGTCAGGTGTGGCTGAGTCACAGAAGATCAGGGGGAGGGCGGCCGCTCAGGAGACCAGGGGAAACATCTCTCTGATCTTTTTCAGTTCATTATTTTGAATTGTATTCAGAGTTGCTTTGCCCCCCCCCCCCCCCATTTCTATCTTTCTCCTTACCGGAACACGCGGAGGATAGAAGTCCATGTGTTGAGGCTAAAAAATGGACGATTCGTCTGTTTTCCCCCACTGTTCTGGAGGCATCTCTGAACCTCTTTGATGGTCCACCCCCCCCCCCCCCCCCTCTCATCTCTCTCTCTCTCTCTCTCCCTCTGTCTCCCTCGCTCTCTCTCTCCTTCAGTCCCTCCCTCCCCCCTCTCTCTCTTGCTCTGTCCTTCACTCCCTTTTTTTTCTCTCTCTCTCTCTCTCTCTCTCTCCTCTCTCTTTCTCTCTCTCTCTCTCTCTCTCATCTCCTCTCTCTCTCTCTCTCTCTCTCTCTCTCTCCTTTAGTCTCTCCCACTCTCCTTTAGTCCCTCTCCCTCTCTCCCCTCTCTCCTCTCTCCTCCCTGTCGCTCTGTTTTGATCCACCCCAGCAGATTAAACAAACATTTCTTTAAGGAACTAATCAGCTAACGGCGCCGGGCTGCTCTGCCGCAAGCCGAGGCTCACCAGAGCGTCCCAGAGCATCCCAGAGTGCCCCAGAGCGCCCCAGAGTGTCCCAGAGCGCCCCAGAGTGTCCCAGAGTGTCCCAGAAATCCCCAAAGCGCCCCAGCGTGTCCCAGAGTGCCCCAGAGCGCCCCAGAGTGCCCTAGAGTGCCCTAGAGTGTCCCAGAGCATCCCAGAGCATTGACCTGGTGACAGCAGAACAGAGCAGCTCTCTGTTCTGCGCCATAGCAACAGTTTGACCAGCCTCGTGGCCCAACACATTGTGGAGACGAGATGGAAATCAAATGCACAGGCTCGCGTGCCATCGTGATGATAAAGGAAAACACACACAAAATGCACACATTCACAAAAAAAAACAACAAAAAAGACAATAGCTTCAGGAAAGTTGTCTTTTATGTGCATTGATTTTATTTTCAACGGAGGCTGCTAAACCAACATAAACCTTAAGTGAGTGGCTTTACTGTTAGATCAATAAAACAGATAATGTTGACAAGCCTGTTTTCATGCTCCCTCTCTCTCCTCTCTCTCGCCCTCTCTCTTATCTCCCTGAGCTCAACCTCAACTATGTTGTTATTTTGACCACACACACACACACACACACACACACACACACACACACACACACACGCGCACATTGCTGCAATTGTGTTTGAAAGAAAAAGTGGTTGTGATGGAAAATATTCACCTTGAAATTTTGTTATTTGTCTTTGCTGGCAATTTGTGCATTTGTTGTGCCGGTTGTAGTTTATTTTATTTCAATTTCTATTTTAAGTTCTGTTTGTAGGAACACTCGGGTCACATTACGGTCATTGCCCGACACACTCAGGAAAGGGTTTTATCATTTGCTTGTGACAAATGATCCAACCCAAAGAGAAAACACATTCCTTGTTTGCTTGTTTCTAGTTAGTCGTTCCCAGCAAGCAAACACGTTCCCCAATGATTAATTTGTCCTGAAGTCTTTCCTCTCTCGCCGCACGCACACAGGCATGGAGGAATTCACGGAACATCTTGTGGATGAAAAGTTAATGCAATGTACTAACATAGTCTTAACATATACAATTTGTTGTAAATATATACGTGAATTTTAAGTCATTTTACATTCTTTAGCCCACTAGCACCAGCGGTCATGCGTAGTTAATCACTGAAAGCGTCTTGACAGGGCAGTGGGGAAGTGGATGTGGTTTCAGCGTCAATGTGCAGTTCCCCCTTTCAGATTAGGAGTTGGGACCCTCTTGCCCGCGACTCTTATGAACTTGAGCATCATAAATACAGACACGCCTCGTCCGGCCAACTTATCAGGATGGGGATGAACAGCGTTGTGGAGCCTGGGGGGGGGGGGGGGGGGGGGGGGGGGGGGGGGGGGGGAACTGTGTGTGTGTCTGCGGGGTTATCTCATAAATTGTGCCACCTTTTACTCATCCCATCTCCGCGCAATGTCATTTAAACGCCGACTCCATCCATTACCTGGCCGTATGGGCTCCCAGTCCCGTCCGCGCATTGTCCGGCGAATTATTAGCCCATAACTTCAAACTATCAATAACTTTGAGCTCATAAGAGAGGGGCACGGAGTGTGTATGTGTCACTGCGTGAGTGTGTATGTGTGTGTGTGTGTGTGCCGTGAAACAAAAAAAAAAAAGAGCTTTTGGAAGTTGGGAGGAAAATTGATGTAGGAAGGGAAGACGGAAGGTAGTTAGCATCAGGACCAAGCCGTCGCGGTGCTGCAGTGTTTTGGCAGGGCTTCTGCACGGCTGTTCATCAAAAAGTTAGGAAACGGCGCCGCTGTGCTGCTGTTGTGTCGCCGTTTCGGGTCGCGTCCTCTAGAGGGCAGTGTTCTGCAGTGTCTCGGCGCCCCGTCCGGCTTTGAGCCGTGGAAATATCGAGAAATCAATGGTGGTATTTATTTGAGCGGTTTCATATGTGTCACATCAAGCTGCTTTATTTCATCCCCGAGCGATGACAGTTTGCTTTTCTCATTCCGTTGAAATTAACTGACCGCCAGGCAACACGGCGCCCTTCCAGAGGGCCGTCTGTAAGTGACCAATTGAAATAGTTTGAAGAACTCTGTTAACTCAGTCTTCCCTCTACACAAAGCAATGAGCGGCAGTTTGAGTGTTTTTCACCTCTTTCTTCTCTCTCCCGTCGCGGTTCGAAAGCAGTTCAGAATTGCTAATCATAAAAACCCTTTATGGAAATGATTCATGAATATGATGTCTGTCAGGTAAAATAACAAGGTTACAACTGGGAAAGTGCTGTCCCCCACTTCCCAGTCCCCCCCCCCCCCCCCCCCCCCCCGCCCCCCTCTTTAACTCTTCCTCAAACCAATTCCATTTTTTTCTCCTCAACGCAAAGCCGTTGTATTTCTGTATTTTATTTATTTATTTTTTTAAACACACCGGTCTTGCGTTCCTTTCGTCTCTCCAAATCGACACTATGGAAGCTACTGAATATACAACAGAAATGCCCGGACCCGGAGTAAATCAATTCGCCAATACTGATTGCTCACAAACGCCACGTCTTTCAGAAGTCCTAATTAGTCAACTGATGTGAAGAGACGGTCGGATGGGAGGCCTTCATCGCCGACACAACGGGCTGCGAAACACTGCGGGGCCCGCTGTGAACAGTGCATGTGAATGCGGGTAATGGTCAGGGGACTGGCTGGGCCCCCCCCCCCCCCCCCCTCTGGTCTCCGTCAGCTAGCAGTGCATGACAAAGAACTGTATTCAACACACACGTGGAATCAATACACTGTAGCTCTCTCTATTGATTTTTCGCAGTATGTGAGATTTGCTGTGTAGGTAAACATTGCTTTGACAGCATCTGAAATTACTATATATATATATATATATATATATATATTATATAATATATATATATATATGTATATAATTTACATTTCTTGCTTTTGCTTTTGAAGCATTCTATTTGAGTATAAATCTGTGTTTGGTTTTAGAAGGATCTTGTGTCCCCACTTGAAGAGCCCTTGTTGTTCATGCTGGAAGTGGCAATCATTTATTCATTTATAGGACTCATACTTCTTCTGCATCTCTTTATGCATTAATGTTTATGTCTTAACGTCTTGAGTCAGTTCAACAGATTACCAATTTTTTCATAATATTGTCAACCCATGATCGATGTTACCGGCAATTGTAATATTAATTATCGTATTGCATTACATTATTTGTGCATGGATAACTTCTCATATTTGACCCTGATCAATTCTGAGCAGAAATGTGACATATACCGTGCAGCTAAAAGGACATTTCACTGCATTTTCTAACTGCTCTGGAAGCATGTGTTAAGGAATAATTAATGTTATGATATAATAATAATTTATCCATTATGACTAA
>JAXIVH010000003.1:3289866-3297366 GCA_036785325.1 Urophycis tenuis | reverse complement strand
GTATAACCTCCGAAGACATTTTGATTAAATGAAACTTTACACGCGTGTGCAAGTGTATACAAGTGTGTGTGTGTGTGTGTGTGTGTGTGTGTGTGTCTGTGTGTGTGTGTGTGTGTGTGCATGTGTGCGTATGTGTTTGTGTGTGTGTGTGTGTGTATGTGTGTGTGTGTGTTTGTGTGTGTGTGTGTCTATGTGTGTGTGCGTGTGTGTGCGTATGTGTGTGTGTGCGTGTGTGTGTGTGTGCGTTTGTGCGCGTGTGTGTGTGTTAGGACATGATTTGGGATGGATGGGTAGATTATATGTATGTAAAGAGTACATATTTCACACACTCTTCACACACACACACACTCTTTCACACGATTTCTCTTCTCTCTCTCTTTGTTTATCTGTGATTCATGATCTTCACTTCTCCAGCAGACGCTCAGCAGTGAAATCCTTCCCAAACATAAATACACAAGCTTGTTAGATCTGAAACAAGCGGCTCATATGATTTGATTTGATTGTTGTTGATTTAACACACGTAGTTACGGTCACGTTTACTCAGTGAAATACAGGCGACACTGCGGCAAACAGAGTGAAATAGAAAGTGTCCCCCACTTCGCCTCACCCTCACATGTCCTCTTAAAACCTGCTCACCATGGGCTGTTCTGGTCCGTCAGCGGAAAAACACGAAGGCAACCATTTTGCTCGGATGATAAATGGGGCGGGCTGACAGGTCAGTCTCTCTCTCTCCCTCTCTCTCTCTCTCTCTCTCTCTCTCTCTCTCATCTCCTCTCTCCTCTCTCTCTCTCTCTCTCCTCTCTCTCTCTCTCTCTCTCTCTCTCCCTCTCTCTCCCTCTCTCTCGGCTTCCCTCCATCTCTCTCCTGCTCTCTCTCTTCCCTCATCTCTCCTCTCTCCTCCTCCTCATCTCTCTCTCTCTCTCTCTCTCTCTCTCTCTCTCCTCTCTCTCCCCTCTCTCTCTCTCTCTCTCTCTCTCTCCCTCTCTCTCTCTCTCTCTCTCTCTCTCTCTCTCTCTCTCTCTCTCTCCCTCTCTCTCCTCTCTCTCGGCTTCCCTCCATCTCTCTCCTGCTCTCTCTCTTTCCCTCATCTCTCCTCTCTCCTCTCCTCATATCTCTCTCTCTCTCTCTCTCTCTCTCTCTCTCTCTCTCTCTCTCTCTATCTCTCTCTCTTTTTCTCTCTCTCCCTCTCTCTATCTCATCTCTCTCCATCTCCTGCTATCTCTCTCCTTCCCTCCATCTCTGATGTGTTCTCTCTCTCTATCTCTCTCTCTCTCTCTCTGTCTCTCTCTCTCTTTCTCTCTCTCTCTCCCCCCCCCCCCCTGCCCTGTCTCTCCCTTCCCTCTTTCTCTCCTTCTCCAAACTACGGAGCAGCAATTTGTCCTCAGCGGGCGCCTGGCGGCCTGAGAGACAGATTCTTCTCAGTGCGGGGGGAGGGGGAGGGGGAGGGTGGGGGTGACAGATTTACCGGCGCTGCCCGTGGCGAGAGCAGAGCGCCTCAGACCCTTGACAACGCCGGGGGAGGCGGTGGTGGCGGCGGCGGCGGCGGTGGCGATGGCGGCGGCGGCCGGCCCAGATTGAAGCAGCGTTTAATATGTGCCGGGGTCCCCGTAAACCGCGACCCCCATATATCTCTCCAACAGGGAGCCCTAGGTTTCGGGCCCCGCTACCGAGATGAGAAGTTGCTAACCCACACCCCCACCCGCACCCACCCCCCACCCCCCCGGTCTGCCACGCCCCCCCCCCCCCCCCCCCCCCCCCCCCCCCCCCCTCCCCCTCCCCCTCAGCCGGAGGACTCTGGGGACCACAGAGGGGCTCTATTGTCACCTTGATGGGGTTTTTTTTTTTTTTTTTAATTGGTTGGCGCTTTTCTGCAGTATTAGCTGTCTGCGAGCGTGTTCGCTTTTATAACTCTGGAATGCTGAACGGGGTCCTTGTTTATTCTGCTCAGAATGGATTCATTATCTCTGGAGCCCGAGTGAGTTTTCGAACCAGTGGAATTCGTGGTGAAGACGAGGACCGGCCTGTCTTTAACCGGGAACAGGGCACCAATCCTCGCCACCTGGACGCACGCATCAAAGGTCCAGAATTTTCCAATTCGGCGTGATTGTTTTTTTTTTTATTACATTTTTTTCTTCTCTATCAAAGCTCCAGTGCGCTCTCTTGCAAGTTTGATCAAACTCCACAACTGTGTTTCTCTTCTTGTCATTTTTGACATTTCTGACATTTTTTGTAGTATTTAGGCAAATGAGTGAATCTGAAACATGTGTTTGAAAGTTCTTTTGGTCTGAGAGGAGTTGGAAAGCCGGGAGACATTTCTTCACCTTCTCCTCCCCTCCAGTGAGCCATGCTGAGGTTTCCAGTGACGGAGCTACTCCTGAGATACCCCACAGCTCACAGGTGTACCCCCCCACCGCAAAACCACCTCACATGGGGACTGTAATTAATCCAGGCCCAGGCCTCACCCAGAGGCCTATGGGTGGTCCGTGGCAAAACACACACCACGCACACACACACACACACGCACACACGCACACACGCACACACACACACATAGGCACACACACACACACACACACACACACACACACACACACACACACACACACACACACACACACACACACACACACACACACACGTCCAGACACAAATGTAAAGACAAACATACTAAAGTCTCTTTTTCTGTCTTCTCTTTTCACACACACCCATGCACTCCATCAAACACGTGCACTTTTTTTCTCTCTCTCTCTCTCTCTCTCTCCCAAACCGCACGCACTCACAGCTGCCTGCGGAGCTCTGAAAATATACAAAGGCGCTGCCTCTCTGCTTGTCTGATCAAGGAGGCTGCAGCCTCCAGCCTGACTTGATGGCTGACTGGCTAATTGGCTATCGCCCCACAGTGCTGGCCCGACACCCAGATGACTGAGTGACTTTCTGGCTGAATGATGTGACTCGCTGGCTGACTGGATGGACGGCTGAATGATGTGACTTGCTGGCTGACTGGATGGACGGCTGAATGATGTGACTTGCTGGCTGACTGGGTGCATGGCGAAGGGTGGGTGAGTGGGTGAGCTGTCCACTCGCATTAGAGTGGACAGCTCACCGCCGCCACCTGTCCAAACGCCTGTCAGAGGCCCGCAGACACCTCCCCCTACACCTCCTGCTGCACCTCCTCCCACTACCCCCTCCTCCTGCAACTCCTGCTCCTCCACCTCCTCCTACACCTCCTTTCCTTCTCCTCCTTCTCCTCCTCCTTCTCCTATACCTCCTCCTCCTTCTCCCTCACCTCCTCCTCCCCCACCTCCCCCCCCCCCCTCCTCCTCCTCCTCCCTCCAGTGCCACGTGTTGGCCGGCAACGTTTCCAAATTGCTCCAGATTTCAGGAAGGAATTAGCATTCAGCAATTTCATTTTCTTACTTCTTTCGTTGGAAGGAATCTGGCCAGCGAGGAGGACAGAGAAGGTTGTGGTGGGAGACTCAGGAGATATTCATCAGGGTGTAATTGTGTGTTTAATGTTCATTATAGCGTATCACGTATCAGTGTACATGTATACAAAGATATTCTATGTTCCTCTTGGACATTTGAAAAGCATTAAAATCTGGACGGTCCACTTTTGTATTAAACGGTGAATTAAAGTGTGGTGTGACGCGTGACGCAGTGTTTATTTTTGCCCGGTGAAATGTGGTTTTCGGTGGGAACGCGCCAGGAGAAGCTTAATGTTCAGGGCTGGAATTCCTTCAGTCAGTGAGAGGAACCCAGAGGAGATAGGGTTGCCCTGTGTCTCCATAACCAAACATTAGAGGACTGTTAATGGTTAGGACCCTCTGTTATTTACTCTCCATTAGTCTTAAACACACATGGAGAACGACACGCACACACACACACACACACACACACACAGATGCACACACACACACACGCACACACACACAAACACACACACGCACACACACACACACACACACACACACACACACACACACACACACACACACACACACACACACACACACACAAACACACACAGGACATTCTTCCAGATGATGGGGACATTGAGGGGTTAGCCAGGATAGCTTTATCATTGGAAAACAATGTTCTCCTCACTAACTGCCACCCTCCCCCTCCCCTCCCCCACCATCCTCTGCTTTCAACCCATAAAGTATCTTCTGGTGACTTCTTCACCTGTCGCCCTTTATAGATCTTACACCGCGGCAATTAGTTCCTGTTAGTGTCCCTACTTTGAACGGGCCACCTCACAATGGGCCTTGAGACGCACCGGTCACGCCCGGGTGTGTGGAAGGAGATCACAGCATGAGATTATTTCCATGTTGTTCAGCGCAAGCTCGTAGAAAACAACTTGCAGTCCATGCAAATACTGAGATATACATAGACATACGTGTATGTGTTCGTCAGCAGACCGTCGGTGTGTGAGTGAAGACTGTGGAATTGCGGGCATGCTGACAACCAGTGGTTAAAGTGGGATTTGGTAGGTGGGGGAACTCTATATACCGGTGTGGGGGCGGGGGTCGAAAGAAGGTCAGCTGATCCCATCCTGTCCACAATCACCCATTCACCATTTCTATATTATTTTAATCAAAGTGATATAAGGAGGTCTCTAACCAAAGACCTGACCATTAGCCATGTTTTGGTTGTGTTTTGGTGCATATTATATGGAGAAAAGGGGTTTCTGGGCGTCCTCCCCCAGAAAATGTTTTGTTTGGTAGATCTGATTTCCTGTATTCTGATGCATTTTGGGGATGGAGGGACAGCTGGAAATGAACAATCAGTGCTGACATCTATATTTGAATCTCATAGCATTTAAGTGATTCTGCCACTTTTAGAATATGTTGGCCTATAGTATTTATGTAGTTTTAAAATTGTTTATGAAGTCGTTCTCAAACCACCTCAGAAAATATGTGGATTTCCAAGTACCACGATTGTGACTTACATTGACCTCCAGTAGCATGTGATGGCCTAAGTGTTATAGCCTTACTATAAGCTTAATCAGAAGTATGAGCATGGCTCCAATAAACCCAAACTTAAATAGTGTTTTTAATGATTTTTATTTTAGATTTAACTATTATTAGCATAGTCATATTCAGGGGTCGAAATTGGCACCAGCCACGAGCCAAATGCTGGTAAAATATTAAAGTGGCTGGTAGATTTCAGACACAAAGTTGTAATGTTCAATTTAGTGGCTGGTAGATTTGACACTTAGATTTTACACTTTTGCTTCCAGCCTCTGGCTGGAAGCAAAAGTGAACGACAACTTTATTAAGGCTACAAGCGCGAAGCGAAGCGGCGACCTCAAGTGATAGACAACTTCATTTTTTAACGTTGCGCGAAGCGTGTTTGTCAGAGTGATAGAGAAACAAGGCGGGGCCAGGGGATGATATTAAGTTTTAATTTGATGATGAGGTGCTGAAGGACTCTTTCAGAAGGAGCGCGAGCCTTCCACAGTGCACGTAACATTAAAAAACACCACCATTGCGTTGATGAATGAATCTATTTATTTATTTATTTATCTGAGGTGCCGGAACGCCGTACCGGACCGTTCCGGCCCACTTTAACCCCTGCTGACAACATGTCAGCACGCACGCATGTACACCGTATGTGGCATTACATTTATAGGCAGACTAGCTCTCACGGCAGCACGGCAAACCTCGGCTACTAGTTTTTTAATTACCTGTGTCGTTAGCGCCACGCTAAGAGATGCCCGAGCCATCAGAACCTGGACATCACGGAGCGGAGCGACGGCCCATTTGGCACAACTGGATAATTGGAGGGATCAGTCTGTGTGTGTGTGTATGTGTGTGTGTGTGTGTGTGTGTGTGTGTGTGTGTGCGTGTGAGGTCATTTACAGAGGACGAAATACGTCCGTTTCAACTGACCGCTCTGTGACCACAAACAAACTAGACTGACTCGTAGTCGCGTGTGTGTGTGTGTGTGCGTGTGTCTGTGTGTGTGTGTGTGTGTGTGTGTGTGTGTGTGTGTGTGTGTGTGTGTGTGTGTGTCTGTCTGTATGTGTCTGTGTCTGTGTGCATGCAAATGTTGCTACAGAATTGCAGTCCATTCTTCTCACAGTCTTTTACTGCATACTCTGTTACAGCCAACCGCACACTGACCCCAGAGGTCACTGGGAGTGTGTGTGTGTGTGTGCCCATGCGCGTGAGACTGTGTGTATGTGCTTGCATGCAATTACGAGAAACAGACTATAATAAATGTCTGCTGTGCACACAATCACCTGAGACAGAGAGCAAACACTGGGATGCAACAGGGATAATAGATTGGTCGGATGCATTTTTATCTTTGTTACAAATGACCGCACTCTCACCTTGCATCAGGTGAGGGCTTCACCTGGTCTTCATTCCCCTTCACTCCGAAGACAGTATAATTTCAAACACATTTATTTGATACATCACCTTAAGTGATGTGAATTTCCTCCACCACTACACCTTCACACCTCCACTACAGTATTTTTTTCCATTCAAAACAACAAAATCCCTGTAAATTACAACATCACATGGAGCACCTTGACGTGATCGGGGTTACTGCTGCGTCACTGCTGGGTTACTGTCGGGTTACTGCTGGGTTTCTTCTGGGTTACTGCCAGGGTACTGCCGGACCACTGCTGGGTCCCTGCCTGGTTACTGCTGGGTCACTGCTGGTTTACTGCTGGGTCACTCCTGGGTTACTGCTGGGTCACTGCTGGGTCACTGCTGGGTTACTGCTTGGTTACTGCTGGGTTACTGCTTGGTTACTGCTGGGTCACCACTGGCACTGGGTCACTGCTGGGTCACTGCTTGGTTACTGCTGGGTCACTGCTGGGTTACTGCTGGGTCGCTGCCGGGTCACTGCTGGGTCACTGCTTGGTTACTGCTTGGTTACTGCTGGGTCACTGCTGGGTCGCTGCCGGGTTACTGCTGGGTCACTGCTGGGTCGGGTTCCGGGTTACTGCTGGGTTACTGCTGGGATACTGCTAGCTCACTGCCGAGTTACTGCCGGGTTACTGCTGGGGTCACTGCTGGGTCGGTTCCGGGTTACTGCCGGGTTACTGCTGGGTCACTGCTGGGTCGGTTCCGGGTTACTGCCGGGTTACTGCTGGGGTCACTGCTGGGTTGGTTCCGGGTTACTGCTGGGTTACTGCTGGGATACTGCTGGGTCACTGCCGAGTTACTGCCGGGTCACTGCTGGGTCACTGCTGGGTTACAGCTCCGTGAGAGAGCGTTTGAGCTTTCCAAAACCGCCATCTAAACCAAAACGTGTCCTCCGTCCACACCAGCAGAGCACAAAGGCGGCGGCCGGGCCTTTGTAGAGAGCCGCTGTTGTTTATTTCCAGCCTTGTGCATCCTGTAATCACACAACAATCCCCTCAGCACCATTAAGCTCATTAATTACAGGGCAGCCCCGGCCGCTCGTCTGGCTCTGACTTTCTCTCCCGCGCTTCCAGCCTGTCGAGCAAACATCCGCCACGGCGTGCACACACAGCCGCGGTCACAC
>JAXIVH010000003.1:3274866-3279866 GCA_036785325.1 Urophycis tenuis | reverse complement strand
GGGCAGCCAGAGCTGTCATGCTGCCCAAAGCCGAGACTGAATCTCTGGGACTCGCTCGATCGCATGGAGAATCAGCGGCACATGCCAAGAAACATGCAAGTAAGGACCAATGCTTCTCTCTTGCTTCTTCTTCTTCTTCTTCTTTACTTCGACCGCGGAGTCTGACGCGAGTTTATATCGGAGGACGAGTGTTTCAGTTGATTTGGATTCAACTGCCCCCTTTTTTTCTCCACGCGTACAGAGCGCAGCAAGTATAGCGGCAGAGCGCAGCGCGCAGGGCAGCCCCTGTCCCACGAGCGACACAGTTGGTTTTTATTATTTGACACTTATTTGTATGGATCATTTATTTAGTACCGTGACCAGTAAAAAAAAAAAACCCACCGGGACGTGATTTATGTAGGCCTTAATGCAAATATATACATTTTAAAAACAGGACGTTTTGTGCAATTTAAACGGACAGAGAATATAGGCCTGTAGTTTGGAATTGGCGTTGTAGACGATTAGTGGCTTTATTGTAATTAGTGGTTCAATGAACACGACTCAATATTTATTTAAATTTCAATTCGATTCAGAGGTGAGATGTAACCATTTAAATGGACGTACGGTGAGTGTCATAATTACACATGCAGATTCATAAAAGTGGCCTGCTAAAAACTTCAAACATTCTTTAAAATCTTTAAAAACAGGAATAAATAGTACGTGGTTTGGCCTGCATGAGAGTAAAATGTGGGCCTACCGGCTTTATTGGTATCTTCACTATATGGGACAGCCCCAGCCCGTGTTGATATTTTAGTTTTCGGGCCATCAATTTATTTTTTTGGTAATGCGTTCAAATTCAAACATTGTTGACGTCAAGGCAGAACCACCTCTCGTAATCTCCAAATCAATTCCCTGTGTATTTACATCGTGGCAATATAACTGCACAGATAATTACCGTGGACGTAGTTTATGGTGTTGCTGATAACGCATGACCTAATCACAAGACAAAAGTGGAGTGGCCGCTTATCTATTTTTATGCCATGATGAAAAGAATAAGGTAGCCTGTGTTCCTCCAGGGGAGAAAAAAATGTGTAGGCCCGTCCTGAAATGGAGAGACTATCTGGCCATGAGCGCTGTAGGCCTGTATTACGGTCTATAAGCGTTTCTAAATTGTTCTAAATTGTAGAGTTAAAATCACGCATGTGAACGCTGACTGCGCGTATTTCTCGAACCTGTGGAAAGATAGTAATACTATTGTCACATTTTTTTTCAATCTTAAATCATCCTACATTTTAAGATTATGTTCATGTTCCTTTATAATTTATAATAAGGAATGAAATTTCTAACAGAGCAAACATGTCTCCTATTGTATTATTAAAAGCCGTTACGATTCATTAGAAAATATCTCGAGCTTGTGGGCAACGTCAGGAAAATCTCACTCTTCACTTGTTGCGCTCAATTCAGATCAGCCATCACTGCGCCCCAGCGTGCATAAAAAAATGTATCTTTTATAAAGCAAGAGCAATATTTTATTTTTATTTTTATTCTACATTGCACGGATAATCTATATTTTCTAAAGGACTGAAAGGATTCGATCTGACCGAATGTTTCATGTGATTTATTCGTGTTTGATCTCTGGCTTTTTTTAGTAGAACTATAAATACCTACACGGCCATTGTAAATGTCCGCTGCGTTGTTTGCTTAACACTGTAATAAAAACCCCTTATCAAGACGAGTATTTCCATTAACCAGCCCGAGGGGAATCGAACAGTTTCTTTATAAACTCAGACTTGTTCTCGACCCCTTAAGGCTGATTTTTGCGAATACGCAGAAACACCAGAATAAGTTGTCTTTTAAGGTGGGGGAGGGGGGGTAATTATTTCACACGCTTTTTATATAGGCCTACATTTTTTTTACTGGCCCGAAGAGGTGAATGCATCAGTGTCTTCATGAGTCTGTGGGCGGTAACATTTTCATCTGGAATTCTTAGCCCAGGCCTACTCTTAATAACTCGCCATTTCCCCAGTGATTTCACGACTTAGGAGCATGAATATTTATGAGATTCACTTTCATACAGTTTTTCCTGTCTGCAACGGGTGCAAAAAAGAAGAGACTACAGCAACGCGAATTAAACGATGGAGCGCCTGCAAGCCCTTCCTAAATAGGACGTAACCCCCCCCTCCCCTCCCCCCCCCCCCCCCCCCCCCCCCCCCCCCCCCTCCCCCTCCCCCGACCCCCCCCTCGGCCCCATCCAAAACTCACATCCATAACACAAAAAAGTAATGAATCTTTCAAAGTAAGGACTCTCCCACATCCCGTTGTTCTCTTCCCCCTGTCACAGACTGGTGACACATGAACGTATAGGCCTACTCTGTGTTGTTTTGGGGATTTTTTTTTGCCCCAAATTAAAAAGCGACTTTTTTTCTTCTTTCCTTCTACGCACCTCTGACAGCACCCCAGTTTAAAATGATGGACTACTCTTATGACGAGGATCTTGACGAGATGTGTCCCGTGTGCGGAGACAAGGGTTTCTGGATACCACTACGGACTCCTCACCTGCGAGAGCTGCAAGGTTTGTTGTGTTTGTCTTCAGTCAAACGTCCGTCGCAGAAACTTTTTTTTTTTTTTCTCTCTCTCCTCCTGTCAGTCCGCTGACGAACACAGACGCACACACACATCACACACATCAGATCACACGCACAGTAGACGTTGAAAGAATGTACGGCTGGAAAAATGGCATGGTGATCGGCCGTTTAGAAAGCTGCGCAGTCAGGGCGCATCGCGGTGGATCGCCTGGTCGTGTCAGAGAGCGACGTGCGTGATGAACTTTCGCCCCGAGCCCCTCTGCCAGGAGGAAACCACGCGGGGGACGAGCGAACTGAAAGAGTTTCACATCGATTTCCTATTTTGTGGCGTCATAAAAATCACAACTTTCTGAAAAAAAAAAATGTCGCTAAGAATTTAAACAAAATAATTGTTGGTGTATTTAAACGTCGGCGTGTTCATACAGTATGCGTTTTAACGCACTGGGAACAGGAACACATTATAGGGCGGTCATGAAAAGCTTCCAGTTCAGAAGGCTATTGGCTTTTGCTGCCTATTCTTTTTAATGATGTATGACAGGCATGGTCCCATATTGTGTCTGAGTACAGTATGGTCTGCACACCAAAAAATCTTAACAGTTCAAAAAACCAGCGCGGCGGTCTTTCTGCACCCAGTGTTCAAATGGCAGCCTGTGGTACCGATGGCTCGGTCCACATTTCTGGCCTATGTGGTCATTATTCAAAGCAGATGTTAGATTCTATCCCATATGATGACCTTGAAATGCTAAACACTCAATGCGTTGAGGGCCATGTCAATGGCATCTCCCAATCAAGACCGCTGTGCTAAAAGGACAGTTGCAGAGCTGTCGGCCCAGGTTGGTGCATTTTGCCAAATTTAGTGAGCAGTGCAATGTTTTGGTGTGTGTGTGTGTGTGTGTGTGTGTGTGTGAGAGAGAGAGAGAGAGAGAGAGAGAGAGAGAGAGAGAGAGAGAGAGAGAGAAACAGCGATCGACAGAGAGTAGAGAGACACACAGACGGGCAGGGAGATGGAGCGAGTCAGATGTGCTGCTGGCTTCATATTTCTCACTTCATACCATAGTGGTGTACTGTAGCCGTCCTTCAAAATACACACCGCGCTATGGCTGCAGCAGGTTCCAACGGTTCTTTGTGTTGTGGGGAAGGAGTCCCGATTGGCCAAGAATCGGCTTCAGAATGCATGCAGTGTGTGTGTGTGTGTGTGTGTGTGTGTGTGTGTGGGTGTCGGTTCAGAGGTCACTGTGTCGTCCCGGTGCAGATCACCAGTGTGGTGTGTGTGTGGTGCAGCGGGGAGGAAGACGAGAGGACTCTGTATTTATGGTCCTCCTCCACTGACAGGGGGGATGAACGCCGGGACCCCCCGTCTCCCCACAGAGGAAATCAAGTTGTGAAAACCAGGGAGTCTTTATTGGATCTGCGTGGGGCTTGGGGGGGGTGGGGGGGGGGGGGGGGGGGGGGGGGGGGGGGGGGGGCGGGCGAGAGAGCACAGCGTTGGTTTGGCCCATGGAGAGAGAGAGAGAGAGAGAGAGAGATAGAGCAATTGAGAGACATGGCTTTGGAATGGGTAGCGGACATATTGGATCAAGGTCCCAAAGCTCCGCTGTGTGTTGGCGGGAGTGCTGGCGCGCATTAGCGGATTCATTAAGATATGTGTACAAGTCACAACACACACACACACACTACGCACACGCACACGCACAAGCACATGCACACGCACACGCACAGCACACGCACACACACCGCACGACGCACACGCACACACACGCACACGCACACGCACACACACACACAGCACGCACACCACACACAGGATGACAACACAATGTTTATGAATGGACACGCTTGTGGTCATAGTCACACAGATGCATACATGCACACATGTGGCATGCACATATATGGGGATCACACAAACACACATACACATACACCAACACACACACACACACACACACACACACACACACACACACACACACACACACACACACACACACACACACACCGCACACACACATCGCCTTGTGTGTGTGTCCCACGTGTACCCAAGACACAAACACTAGTTAGGTTCACATTTCTCCTCCCGCCCTGCAGTTAAACAAACATGGAATCGTATCTTAGTAGCTTCAGCTGAGCAACAGGCGCCTCACACACACACACACACACACACACACATACACACACACGCTCACACACACTCACACATGCATACACACACTCACACACTCACGCATGCTTACACACACTCAAAAACTCACACACACTTACACAATCTCACACTCACACACACTCACACACACGCACACACTCACTCACTCAGACACACAGGGCACACTTACTTCCAGCCCTGCGGTCTGTCTTATAACACACGTGTGTAGAGCACAGTCTTCAATAGTCACAGAACAGAACTGAATCACAGGGTGTGTGTGTGTGTGTGTGTGTGTG
>JAXIVH010000003.1:3247732-3272166 GCA_036785325.1 Urophycis tenuis | reverse complement strand
TGATGTTTGGTTAATGACAGTAATTTAGTGACCCCCAGGAAAAAAAAAGACTCCTGGGCAGGGACACGTGTTCTCCTCTGGTCTCCTCTCTCTGCCCTCTAGTCGCTCCTCGTCCCCTCTTTACCTCGCCCTCTCACCACTTCTCTCCCCTCCCATCCTCCCTCCTCTCCTATGCTTTATCCCCTCCCCTCTACAGCCTCCTCTCCTCTCCTCTCCTCCTCACCCCCTCCCCTCCTCTCCTGTAACTGCCGCTCCCCCCTCCCCCCTCTCTCTCCCCCTCTGCCCCCCTCTCTCATCTCTACTTCATCTGCTCTCCTAAAGAGCAGCTCTGACACTTCAGAATGATGAACTCTCTGAATGCATTGACCTCTCTCCCCTGGACCACTGATCCCCTTAAAGAACCCCCCCACCCATACACCCACACACCCCCGCACACAGACACACATACACACACACACACACACACACACACACACACCCTGCTCAGCCCATGTAGATGAGAACAGAGACAAATGAAGACTTCCTGCAATAGGTTGTGTGTGTGTGTGTGTGTGTGTGTGTGTGTGTGTGTGTGTGTGTGTGTGTGTGTGTGTGTGTGACTTGGGTAGATGGCAGGTCGCCTACCTTCTGTAGTCAGCGGTGAGATTAATACTGACAGAGAGGGCGTGTTGGAGCATGGCCGTAGTAGACCTGGGAGAGAGAGAGACAGGCTGAGAGAGATGGACAGCCTAGGAAAGACACTTCACTTTACTTGATGCGGGCTGCCCTCAGGTGTGTGTGTGTGTGTGTGTGTGTGTGTGTGTGTGTGGTGTGTGTGTGTGTGTGTGTCGTGTGTGTGTGTGTGTGTGTGTGTGTGTGTGTGTGTGTGTGTGTGTGTGTGTGTGTGTGTGTGTGTGTGTGTGTGTGTGTGTGTGTGTGTGAGTGAGTGAGTGATGTGACGTGAGTTGAGTGAGTGAGTGAGTGAGTGAGTGAGTGAGTGAGTGAGTGAGTGAGTGAGTGAGTGAGTGAGTGAGTGAGTGAGTGAGTGAGTGAGTGAGTGAGTGAGATTTTGCACATTTGTGTGCCTGTTAATGAATGCTCTCCATAAAATACTAAGGCGTGATCAAGATATCATTATCACCTTCAGATCATTAGCCATATTTCACTTCATGTCAGTTTCCTCTCCACTAATGATCTCCAGGTAGTATCCACCCTTGGACTTTCTGCTGACGGTTCTGATTTTTTTCTGGTATTTTATGAAAGCACAAATATATTTTTACCAATACTTGATCCTTGCAGTTATGTAGCTTTGTGTGTGTGTGTGTGTGTGTTTGCGTGTGTGCATGTGTGTATGTGTGTGTGTGTGTGTGTGTGTGTGTGTGTGTGTGTGTGTGTGTGTGTGTGTGTGTGTGCACGTGTGCGCGTGCGTGCGTGCGTGCGTGCGTGCGTGCGTGCTTGCGTGTGTTTCTGAGAGAGTATGTGGATGTGAAATATGTTTGCGTTTGCGTGCATTCCTGTGTGGCTACTTTCAGGTCCTTGTATCCTTTCTGTACAAGAGAGGCTTGAAGACACACAAACACACACTTATAGTCAGACGCACACACGCGTACAGCTGACTGCCAAGCTCAACTTGTCACGTGGGCCTAATAGGCCAGTGCAGGGATCAAACTGTGGCGTTTGACCTTCGACCCTTGGACAGAAACAACCCTAACTAGGATTAGCAGGAGATCACTTTTACATTGACACATATTTAAGTCGCACTCTTATTACCTACTTCACTCTCTGTTTGACTTATAAATATCATGATGATTAAACATTGATGTAATCATAAATCAATAAATTACCACATTTCGTTCTAGCAAACTTTAACTTGTTCTTGTCGATTGCTGTTGTATAGACTTCTCTCTCATGTTCCCTCGCCAGTTAGCCCTCCCTCTGAAATAACTGTAAGGAAACACATTCCACTATAAGTCTCCAACTGACTTTCATGAATGAATTGACTCGCTGTGGAGCCGTACCCCCTAGTGGTCAGTGTCAAAACTTCACACGCACACAATTGCACAATTGAAAAATGTGCCATGCCGATTAATGCAAAGCTCAATTACCTAAATAAAGAGCAAATGCCCAACGCAGATGTCATGATTCACCTGATTTATTCCTATGAAGGGAACTTTGAGAGGGACGTTTTAGTCAGCACAATTCTCTCTCTCTCTCTGTTTTTTTTCTCGCCCTGTCAGTCTCTTTCTCTCTCTCTCTCTCTTTTGCATTTTTCGTCACCTCTTGCTGACCGCCGCCCGCCCTGTCGAACTGTCCCTTCTACGGCGTGATCAAACCTGACTCCCTCCCCCCCACCCATCACTGTTTCTTCTGCTGTTGGGTGGTCCATGTCTTTCTCTCTCGCCCTCTCGCTCTCTTTCTTCCTTTCTGTATCTTTACCTTTCTCTCTTGCTCTCTCTCTCTCTCTCTCTCTCTCTCTCTCTCTCTCTCCGTCTCTCTCTCTCTCTCTCTCTCTCTCTCTCTCTGTGGGCCCTTGAGTTGACAGCATCTGTTTCTCTTTGAGGATAGGGGCCCCTAGCGTGGGGTCCCCCCACCACCCCTGAAACCCAACACCAGAGTATACACAGTTAGGTTCACACTGGGGGTTAGGAGGGGAAGTGTGCCCCCGCCCCCCGCCCCCCCACATCTCACCAAAGGTGTGAATCAGCCCGAGTTAAGTGGATGAGAGAGAGACGCACAGGGAGGGAGGAGGTGAGCCAGTCGAGGTCAGCTGAACGGTTGGGTGGCTGGGTGGTGTGTGGGGCGGGGTCGGGGGCCACAGGCTGGGTGGAGGGGTTTCAACCTGCACTGGGACCAGTGATGCTGATGCGGTTGCCGTGACAGTGGAGATTCTGTGGCCTCGCAATCACAATCGACAATCACATCACAGGGTTGGAAGGGATGACCAATCGCGGCAGGGTTACTGTTTTGCAGTTAAAAGTGTGCGTGAAGTGTTGTTTTCATAGACAAAAAAAGGGCTAAATTCAGAAGTTTTTCCACACGATTCATCATCCCCTAGATAGATGGAGACAGGCTCCAGTCAGAGACAGAAGAGTGGATGACATTTGTCTCTTGTTTTTCCTGGTGAACCTTCCCTGACACCCACCCCCCTCTCTCTCACAGACACACACACACACACACACACACACACACACACACACACACACACACACACACACACACACGCGCACACACAGACACACACCTGGACCGCTCTGACGGTCCTAGGACCAGACCACTTAGCATCAGGGCCGTTCCACTGGCCCCTCTCACACGCGATCGGGAGTCCCACCGCAGCTGGGCCCCTACACAAACAGACACACACACACACACACACACACACACACACACACACAACCAGGGCTCTAAGGGCCCTCTCTGTTACTGCCACCGGCCAAACCCGCCTGTCAGTCAGTCAAATGTAGCGGTGGTGGTGGTGGTGGTGGTGGTGGTGGTGGTTGAGGTGAAGGTGGTGGTGGTGGTGGGGGGCGGGGCATGCAGGAGCTTCCTGTTTTGTCCCTGTGTGCTGTGGTGCTTCCTGCTCAGGGTAAAGCCAGTGTCATGTCTGTCAACTGCAGAGACAAGGGGACACACACACACACACACGCATTAACAAATGTGCACTCTCATTCACACGCTCACTCAGACACCCGTCGTCGTCGTTGTTTCGGGGTCCTTTTTTTTGCCTATGACATTTGTATTTGTGTCTGAGAAGTGCGTTTGACGGCAGTTTTGACAAACCCCCTTTTTAAAAAAAAAAGCCATCTGACAAACGTCCCTGTAATTAAGTTTGACTCGAAGTGTTGCGGTGCACAAACACAGGGCCCTCAGCCGACACACAGCCTCTGAACCAGACTCTCTCTCTGTCGACCAGTGTGTCACGTATTGGTAAACAGCCTCACACTTGTCTCTCGGTTCTAGGACCACACAATGGGACCGGTCCCTGGCGACATTCTGGTTTGGCTGCATTTATACACACAAGGTCAACTGATGCACCGCGCAAACACTCACACACACGCACGCACGCACGTAGCAACACCCACATTGTCATGCTAATGAGAATATAACAAGACATTTGATGGCATACATGCCACCATCAAATGTACATACATGACCACAGTAGGATTACACAAGGGCATACCAGTACCACAGTGTGTGTGTGTGTGTGTGTGTGTGTGTGTGTGTGTGTGTGTGTACACAGTTTCACAAGGACTAAGAAGGTGTGATCATCCTCGATTTCCTCACGGTTCCAATTAATGGGAAGCGATAATTAGCCCATGATTGATCAGTTAGCCCCGTTTAGAGCAGGGGGCTGAGGCTGATCAATAGCCCTGATCACTGCCTGGCTGATCTGCATGAGCAGGTCTCATTAACATCAGGTCAACGGGGTGAGGAGATCAATTCAAACATCTGTTCGCAGAGGGCTAAGAGAGAACTGAGTCATGCTAATATCGGTTAATACAGAACTTGGTAATGCTATTGTAGGCTGAGATAGAACTGAGTCATGCTAATCTTGGCTAGTACAGAACTTGGTCATGCTATTATGACTAAGATAGAACTGAGTCATGCTGGCTATTACAGAACTTGGTCATGCTATTATAGGCTACTCTAGAACTGAGTCATGTTAATATTGGCAAATACAGAACAAAGTCATGCTTCAATAGGCGAGGACAAAGCTAAGTCACGTAACCTTGGGGCGCCCCTGAAAACGTTGCATCGCCATCAGCGTCCTTTCAGCCCACTGTCATATACACAATATACGTTATGCAAGGAGCATCACGCGGGTTTTTTCTCTGTACAGAAGAAGACGGCACACAATGGTCCGCTAATGCTAACGTTTGGACCGAGCTGTCCTGAGCTCCGTCCATCCATCACCATGCCAGCACATCCCAGCCCGACACCAGAGCGGACTAGAGGCCTGATTGGGCCCTGGGGGTCTGGTGGTGCGTGGACTGTAGTGTATTAATGTTGGCTAATGTAGAACTAAGGCAGGTCAATCGGACTGATGCACTTATGTTAAGTTATGCCAGTATGCGCCCTGAGGATTGAGTCATGCTAATGTGGGCTAAGATGGAGCTGAGTGGGGCTAGCATCGTTAGCATCGTTGAGTCTGCTCTTGTCAGGCCAGACTGATCATCGAACCCTTTGCCATACATTTTTGTAATATGTGCAGCTCAATTATGCCCTTTTTTTGGGACATTTGCGTGCCTCGAAAGCTTGAAAATAATCAGCCTGGAGGGTTTCCCCACAGTCTTCTACAGACAGATACCATTCAGGTACCATTCACACGGTACCATTCACTTCAACAAAACAGAGAAAATTCACTCATCAGTAGTAACGGAGGCCCGAGTGGTGTGATAGGACAGCTGCTGTAGTCCCAGTTTGCGTTTGACTTTGACTTTGTTGCATCGTCTTTACTGGATTTGAAATAAAGAAGACCAAGTCAATCCACCACCCCCCCCCCCCCCCCCACCACAAAAAAGACATTGTATAACTTTTGGGCGTTTACGACGAGAAGCTAACCGATGCTGTCGTATCACTCATCTTGCACCTCCACCCCCCCCCCCCCAACCCTCCCGCCGGTACACATTAGTTTGTGTAATTGTCCCCGACACGCCGACTTCTCAAGACCGCGTTGGCTACACCGCGCTCCATCCAACACTCAAGTCGTTGTACATCCGAGGCCACCGCTGAGAAGTGAGTTATTCCAGTGTAATGGATAACCGAGTTGTCGTCGTGGAGAATGAGCAACAAAGCCCAAAGACTTGAGTGAGCGGTTGCGGCGCATTTCTCAAACTCGCCGTCCGCCGTCATCCAACATTGTCTGAAACCCCCTTCCCCCCCCCCCCCCCCCCGGCGGCAACAGCCGCCGCGCTACCCGCTCGCCACCTCCCTCCCTCCCTCCCTCCCTGCCCGGAGGCTGACTTTCCGATGGAAATGGTGAAAACCATCAGCCTCTCCCACTCACAGGGGGCGCTTCCTGAGTACCGTCTTAGTCGCGTTAGCGGGACGTTTGGGGTTGGGGGTGGGGAGGGGGGGGGGGGGCGGTTGTTGTTTTTACCATCCCCTCTGCACTGAGAAAGGCGGGCGCGGCCTCAGCGCTGATGTTATGTCACGGCGAGTGTCCTCTGGAGTGTGCGGGGTTCCCCCCCGAACCCTCCCGCCGGTACACATTAGTTTGTGTAATTGTCCCCGACACGCCGACTTCTCAAGACCGCGTTGGCTACACCGCGCTCCATCCAACACTCAAGTCGTTGTACATCCGAGGCCACCGCTGAGAAGTGAGTTATTCCAGTGTAATGGATAACCGAGTTGTCGTCGTGGAGAATGAGCAACAAAGCCCAAAGACTTGAGTGAGCGGTTGCGGCGCATTTCTCAAACTCGCCGTCCGCCGTCATCCAACATTGTCTGAAACCCCCTTCCCCCCCCCCCCCCCCCGGCGGCAACAGCCGCCGCGCTACCCGCTCGCCACCTCCCTCCCTCCCTCCCTCCCTGCCCGGAGGCTGACTTTCCGATGGAAATGGTGAAAACCATCAGCCTCTCCCACTCACAGGGGGCGCTTCCTGAGTACCGTCTTAGTCGCGTTAGCGGGACGTTTGGGGTTGGGGGTGGGGAGGGGGGGGGGGGGCGGTTGTTGTTTTTACCATCCCCTCTGCACTGAGAAAGGCGGGCGCGGCCTCAGCGCTGATGTTATGTCACGGCGAGTGTCCCCTGGAGTGCGCGGGGTTCCCCCCCACCCCTCCTAGCGTCGGACCGCAACCACAAAAGCAGCGGCGCTGCTACCACACGGCCACCGCCGCCGCTCACCTTTCTCACCCTCCGCCGCTGCTGCGGAGGGGCTCGGGGAGGCTGGCCCCCCATTGTTCTCCTGAAACAATCCTCATTGAATTGGATGGCATGCGTACCTTTTGTGTGTACGGCGGAGCTTGTGTGTGTGTGTGTGTGTGTGTGTTGTGGCGCTCCTGGGGCCGTGCCGTTAATGTGCCATCACCACACCTCACTTCCTCCACAGACAGGGCCAGCGCTCGGCCTGCTTCCTCCATCCGTGACTCTGAACTGTCCCACTTCTATCACCGCACACGTGGACACGGCCACACACATACACACACACACACACACACACACACACATACATGCACACACACACACACAGGATGTAATTGCACACAGACACAGTATATCTATGTTTGTGTTTGCGTGTGTTTGTGTGTGCGTGAGAAAGGGTGGGAAATATAGCATGCCAGCTGATAACTGAGTGGCAGGAAGTGCGTTTTTCTATATAAAAATAGTGAATACAATGAATTGGTCAGATTGGAAGGGTTTTGAGGTACTCCCTTGAGAGGTAGGGGTGTGTGTGTGTGTGTTTGTGTGTGTGTGTGTGTGTGTGTGCTTGTCCGTGTGTGTGTGTGTGTATCCATCAGTGTCTGTTTCTATCAAAGTTTAGGTGAAGTGTGCCAATTCATTGTGAGCACGTTTTTTTTAATGTGTCTGTTGGAGGAAGGTGGAGTGGCTGAGGGAGGGTGAGGGGAGGGTGAGGTGTGTGTGTGTGTGTGTGTGTGTGTGTGTACATGTGCGTGCATGCCTGTGTCGTGCATGGCTGCCTCTATGTTGGTGTGCTTCCACACCTGAGCTGTTCAGTCAGATCATTTTTTATTCCAACCCTGGAGTACTTCTGCTGATACAAAGCCTTGTTTGGCGTGGTGGTGAACCCTCTGACACTTTACAAAAAACGGGGGGGGGGGGGGGGTGGGTCTCGGTCCAAGTGAACCTTGTGTTGAACGTCCACTTTGTCAACGAGCCGGAAAACAATACACACCGCTGCAGCTATGGCCGACGTGAACCTTCTCCGCCATTGAAGCGAGTCGCGGTCAGAAGTGGCGCAATCGAGAGTTGAATGTGGACATTTCTTTTTTTTAATTTGCAGCGAACGCCGTGGAAAAAAAAAAAGGGAATTCTGAAAGAAAGCGAAATGAGACAACCCAGGGCCGCGCGGATGTGACATGACGAAGCGTCGCCATTTTCCGTCTGCCTTTCGGCCCGTGAGACAGCCAACCACTCGACCGCGTGGAGGGGGGGGGGGATCGATGGCGGTCAGGGCGAAGTTCACCGACGAGTTCAGCGATGTACAACGATTTCCTCTTGTGTATGTGTGTGTGTGTGTGTGTAATTATGTGACGACAGGAAGGGTGTACGCTGCAGAGATAGCTAGGACAGACAGGAAGAGATCATCGCGTCGTGACCTCTGACCTCCCCGCCCCTTGTTCAGACCCTGCCGTCCACGTGACACACACACACACAAACATACACACACACACACACTTCCTCTGGTTTTTCTGTTTGTTTGGAGTGATGGCCTGTATTGTTATTGTTGTGTGAATTAAGATCGTACTCATTCGTTCAATTAATGTTGTGAGTTTCGTTCCCTCGCCGACCCACAAAACACGCATGTTCACACGCACACATGCGTGTATGTGCTGGTGTGCAGTTGGGACCTGGTGGTTCGGGTAATGGGGTTTGCGTGACATGGTGGTGGTGCGTGTGCGTGTGCGTGTGCGTGTGTGTGTGTGTGCGCGCGCGCGCGCGAGGGGGCAGTTGTAGCGACGGTATGGCAGCAGAGTGACATTTCCGCGTGGCGTGTGGGCGTCTGGGTTTGGGCGGAATGGAAGGATGACACCGCCTCGGCCCGGCCCCCTCTGGGCACAGGAAGTCCCTATCAGAGCACAACAGGAAAGAGACATATTGAAAAACAAGCACCCCATCGGTTCGGACATTAAATCACTTCCTTCACCGCACCCCGAAGTCCTCTTGGCAGACGTAGGACATCGATCAGCGGCCCAGAGTGACGGCATTGTGGGGGGGGGAGTGAGGAGGTGTGTGGATGAAAAACAGGGTCATGAGTACGGGGATGTATGGATATGAGTGTCCACGTTTCCCCTGTACGTGTGGGAGTTCATGTACAGGGCCTTGTTCGTTCGCCGCTCTGGTGATTGGTGGGTGGCTCCAAGTCAAGTCTCGGCCCCCGATGTACGCACAATGTACTCTCGACGATAAAAGACTCGCCATCGGTCACCGAACGTAGCCCTTCGCTTTCTTTTTTTTATTTTAAGATCAGAGAATGTGTATTTTGGTCGTGGGGGGGGGGGGGGGGGGGGGGGGGGGGGTCATCGGTCATGTTGATTTCACTCACAAAAGAGGCAAGCATCGTTGGGTTTAGCGCAGTGGCTTGCAGATGCAACGAGTACCAGAGAGGATGCCAGTGTCGCATAAATGGCCACTATAGCTGACTGATCACGCAGCTCCCAGGACTGTGAGCTTTGATCTGCATCCAAACACCAAAGACAAAGAGAGGTAAAAGGGTTTTTATCTGTGGTCTGAGCAGGAAATGGTCCTCAGCTGCTGACAGGAAGAGACTTTGAGACCGAAGACTCACATTTCGAAATACCCAAGAAGAAGCATGGGCCGGAATGTATCTGCCTAACGTGTTAAAGATATTTTAACACTCGCTGTAGATTGCATGAGTTTTGTTTAATTAAAACCCTGAATGAAACCACAGCTCTCATTATCGGCATTGTCCTGTCCAGCATACAGCTGTGAAAAATATTACTTCCCCCTTTCCTGGGGGGCTGGAGAGGGGGGGGGGCACTTCCTGTTTATGTCTGAATTCAGGTCAGGAGAGGAGAGATAGTAGAGGTGCCCCAATGCCTGGAGATGACCTTTGCCCAGCTGATACAAGACACAATAGAAGCTACCAACACCAAGTCTGAACCAGTCTCTCTCTCTCTCGCTCTCTCTCCCAATCTAATCTCTCTTTACTGTCCCTGTCGTTGCAACATCCATGTCCCCAACACCCCCCCCCCCCCCCCCCCCCCCCAAGCCCTCGTCCTCCTCCAGTCCTGTTGTTCTCCCACCAAGCGGCTCTCGCTGCGCTCAAGACCCCAGCGGGCCGACAGACACATTCTCCACGATGGATTTCCTGCTGCCGTCTTCAGAGACTTCAGAGGGCTGTGCCCGCCCACCCACCCACCCACCCACCCGCCCGCCCACCGTTCACCTCCCATCTCCCATTGCAGCGAGGGGAGCTGAAAGAGAAACGCAGGAACGCTCCGGTCTTCCCGAGGCACCTTGTTTGTTTTACGTTCTGCTGATTTGCCCAAAACAGGCGGCAGGCAGCACTGTGAATGTTTAATTTAGGGGCTCATGTTCCGCCCCCCCCCCCCCCCCCCCCCCCCGTCTCGGCCGCACGGTGTGTGCCGGCCAGGAACATCCAGCGGTCTGACAGCAGGGGCCTAAGAGGGAGGGTGGGGGGGTCCCGGGGTGGGGGTGGATGGGGGAGTGAGGGGGGGGTGAGGGGGTTGGGGGAGGGAGTGCAGGCTGAAGGAGATCCCGGGGTCTCCAGGCGCATTCATTAGGGGGGGTTCTCCGCCGGTTTGGGAAGATGAGAAAGGCTGCCTTGCTTATTCAGGCTTATTGATGATGCCGCCCCCCCCCCCCCCCCTGTATCCATTATGTATGACTTTTTACAAATTCCAACTGACGTTTATATCAGTTGTGGACGCAGAGTGTTGGACCTGGATAAGTGCACCCCGAACCCTGCGCGGCTGCATAGGATGGGGATACAGGATGAATACGCGCACCTTTATACTACCTGTAAGTGAGAACATAACTGACAGTATGTGTTCCCACTACATTAACTCACATCCATTCACACATTTGTTCATAGTTTTTATTATAATATGATAAAACAATATTTTAAATGCTGTGTATATTTTTTCTCTCCCAACAGGGGTGTCCTTTTTTATAAGGGAAGTGAGATTATTAATTCATTATATTTTTCATTATTCATTACTGATTTGAATCAGTCTATCTATGTCTATTTGCCATGGGATGCCCAGGCTGTGAAAGTGTAGTAATCACAAATGTCACCACCACAATGTCAAACAATCTTTATATTCTTCTTTTAGGTTTAGTTATGTTTAAATGTAAGTTAAATGTACTTTGAAACAAAAGAAGACACAAAAGATTTGATGTCGTCCACTGTCTGCACTCTAGCTGAAGGCATCGTTGAGCAAGATGCCCAACCCTTATCTACCAAAATCTACACTTCCCTCCCTTCCCTCTCTTTTGGATAAGCATCTGCTAAATTAAAACTAAATTCATGAAAATGTCTTAATATAAAAAGTTCTCCAGCACGTTCCTATCAACAGCACTCACTCAACTTGCCAGTTCAACCAAGGTTTTTTTTTTTTTTTTTTTTAAATGTGAGCATTATTACAATTTCAAGGCTTTTATTCCCCTGGTCTCCACAGCCTGCCTCTTGACTATCAGATAAACCTGTCCAAATGTCGACATTTGCTGTGACAATGTCAGGAGTGTGTGTCAATGACGAATATTTCATAGATAAAAGGAACGGAACGAAACTAAGAAACGGAAAAGAAAAGAAGTCTATGTCTTGGAAGTATTCTCAACTATCAACAACATTCCTAAATCACCAGATACTTTACCACCTCACTTACTCACAGTTACACAGTGTGATACCTTCATGACCTTTTTCAATGCCAAAATTGAAAATATACATCAGACCCTGACTGCGTCAAATAACCCTGCATCCTCTCTGCACTCCTTGCCTACATTCTCCTTTCCCTCTCCATTCACCAGTTTCAAACTTCCGACTGTCTTGGAAATAACTAGTCTAATCTCCAATTCAAAATCCTCCACATGCCAGTTAGATCCCTTACCTCTCTACCTACCTGCCCTGTCCTCGTTAATAACTGATGTTATCCATTCCTCCCTGACTTCTGGTGTTGTTCCATCTTCATTGAAAACTGCTGCGAAAACTCTAATATTCAAAAAGCCTGGCGCAGACCCGAATTACTTTTGTCCAATCTCAAACCTGCCATTTCTCGCCACAGTACTTGAGCTGTGCTGCTCAGATAAACACCCATCTGTCTGACAACAATCTCTTCGAAAAAATTATGTCTGTCTTTCATCCCCTCCACAGCACTTAGACAGCCCTTGTCAAAATCACCAATGACCTTCTGATGGCATCTGACTCTGGACAATTTTCCGTTCTAGTTCTCCTTGACCTGAGTGCAGCTTTTGACACAGTCTCTCATGTCATCCTCCTGGACAGGTTAGTATCCATTGGAATCACTGATATCCCTCTGGCTTGGTTCAGATCATATCTCTTGGGCCTGCACACAGTTTGTCCCACTCAAGAACTGGAGATCCGGCGCCTCTCCAGTCTCCAGTGGTGTTCCCCAGGGCTCTATCATCGGCCCCCTGCTGTTCATTATCTATCTTCTGCCTCTTGGCTACATTCTTAGGAAATATGACATTCAATTCCACTGTTACGCTGATGATACCCAGCTCTACCTTTCCACTAAGCCCACTGCCTCTCTACCACCCAAAGCTCTGTCCGTCTAACTACTGGAAATGAAATCATGGTTCTCATTCAACTTCTTCACACTCAACAGCGACAAAATGGAGGTTCTCCTCATCGGCACCAAATCCACCTTAGCAGCACTCAACACTTTTCACATGTCCATCAACAATGCCACTGTTGACCCTTCCCCTCAGGTAAAGAGCCTGGGTGTCATTTGGACAGCAATTTATCCTTCGAGAACCACATCAATAATGTTACTCAGTCTGCTTACTTTCCATCTACGCAACATCAATCGTCTTCATCCCTCACTTACACCAATCTCCACTGCTATCCTTTCCTGATTACATCCCGACTGGACTACTGTAACTCTCTCCTCTGTAGTCTTCCTTGGATATCTCTTCATAAACTCCAACTAGTCCAGAACGCAGCCGCCCGTATCATCACCAGAATTCCATCTATTGAACAGATCACTCCTGCCCTGCAGCAACTCCACTGGCTCCCTATCAAATCACACATTGATTTTAAGATTCTACTCCTTACTTTCAAGATCCTTTACAGACTGGAACAAGTGTATCTAACTGAACTCATCCACATCCACATACCTTCATGCCCTCTCTGATCCTCTTCTGCCATCCAGCTCTCAGCTCCATCTGCCAACCTATCCACCATGGGGTCAAGAGCTTTTAGCCGATCTGCTCCCCGCCTATGGAACTCTCTCCCACCAGACATTTGAACTTCTGACTCCACCTTTAAACCACGTCTAAAAACACACTTGTTCTGAATGGCGTACTCTGTCCCACACTGACAGAGTATGCCACTGTTACTTGCTACTTGTTTTTAACTTGTCTGTAAGGTGTCCTTGAGTGATTTGAAAGGCGCCTTTAAATAAAATGCATTATTATTATTACTATTATTATTATTATTATTATTTTTTACATAGGTTTCCTTTATATATTTATATTTTCTAACACTCTACTATAAGTAGAGTGTCCTCTTTTTTCTCCTGGAGTTTTGTGACGAAGGCAATTTCCCTCAGGGATCAATAAAGTATGTCTGTCTGTCTGTCTGTCTGTCTGTTATTATTATTATTATTATTATTATTATTATTATCATCATTTTAATCATTATTATTATTACAGGCAATCGATAAGAGTAGTAGTGGCATTTAGCCACGGAAGGTCTTCTACTTACTTCACTTTGTGGCTGGGTGACAGGAACTGTGGAAATGCAAGGGGGAGTACAGGCATGGGCAAGTGTTTACCATTTTGAGATCACTGAAGGTCCTCCAGCCAAAAAAGACATGTGGAGCTCAGAGTAAAAACAAGGTAGCCACAGAAGAGATTGGCAGTACATTTTTTTATATGCTCCTGTTGATGTCATTTTGTCATGGAGCCTCTTTAAGACTTTGGTTTACAGACAACCTATTTTGGGGGGTACTGTATTTATTGAATTATTATTTTGTATGCATAGTAAAAAAAACAAAAACAAAAAAAACATTGTAATCACAGTAAACAAATAGCCACAGCACAATTAAAGTTCAGGAACCAAAAAATCAACAATTATTCTACTAAAATGACAAAATCATATATTTATCCTGTAATTGTGCAGAAGAGGCAAAGGTGCCATTAGTTTGTAATTTGAACAAGGACGATAGGTCTAATGTAAGCCATCCCCCAAAAGGTGCTATCATTTAATGATGGTGGGAATATAGTATTTTTTTTTAATTTGACCAGATATTGAAATATGTTTTAAATGAATGGTTATTAATTTATCGGAATTGGTTCCTTAGACTTTTTTTTTTTTTTTACTATTGGGTAATATCCACATTTACTTAAGGTCCCTGAAAGGAAGCAACATAACATGAATACAAAGATGCAGGCTGGCATGATTCTATCTTGACCCCGAGAGGTTCTGCGTTATACTAGAGGCATCCAGTATAGAAGGCTACTGATTCCCTAACCAGTAATGTGTTTTAAAACCTGGTGGTGCCAGATCTTCTGAATCGTTTTGCAGGTGTATCTTGCTAATATGTGGAACTTAATCATCCCAAGTAAATACCAAAAACATTCTGAATCATTATTGGTATAAAACAAAATACTTGTCAGCACATTCATTTTCATGGCATTATCAATAAGGAAGAGAGGATTTGAAATGGACGAAAGAAGCTCATCAGCATATAATCATAATTTGGAAATGAAAGTACCTTGCAGATTTTCCTAAATATCATTGCTGGCCTGTAATGCTACTGCTAGATGTTGAATTGCTCATTCAAATAGCAGGTGAAACAGGGAACAACCCTGTCTTGAGTAATGGGCAAGTGGAGGCTCCATAGGGACTCCATAGGAAATATAATTCCCACATAGATGTGCTTTGAAAGATGTGCTCACATACCCCTCCCTCCCTGTTAGTATTATGATATCAATACAGCAGTATACCTTTTTTATTAGTAAAACATAAAGAGTCAGAGTGGATTCAATTAATAGCTTGAGCCCTTCATTGTATTATAGCAGTGGTCACCAACCTTTTTGAGCCCAAGGTCCCTGACCTCGGCCCTGAACAAAGGCAAGATCTACCTTGAAGCGTCAAAAGAGAACCAAAGCCAAAATACTTCAAATTCAAGACCTTTTATTAATGCAAATGTATCACAACAAAAATATCTCATTAATTTGAAATAGTATTTCATGCTTACAATAAGAATTACGTTTTTCACCTGTTTTCTTAAATTACACAGCAATATTCAAATTATGTAATTTTGTTCATATAGTGGGGAAAACACATTTAGCAATGAGCACAGTACTTTTTGAAGCTTAAGAAGATAACTGTGAAGCTTAAGAACTTGCTTCAAGGTTTCTTTGTTCCATAGTTGGGAGAAAACTACCCATTTTGTAATGAACAGATCATATTTAGGGACCAAGCCTGTGAAACAGGACGAAGGTCCCTATTGTTTTTGATGTGTTTTTTCTTATTATTATTTCTAGGAACTTTGAGGTTGATTTGCCCTATCTGAACATATACGAAAACTAAATTTTTTTTGGCAGATCTCTCAGGCCTGGTGAAAATAGATATATGATATGTGTCACGTACATGTCGCCAATAGGAAGGCCTCTAGGTGTCGCTGTTTATGTGCAACCTCTTTAACGCCTATAACTTCCGCAAAAGTTGGCGCACATTGAAAAACGTTATATGTCCAGATGCGGGCAATCATGCTGCACCTCGCTGTGTCAACGACTTGTATTTCCGCCTGCCTTCTTTTTCGCGCAAAATCGCAAAAACTAAAAAACAGCATTTACAGCCTCCATCGATGAGGTTTTCTCCCATATTCACGAAACTCGACATATAGCATTAACAGACTGCGACATCAAAAAACTTCATATAAAGTACAGTGAAAATCTCTATAATAAGCACGTTATAATTTTTTTAATATGAGTAAATTTTACGTAAAAAAAGTAAGTGGACCATATCTCCACAATGCTATGTCCGTTCAACACCAAACTTGAGTCCCTACTTCGGTATATGTCCCTCATCCATCCTACAAAATTTCTGCTCTTTGCCACTATGTGGCACTCTTTTAAATCAAGAAGTTTATAATTCTATTTACATTTTGAATATTGAAACTTAATATTACTTCTGAACATTTGCACCAATAAAAATACCATTCTAGCTCATCTTCCCCAGCAGACTGAATACTGAAAACACATTTATAAACAGAACATATTGCTCTTAGAAACAGTGAAACTATGAAACTATTGCTTTTGGACCAATACAAATTAAATTCCATTTTGGCTCATCTGCATCACACTTTTACAACAGAAATCAGTGTGATGGTTGTGACTGAATACTATCTGCAAGTTCTTTGTAGTTTGGTTCATAGCTGCAGACAGCCAGTCTGAGGCAGTCTGTGAGGTGAACATCAGTGAGGCAGCTCCTATACTTAGATTTGATTATTTTCATCTGTGAAAATGCCATTTCACAGAGGTAAGTGGATCCAAAGTAGGCACTCACTTTTAATGCACATGCAGTCAGGAGGGGGAACTTTTCTCTGCTCACCAGTCCCCAAAAATCACTGTCCCTTGATTTTGACTTCAGTTCTATGTCATTTTGCAAATCAATGATCTCCATATCCACACCACTTTGCAACCCAAATACCTGTTCGAATTTGGCTGATACCTTTTCCACATCAGTGGACTGAAATGGGTTTGAAACGAATGTAGTTACGTCTTCCATGATGTCTAACTCACCAAAACGCCGACTGAACTCTGCTGCAACTTTGTCCAGATGGGCACAGTACTGATCTAAAAACAAACAACAACCCAAACGAGTGGCCATAGGTGGACTACGGGGACATATGGAACTACCTAAGCAATGAATGTATGAATGAATGAATCATGAATGAAGATGAGGGCACCAAAACAATCTATTTTCATTCAAGTCAAGTCACTTTTATTTATTATAGCGCATTTAACATGCAGAGTGCAACCATGATAGCACTAGTGCTAGGTGTTGCAGGCTAACTCGGAGCTGAACTATGACATGTAATCACAGCTCCTAGTAGTTCGCAAAGTTTCATTAATTCCTTCATTATTAGATAAGACATCTTTAACATCGGACATCAACTGATTTTAGCTACTAATCTGTAACGAAGTGTTTGCCGCAGACGTAAACAAATGTAGACGCCGAGTCCCACAGCCTCCCATCGGGATTCTCTCTTCCAATTGCCTGGAGCCACAAACCCCTTCTTTTCCCTTCCCTTTCTTTTTGTGGCAACATACTAAATCTCAAATCCTTATTTTTTTGTTGTTAGCACTGCGAAATACAACACAGCAGCTTAGGCATGGTGCCTCCTCATGGAAGTAGCCTACTGTTCTGTCAACAGTAGTCGCAAAGTGCCTACTTCCTTCACCTAAAAGAGGGCGTGGACGTTCTGGGACTCATTAGCATATCGCTGGTGACGAGACGCTGGACTCATCTATACTAACGTTCGCGAACATGCAAGAATTTGGTGATTTTTTTTAAATTATTATTATTATTCTCGGGATCTACTGGGAAAGTCCCAGAGATCTACTGGTCGATCGCGATCGACGGGTTGGCGACCACTGTATTATAGTATCTGAAATTATGGTTCTAACATTGAATTTTTGATCATGCACGTGAAAATGTCAATGCTTGCTCACAAAGACTTGTGCGCCTGATAGATATTACTGAAGGGGCACAGGCAAGGACGCAAGGAGAACACTGAAAATTGAATTTAACGGCACATCCTTGAGTCGTTGTATACGACTCAAGGATGTGACATTAAGCCAAAATGGAGTAAACAAAACGTTCATTATAACTCAAGACTAAATGTTTGGGAATAGAGTTAAAGGGTATATAATTATGCATATTATTTGTATAGAAGAGTATGAAAATATTTATTTGAAAAGCAGGTGTCACTGGGATAATCTACTTGTTAGGGTGTACTCCCAGCCGAAAGTTATTTGGTTTGGTCCCCAGTGTCCACACCTGTAGGCTTGAGAATGATGCTCAACCCCTCATGAATTACATCTAAACCAAAATGTGGCTGTGAGGAACTATAATGTGCGCCCACCTGAGACCTTTTGCTCTCTTAGCCATCCCTAGGTAAATGCATCCCTCTTATGTTATCCTAATCGAGTTTCTTTCATTTTCCAACTGAGTCCTCGGGGAGCCTTGCCTTTGGAGAGCTTATGCTGAGGGGCTGTGGACAAACCTGTTCCACCATGTTACACTCCAGACACTGCCAGTGAGCTGTACGAATGAACTGAGTCATCTGAGACAATATACCCTGCTGCTAAGCATGCACCTCTTCCTCTGGACACAGAAATGATTGGAATCAAGAAGGATGATAACAATGAGATAGATCCACTATTCTCCAACGTGTAACCTAGACATACCTGTCGTCATTGTTGATTTATAGATTTAAATAATGTTATCAACAAAATGCCACAACCAAGCAAATTTGTAAAGTTGTAAAACTTGGACTGCTGGACTTGCCCATAAGTTTCGAGAGCTTCCCATTCTTTCCTTTGCAATTTCTTTCAAAAATATTCCCTCGCAGTGACCATAAGTCCCCTAAATTTCAGAATTGTATTATCAACCGATGAAGGAGTGTTTCAGTGTCAAACTCTGCCCTGAAACCACATGTATTCGGAGGCCTTGTGCTTGCGATCAAGTTAGTTGTTGCAAGTGAATTGATGACATTTCCCTGAAATGGGCTGAGGCATCGGGGGAACATCGGGGGAACTCTATACACGCCTTCCTAAAAGATGCTACATTCAGTTCAGATTGAAGAGCCAGCCGACATAGTAAGTGAATAAAAATAAAAAAACACAGCTTTTCACAATGAGCTTGGTCTCTTGTGTGCTTAACCTCAGCAAACCCCACAGTTACAATCAACAGCTCGGTGTGAATGTCGTGCCTCAAGGACACCCGCACTCTACATGCACATAAACGTGTAGGTCCTTTACCTCTGCGAAGACCAAATGGCTGTTTCAAACCGAGGGGAGGCAGCGGTGGGCTTCCATGAGCCCAACCGGCCGGGAAATCAGAACAAGAAGAAGAAATCACAAAGATACAGACTTGCCGTTGGCACGCCAACGAGTATGCATTTCGGGACGACATCATTCGATTGCCCCCCCCCCCCCCCCCCCCCCCCCCTGGAACCCCTCTTACACGCCGCTGAAGGAACGGGGGGGGGGGGGGGGGAGCAGGTCGCCTCCACCACATCTGAGGAATCAGATTTCACCCTCAAGTCGCACCTCGAGAGTCATCCAAGACGCATGGTTATATGCCGGGCGTGAATAGGGCCGACGCGCGCACATATTTAGATATACATTTGTGTTTGCTGGCCACGTCGCGGCGTTCATTTCAATCAGATGTTTCCGTCGTCGGATGCTTTATTTGCGGAGTGCTTTGTGAGGCGCAGGCCGCGCGCTCAAGGCCGGCTTCTTGACACTCACCTTGCGTTGCTCTCCGAGACGCCGGAAACCCTGGCATGCCCGCTGCTCCTGGCAGTGCTTCTCCCCCTGCCAGTTAACCAGAGGCCAGATTCCCTGCATTCTCCATCAGCTGCTGGATCTCCTGGCAGATACGAGAAGTTTTGGTGTCTTGCGTGCCTTTCTCTTGCCATAATCACCACTCTTACAAAGGAAAATATGTGTTCTTGTACGTGTGTGAGTGTGTTTTGTGTGTGTGTGTGTGTGTGTGCGTGTGCGTTTCTGAAAGACGGTGCAACAGTTTTAACAGAGCAGCCGTGTTTGAATTAGATGTTCTGGCCCTCCTCTTGCTAAATGGATTTCTGAAGTGGCTGTGGTCCGGGGCTTTCAATTGGATGTAACCTTGAGTCCTTTTTTTATCTGCGCTATGTGGGATTTAAGTGCCGGTATAACATGAGTGCAACTGAATGCATACTCCTCATTTTTTGAAATTGAAAATTCTCCAAAGGCTCCCGCCTATTGTGAGGGCAATTAATGGAATGCTGGCAGCGGGGCTCAGGTGCTTAAAGTTGTGTTTCTGTCTCCCTCCCTCTCTCTCTCTCTCTCTCTTTCATTCTCTCTCTCTCTCATTCTCTCTCTCTCTTTCATTCTCTCTCTCTCTCTCATTCTCTCTCTCTCTCTCTGGCTCATTCTCTCTCGCCCGCTTCCTATCTCTTTAATGACTAATAAAGGATAATCATCATTGAAAAAACAGCAGCTTAATGCTGTAGGCTTGCTCTTTATGCTTAATAATGTATAATACATGTGTTGAGACGAAGCAGCGGCGGCCTTCGGACCCATCCCTCTCCCAGCCTCGCCGTATTTGTTCTGCATGCAGGAGTGAACCTTTTGCATAACAATGGCACGTGCTTCCCATTTAGAGGGAGAAGTAAAAAAAAAAAGAAGAAGAAGAAAAAAAAGAAAGGCCTATTGCCTTGCCTATTGATTAATTAATTATTCATTTGATCTTTACATTTTTTAAGTTTGTCCAACGGGCCCACAAACAAAGGGGGGGGGGTCTAGGGTGCCCCCGGTCAAACTTTGGCGGCCCGTGATTAGAAGCTAATTGTCTCTCGGAAGAGTTCCAGCATCTCCTCCAGCCTTTTGCCTCGTTCCCTCTCGGAGTGCTTCGGTGGCCGTTAAGTGGAGCAGAACGCAGTCGAGAGAACAACTGGCCATGGAACTGTTTTTTTTTTTTTTTTTTTTTTCCTTCCTTTTTCTCCTCCAAACCAACCTATAGCGTGTGTGTGTGCGTGTGTGTGTGTGTTTGTGTGTGTGTGTGGCCCGGCTTATGTCAAACAGCTTGTTTATCCGTCCTTAGATTGTCTACTTTGCTTTGCTGTGCCCGGCGCCGCGTCGTGCGAAGGCTGCTGTATAGCGGAGTGATATCATGTGACCGGTCGTGCAACGGAGCCCGGCCGCGTTAGCGCAGCGCTGCGCACAGGCCCCCCCGCAGGCCCCTATGTACAAACAAGGCGAAATGCTAAGCTGCTTCATCCCTCCGTCGTCTTGTTTCATTGACTGACATGCTCTCCTCCAGCCCGGGATGCCTCTCTGACGCTCGTTGTGTGCGCTTTGCCCTTTGGCCCTTCTCTCTGTGCTGCTGCAGTGCTCGGTGCTGTGGAGGAGGGTGGGAAAGCACACACACACACACACACATACACACACACACACACACACAAACACGTCTCTCCACAAATGTTGTGTGCTGTCGAGTGTGTGTGTGTGTGTGTGTGTGTGTGTCTGCATGTAAGAACTGTGTTTATGTGTTTTTGTGTTGCTCTTGGCAAGTACTAGACCCCCCCCCCCCCCCCTCCTCCCCCACTTTACCTTCTGTTATCATTCGAGTTAGTTGGCTTGAAGCGAGTCTACCTTGGGGGAGGTACATAGCTTGCATTTCTGAGTAATTTCACCTGAGGCTCCACTTGTTAAATTCTATGGGTAAATGTATATAAATTATTTATAGCAATTCATTGCAACTGAAAGCAGGCTTAACACATCTGCAGACAGGAGGCCAGGCACTGCAAGCCAAGCTTTGAGGGGGAAGTCTGGGGCGGGCCAGGGATGGAGCCGCCGTCTCTGCCTCTGACCAGCATCAGCAATGCAGCACGACCGCACAGATGCCTTCATGGCTTCAGCCTGTAGTGAAGCATCCCTGTGAAATAGTCTGAGCGCCTGGACCGCCGTTCAAAATGTGTGTTTTAGACGCGAAGTGCGAGGGATGGTCACTGTTGATTTTTTAGTGTGTAACGGGAAACTAAATGTTTTGCATTGTTTGATATCGACATTTGGGTAGATCGTATAGCGTGAACACAATACAAAGGTTGGAATGCCTTGGATCTTCCTCGAGTCAGGTTGGTTTGGGAATGATTAGCTAATTACAAAATGATATTACTTCTTGAAGGACATAGTTCATTCCGTAAAAAATCCTTTTCACAGAAGAGCCCCATTTTGTGTCATATTGACGAAAGCCATTATCAATTTTTTCAAGGGTTTTGATCCAAAAATGTCAAGAGCAAGTGTAAAATTGTTTGTTGTAAAATTGTAGTGAAAAAAAAAAAAGTCATGTGTTTTTTCAGGACATCTCGATCCTTTTTAAAAATACATAATGTATTATCATTTAAATATTATGCAAATACAAAGGAACTGTGTTTTTGTGTATTAAAAGGTGGTTCTGTATGCTATCTTCCAGGAGCATCCAGCTCTCAAGATGGATGCCATGCCAGTGCACTGTAGCCTCCGCCTGAACCAGGCTTGTGTCGCCGCCTTCCACCCTCACCCACTGAGGTGTCCCCGTGCCTCAGTAGACTGTGCCCCACGTGATTGGTGATCGTAATCCGAGTGTCGGTGTTGCAATTTGACTTTTCATTAGTGATTTCAATGTAAGGTGTGGATTTCATGTGATCATTCAACACACAGTAACATATTAATGTATTGTAAGACGCTGTACAGTAATAAGGAGTGTGTTGCTAACCCTAAGTCTTGATGATAACGCTGCATATAAAGATAATCAAAATGAGTGTGTGTTTCTGTGTTTGTTTTGAGTGTTTCTGATTCTGGTTATGATACCAAAGGTGGAATAGCTTTATTGGGCCAAACAATGGGGTTTATGGTCTTGCAGTAAATGATCACAAAGTCAATGGCCAAATTTATGATGGTACTAAAATTATAAAGCACATCCTGTAGTAAGATGTTCACTTTCAGAATTTCAGATTCAAAATACAATTTTCACCTTCCAGGAGAGGGAAACCTTCCCTTTTAAATGACCACAAATACACAAAGTACAATTATACATGTACAAAATAAGTTATTAGTAGAAGTTATCCATTGAATTGCAGAATTAAATGCATACAGCTCTATGAACTAGAGTGTGTGAACTGTGTTATTGAAATATGAGGAGAAATTGGACAAGCTGCCAATAACCAACAATCAGGAAGTTAGTTCTGTTCTGTTTGTTCTCTTTCCTGCTGGGAGGAAGTCAGGTGATCAGAGTGAGGTCAGAATGACATCAGAGTTAAAAGAGCATGTTGTGAGTCAGTCAGTGACATTTGTGTTTTTATGCTGTTATTTGAGCATGTTTACATGTATAGTTGTTACTATCATCATCTATGACATCCCCCAAATCCACTATTCTACCTCCACCTCGTATAGATTGTTCAATATTCTTATATAATATAAAATATATATAAAAGTCAGTATGAAATGTATTGTTCATTCTTCAATGATTCTTCAATATATAACAATAAATAAATCACATTTATGAACAGTTTAAGATTTGATCCCTGTATCGGAATCTACTGAAATCTGACTCTTACAGCCTTAACTATACAGTCTGTGTGTGTGTGTGTGTGTGTGTGTGTCCAGCAGTTATCAGACAGGGAAGTCTGTCCTGTTCTGTTATTATGAGATCTTAATGGAGTTAGGTTACAGCTTATTTTTTAAACTCATTTAAAAAAATATTTTCTTCAATAGACATTTGATGTAATTATATGATAGTATAAATGTAGCAAACCTGCTTCTTGTTTTCCAAGTTAATTTCCTATACACATAATCTGAAAGGTTTTGGATAAATTATAAGTAATGTCGAAAGGTACTATAATCGAATATGGAACAGGGTCACATTTTTACTGTATCTTCTTACATGTAAGGAATTGTGCAACAAATTTATTTAAAAACACCGAACATCAAGATGGCTGAAAATGTGCATCTATGATGTTGTTTTTTCTTTAATGTAACACCAGAATTCACAGCTAACAGAGACAGATACAGTCTTTGGTATCAGAGCAAACCAAGAAGCAATGGTGCAGAATGAAGTGAGTTTCAAGTTCAGTGGCGTCCACTGTTCCTATAATACCTAAAATGATGATCCTGGCTGAAATAATATTTATTTTTAATGTACACTCCCATTGCTGTCAAATATAGGAAAATAATCAAAATTATTTGTACCCAAAACTGTATCTCACCCCATTTCATATCTAATTTGATTTTTGTAAAAGTATTGAAAAAAAAATCGAACATGCAACAGTAAACAAATTTATTCTGCTGTTGACAGCTCACATCATGTAACACAAAGATGAAACCAATGATGCAATAAATTATCTTCATTATTAAGCATAACCAGCAAAATACTGTACAGTAATACGGTAAGAGCACTGTAAAAACAAAAAACAAAAAAAACGAGGTTCTACAAAAATAAAAGTGGAACTGACTCTTAAACACAAACGCAGGAAACAAAGGGAAAATGGTCAACAGACAGATAGAAAAAAAAAAAAAATCAAAGTTTGATTCCTTTCTGATTTTAGTGTCTCACGACATAATTTAAGTACTGTTCAAATGAAATTAAAAAAAAGTTAAAACACTGTACATACACCAAAGAAAGCAAACCAAATTGATCTTTTTTTCACGTCATTCAATTTAAATTTTCTTAGGAAATCATTGCTTTGCAATTTATGCGTCATCACAGTTTTCTCCCATATGACTAGATGAATGTAAACACCTCTTGAATTAATCTTTTTTTTTTCTTGTTTTCCTTTTAATCTTTACAACAT
>JAXIVH010000003.1:3230961-3247532 GCA_036785325.1 Urophycis tenuis | reverse complement strand
ATGAAGGGAGGTTTCAGTCAAACTAATAAAAACACAAACATGTGATAGTTATAATTATAGAGGTCAGAAGGAAGTGTGACATAACTCAAACCCTTCATATTTTAGATGTAAGTGAGCCCCAGTCGTTTCCGCTTTACTCACTGTTGTGTTAAGGAATCAATACCGCATTACATTTGTTTCCAACTGCCTAGGACGCCATGATGACCTATCATATATCTGGTGATATTAGATGTTTATGATCTGTAAAGATTGTAAAGTACAGTGCAGTGGAGTATAGTAGAGTCCAAAGTAGAGTAGAGGAGAGGAGAGGAGAGGAGAGGAGAGGAGAGGAGAGGAGAGAAGTAGAAGAGAGAAGGGCTGAGGAGAGTACAGTAGATAACACTGGCTGCACTGGGTAATGATTCAGCATGTGGGTATGTACAGTATGGTGGAGAGTATGGTACAGTAAATCATTGATGTCTCTAACGGGCCAATTTGCTTTCCAACAGTTGACGCCCACACAAGCACACAAAGAAACAGCCAGCATCGCTCTCTGGGAGATAGATTACTCTCACAACTGAGCTGAAAGACAATTATTGATTTTGAGCTTTTTCACACTTAACCATGATACCTCAGCAATGATACAACGATAAGAGAAAACATGAGCACACATTCATACTACTACACACACACACACACACACACACACACACTTCACAAGTGCACAATGTGCACGTTTACAATATATACACACAATGTGTGATGCACATTCAAGCACATGTTCACATTATGTTCACATGTTCACACATTTAAACAGAAGCAAAGTAACACAGACACACACACACACACACACACACACACACACACACACACACACACATACACTCACCAGTAGCACATGTAAAGTGATAGCCTTTGTATCAGTTAAAAGGCCCACCTACACACACACACACACACACACACACACACACACACACAACATCCCAGAGTCTGGCTCATGTCGTCCAAATCTGATGTGCAACAAGTCCTCCCTTCCTACAATTTTCAGATCCACATTTCTCTTCAAACAAATTGAAGAAGAATAGGGAAGTTGCTTTCATTTCACAGTCAGTCACAGTGTTATATTAGGTAGACTGTTATCTTGCAAAACATGCCAAATGTTAGCTGAGTTTTCTTTCCCAGGACGCGATGAACCATTAACCACATTTGTGTTGTTGAAGTTCTCTCATAGTAAGCAGAAAGGACACCCTGGAAACACACTGGTACCAAACACACTGGTAAACACACTGGTACTAAACACACTGGTGGTACCAACACACTGGTACCAAAAACACTGGTACCAAACACACTGGTACCAAACAGACTGGTATTAAACACACTGGCACCAAACACACTGGTACCAAACACACTGGCACCAAACGCACTGGCACCAAACACACTGGCACCAAACACACTGGCACTAAACACACTGGTACCAAACACACTGGTACCGAAACACACTGGTACTAAACACACTGGTACCAAACACACTGTTAACACACTGGTACCGAACACCCTGGTACCAAACACACTGGTACCAAACACACTGGTACTAAACACACTGGCACTAAACACACTGGTACCAAACACACTGGTACCGAAACACACTGGTACTAAACACACTGGTACCAAACACACTGTTAACACACTGGTACCGAACACCCTGGTACCAAACACACTGGCACCAAACACACTGGTACTAAACACACTGGTACTAAACACTGAGACCAAACACACTGGTACTAAACACACCCAGGGATCCTTCCTGCTGCCTGCTAGATAAGAACAGGATTTTAATTACATTTTGCTTAATTTGCTCACTCATTTATCTTTTATCTATATCTATTTGTATCTATCTATATGTATCTATTTTATCTATATTATTGTTCATTCTTCTTTCCCAATAAAGAATACAATACATTTGGCAATGTAAATCATAATAATAATCATAATAATTATAATAATAATAATAATAGCTAATGACTGTTTTACTGATGGGGAACTTCAAAGCTTTCACAGACTATAGAATACCTGAATGTTGTGCATCCCTACAAAAAAGTCCTCCATTATACTTTATTAGCCACTCAATGTAATTGAATCTCCATGTAATCACACCAGGCGAGTCTAACAACATGTAATGTATATTTTTTCAGTTGTGTTGCTCAGGTTTGCGCAGAGGCCTCTTGGTGAGGTGGAACCACTGAGTTTCATTTTCGAGTGAAAAACTCTAAGATAGATTTAGATAGATAGATTTACACACACACACACACACACACACACACACACACACACAGACACACACACACACACACGCGCGCGCGCGCGCACACACACACACACACACACACACACACACACACACACACACACACACACACACATGCCCGTACACCGCAGGGGGTGCCGTGTTAACTGGGGAGATATACGGCCGTAGGTTCGATCCAAACATCCACCTGGGCCTGAGGGAGTTGAGGGGTCTTCCCTACTGGTTAGCAGATCTCGGCCAGTCCCCCGGTCGCCAGTAAAACCCGAGCACAGCCGCTCACACACCTGTTGTACGCATCTAGACGTCCACGGCGGGGTCCGACCGCGACATGTTGCAACGCTGCTGAGGACCACATGCTGTTTTACACAGATGGAGAAACGGGATTCATTTCCTCCTCCTCCTGCGACTCCCCCCTGTTTATTTCGTCCAGTTTTGTGAACTATCGCGATCTGAAATATTTTTTTTTTTTTTTTTTTTTGGGGGGGGGGGGGGGTTGGTTTTGCTGCTGCTCCGTTTTTTTCCCTCAACTTTTCATACTTTTACTGCTTTTATCTTGACGCTCTTTTATTTCCTAAGGAATTCGTCTCCGTGCTGGTGTCAGCGTACGTTAAGAGATAAACGATACAAAGCCAAAATGAGAATAAAAAGGCTAAAAGTATATATATATATATATATATATATATATATATATATATATATATATATATATATATATATATATATATATATATATATATATATATAAGTCCAATATATATTGGTCTGATGGAAGAGCAGAAGAATTACAGCACAACATTAGATTTTATGATATTTCTATATTACTGCTGTCGTGTTTCTTCTTTTAATTTATGATCTGTAGTTGACATGAGGTTTGTCTCAAGAATTCCATTGGCCAGGACGACCTTGAGTTATATTGCTCATTTGATAAATAAAATTCTTTGATTTATCATTTTGAGGCGAAATATTGCAGTGGAAAGAAGACACTGGCTGGGGTTAAGTTACCTGAGTCTGTCACGGCATGCTTATTCAGTGTACATATTCCTCAGAGCAAATATAGGCCTAATAGCCTACTTACAATTTAAATAAGGTGTTGACATTCAGCAATTGTGTTTCGACACACCCTTCCGCAAAACACCGTTTTGCAAAACATCATTACTACATCATCATTACTACACGGCAGAAATACATGTCAGTACCGAGGAAGACCTATGATGTACAGTGTCTTCAAACACTTTTTTCCAGTTATTAGGAAACGCATTTGTGTCGGCTGACATCACACACACCCACCTTGAAGTGACCAGGAGGGACACAACCCACATTATTACAACCACTTCAATACAATATCCAGCAATAGTAATTGGATGTACAATGAACATTCAAATGAATGTCTTCTCAAATATAATTGAACGTAATTAATTAATTTACAAACAACGTTGTGAAAATTAGGTCTGCTTTTCGGCTTAGTTCTGTGACTTTCTCTGCTCTTTACCACTACAATATTGCCATCTAGTGGTGTAAAGACTGCATAAAATACGTCGAATCAATACGTTCCCTGTATTAGGCATCGTAAGATTGATCCAACAGCAAATTCATTCTATTTTTTTCTATCTATTTCTTTAATTTTCAAATATTCCCATCATTCACATTTACTTTCCTTGGGAGATTGTTTAAATTTTTAACGTAGGAATAGCTAAGACACCCCCAATGACAATTTCTCCATTTTGTATCCCCATTCTATCTTTCAAAATAAAAGCCTTGATAAATTGTCAGGCTGCAGGGCAGCTGCAGAGATGCATGCATAGATGGGACATTTCAGCAGAAATTGCAGGAGATAATTTCTTCATCATCAAACTTATTTTGCTTTTATAACCCTCTCTCTCTTGCTCTCCAACAACCCACTACTCTCCATTCTGTTTTTCTTGTTGCCTTTACTTTTACATTTAGCAGACGCTTTTCTCCAAAGCCACTTACAAAGAGAACATTTGTCAGAAGAAGGTGTAACATTTCATTGCAGCTAATACAGTAAGAAAGTCACCAGAACAAGTTTCAAGCATTTCAATTGCTGGGTTAACCATTGCTAGAATACAACATCTCTGGCTAAGTGCCAAGTTACAAAGAGCAATTATAAAGTGCCAAGACATACACCATACAAGTGCATGAGGGTAGGTTTTTTTTCATTCTTTATATATAGGTTGACAATGGATGTTATGCATGGTTCAGGTGAACTCTGAACAAGTGAGTCTTGAGTTTCTTCTGGAAAATGGGGAGCGACTCTGCAGTCCTGACATTGGCAGGGAGCTTGTTCCATCACTGCAGTGCCAAAATTGAGAAGATTTGTGATTTCGCCATCCAACCTTTTCCTCCTTTTAGTGATGGAGGTACCAGTCAACCAGCTAAGGTAGTTGAGTGGAGTGCTCGAGCAGGGGCATAGTGTTTCACTAAGTCTTGGAGGTGGTAGGGGCAGTTCCATTAACGGCTTTGTAGGTCAGTACCATCGTCTTGAATTTGATGCGAGCCACTACAGGGAGCCAGTGGAGGTCATGAAAGAGGGGGGTCAAGTGTGCTGTAGTGTTCTGGATCCGCTGCAAAGGTTTTATCGTGTTTGCAGGGAGTCTAGCTAAGAGCGACTTGCAGTAGTTGAGGCGGGAGATGACAAGTGGTTGGGGTCAGGAGCTGTGCGGCTTCCTTAATGGCCAGAACCTGCAGATGATGTAAAGAGTTTTGGCGTGCAGAATGAATCCACACAGCAGACGGAGGTGTTCAGATATGGTGACGAGATGTAGTTTCTTTTCCAGCACAGTCTCTATAAGGTTGATAACATACATTCATAGTTCTTAGTCAGTAGGCCTACATTTACATGCAATTGCAGTCCAATTGCAAATGCTAACTGTTTAGTAACCCATAGCTGTTCCGACAACACATTTCATCTCAGTACTATCCATATTCCACTCGGTAGTTTATAAACAAACAAAATCGCTAGTTATGCAAATTACACAGTATATAAATGCTTAACAGTTTAACATTCAGTATAGTTAATAAAAAACGAACTCCATTGTGGTATTTAGTTAGAAATCTTGTGCTATTTTCACCAAGAGAAACACTACGGGATATTAGAAGGATCAAAAAGCATTATAATTAACAAACTAATTGATAAATAGGGGCTACATCGCAACCTAGTGGCGCAGCAGATACATTGCCTTACATCCACCCCCTCTTTAAGTGATGGCGTCCCAGCCATCAGATCAACCAACAGAACAGCATAGCCTACTATGAGAAATTAAAAACAATAAAAGTGTAGTGAATAAGTGAGTGAGTTGTCAGGTGTGTGTAGTGTTTGTGTGTGTGTGTGTTTAAATATCTGTCACAAGTGTATGCAGTGTGGGCCTATGTGTCCAGCCACTCTTTGTGCTTTGTCTCTTTGCCACAACTTCTGACACAATCTTCTGGTGCACACTCTCCATTGTTAGAACTCTGGACTCAAGCAAGAGTTTTTCTGAGGGGACACTTTCCATGCAGGTTTCTCTTTAGAGTGTTGGTCCTTTTTGTAGAGGTGGCACCACCACTGGTCCTATGCGTTTCCTCTTCTCCAATAATTGAATGGAGGGCTTTTTTAACAGCTACCCTTAGCCTCTCTGGTAGTATTAGCCTCTCCACCACTCCTCTCTGGCAGTCCTTGATGCAGCAGTAAAGGACGCCTCTTCTCACCGCTAACCTCCTCCACTCTTTTAAGAGAAGCCCCCAAATAATGCCCACTTCCATCCTTTCAATGCGACTGGGCTTTTGATTTAGGCTCTTAGTGCAAATGGTGACTGGGTCTTCTTTCTGCTCTGCACAGATCTCCTGTGTGGTAATAGCAGGCAGTGCCTCCATCTCCATGTCTCCGTACGGCTCACTGGACTCAATGGGCTGAATACATTCAGATACAGCAGCACTTTCACCCAGGGGCTCCTCCGGTTCCTGGGTGGCTTGAGCCTCCTCACGCCTTCGTTCACCAGTCTTCACTCGCTGGGGCCAGGTCTGCAGGACCTCCGTCACCTCCTGATTGGACAAGTGTGAGAGGGCATCAGCGCTGGAGTTGTCTTGTCGTCTCTGATACTGGATGGCAAATTCAAATTTGGACAGGTGAGAAACCCAATGCTGGCCTGTCAGAGAACAGAGAACTTGTGGCCATAGAGATGGTCATAGAACTTGTCGGTGGCTGCCCACTTGAGAGCAAGGAATTTGAGTTTGTGTGCAGGGTACCTCTTCTCAGGTGGGCTCAAGCCTCTTCTAGCATACACAATAACTTTTTCCATTCTGCACTGCGCTAACACAGCGCCAAGGCCCTCCCTTGACGCATCAGTCTGCAGGAGGAATGGCAGGCTGTAGTCTGGGTAACCCAGCACCGGAGTACCCACCAACTTCTTTTTCAAGGACTGAAAGGCCTCCTCATATTCAGCCATCTACATGAAGCTTGTGTTCATGCAAGGTCAGGCTCCACATTCTTCTTGGCCCCTCTCTTCTTCTTCCTGGGTCACCAGAGTGAGGCGGTAGCCTGTAAATCCTAAACATTAAAGCACTTCTTTCCAGTTGGTGTGTGTCAGCAACTTTTTTACCTTGCTGATCTTCTCTGGGTCCGTCCTGATGGCGTTAGCTGACACCAAGTGACCCAGGTAGTTCACTTCTTCCCTAACGAAATGGCATTTGGAGGGCTTTAACTTTAGGCCATGCTGGCAAAAATGGTCGAAGACGAATTGCAGCCTCACTAGATGATCACTGAAAGACAATATTATAATGTCATCCAGGTAAATAAGGAGATGGGTGAAGTTCAAGTCCCCGAAGCAGCAGGTCATTAGTCTTTGAAAAGTGGAGGGCGCATTCTGCAAGCCGAATGGCATCCTATTGGCCTCAAAAAGCCCCAGTCTTGTGCTTGTTATGTTCGGCTACTTCCACCTGCAAATAACAAGGTTCAAGGGTAGATAAGTACTTGACTTGTCCCAATGACTCCAGAGCCTCCTCGATTCTTGGCAGTGGAAAAACATCTTGGGTGCTGCAGGAGTTCAGCCTCCTATAATACACTCAGACCGGTCTCAAGGAACCGTCTATTTTGGTTATGACAACCCCTGGGGAGGCATAGGGACATTTGTTGGGACGGATGACTTCTGCCGCCTCCATCTCCATCAACAGCTGCCTCACAACTTGCCACTGGGAGGGGGGTATCTTGTGTTATGGTAGTCAGAAAGGCCTGGAGTTCACCAGCGGAATCTCATGCTGTATGTTGGTTGTGTGGCCATAGTGGCGTGCTTGGAGAACACACCTGCATTCTTATCCAGTTGCTCTTTAAGCTGGGCATGCTGCTTCTCATTCTCCACCACTGCTTTGCTAAGATCAACACCACAACTGGCTACCACTTGGTCCAGACTTAGACATACCTCTGTGTTCCCAGTGCCATCCCACTTCTTGTCAGAAAACTCTACCACATTGAGCACCAGGACAGCATTGGCAAGATGTGTGTGTGGTCGGATTGTGATATCATGCTAGGGCAGATTCATCACCCTGACAGGGACACAGCCTCTCTTCACATCCCCAAGGACTTTAGCGACCAATAGGTCCTGGGGGAGCGTCAATGTGGCCTGGCCTTTGATCAGGGAGGTATAAATCTTCCTCTGCATCTTTGATCTTGCATCTTAAATCCATTTATTTCCCTCCAAGGATACATATTTTATGACCAGTGTACATAATAGGATGTACAATGTCTGCATTTTACTTGGCTCGGCACTCCCCACCTTCAACGGGGGCCGTATACCACTCTGGGTGCTGCACTTTGGCTCGATGCATGAGCTGTTGGCCGTAGGTTGCTTGGAGGTGGCTCCAGGAGTCACGGATTACATTTTTTCCCACAAGGAGGGGGACTGAAGAGCGGAAGTCTGAGTCAGGAACACCGAAGGTAGGCATGGCCTCATATTCTTTCCCAAGCACATTCGGGTCAACTTGAAGCACACCATGACAGGGTAATGCCTGGCCTGCTGCGCCCTCAATGGGGATTATGGACAGCAGTAACTTCTTGTGCTTTAGAACTGGGTGGCTCTGCCAGTAGCTGTGAGTGAGGCTGGTTATCAAGGAGCCAGAATCAATGAGAGCTTTGCAAGTCTTGCCATTGACTTCCACATTTCCTTCATTGCTGGGACCCACAAGAGGTGTTTCCTCTTCAGTGTGAACCTTTCCATCCGGCAGGTGGGATGCGTGTCACTCAGCAGGGGCGTTAGGCTGGGGGGTCACAACCAAGTTGGTATCTGGAGTACTGCATGGCAAACTCTCAGCTCTCACACCGGAAACAGGTGAAGCCTGAATTCTGATTTGCCCTCTGCGGCACTGAAGGAGCAGTAGGTTGGGAGGCAGGGGGGGGGGGAGAGAGGCCATACTCAGCTCCAGGTGGGACAACTTTGCCATCTGTTCCTCCTGGCTAAGGGCTAGCTTCTTCACCATCTCCGTCAGCTCTATCAATTCAGAGACGGGCATGGTTCTCTCTCTTTTCACATCCTCTGATGAAACATGCACCTGTGGGAATGTTTTCTTTGTGTTGTTGACGGGCTGAATTTTTACTTCTACTAACATCAGCATTACTTTTCTACTTCTCTACCTAAGTGGTGGAACTCGGCCTGCAGCTCACAGAAGCTCAAGAGTCTGCCTGTCATTGGTGCAATACACATATACACATCCTCATCGGTAAGGCCCCTCATGACCTGCCGCGTGAGTTTGCTATCCCTTTCAGGAAAAGGCTTGTCCCTTCTTTGCTTGTCCTCCACTGCCTGCAATTTTGCCTCAACTGCTACGGTGTAAGAGCAGGCGGACTCACACAAATTCTGGCTCCACTCATAAAAGTCAGCCAAGGGGTCTAGAAGCCTTGTCACTGTACTCTGCCCTCAGTTACTCAATTGCTTTTTCTGGGGTTTGTTCATATGGAGGTAGATTAGGAATCAGCTTTCAGGCTTCGCCGCCCAAGTGACGCACAACAGTGGAAAAGCGGAGGTGCGGGGTGAGCTCTATCACCTACAGGAGGTCCTGCATGTCGAGCACCAAATCCTTCACTAGTATCTTGCAGTCTCGGTTCCCAGTGAGGACTTGAACATTTTTTACCTGATAAGTTTGCATAAGGCCACCATAGCCTGCCATTGGAGGGCTGTGCATTGCTCGACCTGGAACGTTCAATGGCGGCATACATGGGTAGGTGTACAAACTGGAGGGTGTGGTTGGAGGGACGCTCCTGCAGGCATGTCGATGAGAGGACCTGGAGTGGGGATTTGGGGGTATTATGGCTCGGGGTGTACGTCGGCAGCTGCATGGTCAAATTCTACATGAGGGATATAGGGGGTTGGGTTGGGGACCCACACATCAGCAGTGTACATGGGCGATGGCATGGCTTGACTTCAGCTTGGGCCCTGAACGCTATGACATGTGGTTTCAGATTCAAAGAAATGCACATGGGGCTCTGCCTAATGGGCTTACTTGTAATGTGTAGGTTTTTAGAATATTTAAAGATAGTAACACATTTACTACCACATTTACTTAAACAGAAGTGTTTCTGCCCCTCAAAGGCCACTGTCAGCTACTCCAACACATTGAAACAATCACCGCCAAATAACCACTTTACTACATGAACGCAGTTAACAAATGTACTGTTTCTTAAACCGTGTTATGGGAGGAACGAGAGACGAAGCTAGTAAAAATGTTATGACATTGTAACATGTTTTACTGCACTTTTGTATTGGAGAAATTGGGACAGTTTAGAGCTGAACTGTAATATCTCCGAGTGGCCCCGGCGTTTAGGGACCTGTTGACCTTTGATTGACCCGGTTTGACCTTCAGTTTGCTGTCATGTCCGGGGAAAAGACACGGTGGGCTACAGCCAGCAGCTGCCATGGCCGTCCCGGTGATGATGGTGGAAACATGAGGAAAACAGTCAAACAGAGACACCATGAGGGGAGCCAGATGTCCACTATGACAGCCCTGGGAATACACTTGAAGAAGTATGGATGCTGATGTTAGAGGCCCCACGACGACGCACATGGCTTCAGTGATCCACAGCAATGCGCTGTAAAGTTTATCCTGGGCCTCTTCAAATTCATCCTCTGGAAGAATTTCGGGATTTCGTTTCAATGCCGGCTTTGTGTGCGTGTGTACCATACCAATGATGTTTGATACAACCGAGGTGTATTCTGCAGCATACCTTGGCATCCTTGAGCAAGGCAGGCTACCGCTAACTAATTGCTGTAAAATGAGTCTAAATGAGTAAATAGTTGACTGACATCATATTTAAGCTTTGTTCTTACTTTAAGTCCATCATGTCATTTTAACCGTTACTATGGCAGCCAGTGGTGCAGCTGGAAGTCTCCATAGGTTCTATACAGGTGTTCTAAACATTTACTGCTTCATTTAATTTGACCAATTAGTTGTTGATGTGCTGCGGCTGGTACAGCTGATTCAGTATCAGTACATTAGTAGCATATTAAAATAGCATAACCAGAATATAGGCCGTGTGGAACACACACACACACACGCACACACACACACACACCCACACACACACACACAGACACACACACAAGTTTGCTGCGGCGTAGTCTATCCTGATCAGAGTGACATCAGGCACAAACTGGACGGCATTTTATCGCTGGATCCGGCCCAGCGCCCAGTAGATTGGTGTCCCTCTCTCTTCCTAAGTGAGCATTGTGAAAATCCTTCTCCTGGATGGTGTAGCTGCATTTACACACCACCACACCAGTGTATGAACATAAAGCAACCCTGCCATTGTGATTAGTGGTTCATCTGAACTCAAACTAATCCATCCGCCTCACTCCTCCACAGGTCTACTGTAAAGAACAAACGTCTGTCCTAAGTGTCTTTGACAAATACAATTTCACTATGAAAAACAAAACTTTCACACGAGTCACATGAGTGTTGCCGACAGCGGTGTGGTCTGAGTGCACAGAGATGCATGCTGGGATACGGTGCTGTTGGAAGACTACCGTTCTGTAGATGTGTCCCCTCAGAGTTCCAACATCAAGAGGCCATAGTTACATAGGTTACCTGAACTGGAATCTCCTTCAAGGTGGGGAGAGGCATGCCCCGAGGAGAAACAGTAAGGGTGAGATGTGAGGTTTCTTTTCTCCAGTGACGTGTGAGAAATCATGAGGAAAAAAAAAAAGAAAAATATAAATAAATGTAAATGATAACATAAAATAAATATTCATATTTGTGCGCTGATCTGTGTTAGAAATATATTTTCTGCTTGATTTCAATAATTTAAATGTTTTCTGAGGTAAAAATTGCTGAATATGCGCATTTCGCTATCAAATACAGGCAAAGACCAGAGGTGCGGCAGCGACGAGCCGAGCCTCACCTCTGAACGCGCAGTCCCTTCTAAACTGCGTTGCGTGGCGTGTGCTGCCCGTTTCTGTTTTTTCAGCACGTCATCAAAATAATGTTTGCAGAAAGATTTATGGGTGGTGAAGGATAACGGGGGACAAAAATGTACGCATTTAATGTATGTGTGTGCTGTGTGACATAATTTTTTTTACCTGCTGATCGGACAAAAAACTGCAGAGAAAAGTCACCAGGTGAGGCAGACCCGCACCCTGAAGGGGGCGTACGTGAGCTGCGCCAAGTCAAGTGCGCTACAGCGGTTTTATATTTTATTTTTCCGCTCTTCTGCGTCCGACTTCCAAGATGGAGGATTATATAGCTGAGCTTAAAAAATCCTCAAAACTGGACTATCAGTCAAAACAGAAGGTGATAACCAATGGAAGACCAATGCCGGAGCTAAAAGATTTGCTTCAAATTACGGGACGGAAGATAACTCGCTCTTTTCAAACAGACACCCGAAAAGATTGGCTGTGTGGCCGTCCCGCCAGAAACCGTCTTCACTGCTTTCCTTGCCTTTTGTTCTCAACCTGTGATAACGTCCTACCTCGGGATATTGTATTGAAAAGTCCATGTCTATATTTTATATTGACTTAAAAAAGTACAACGGAGCCTCAACAAACGTGAAAGATCAACCACTCACATTCAAAGCCAGATTACTTAAAAAAAAAAAAAAAAAAATGTTTGAAACCCCAAGGATAGATTTGGTGGAGACTAAACATTAGTATCCTCAATGCTAAGGTAAAGAAAAGCCGAGAGATTTTAAAAGACCTCATTAACGCAACCTGCTTCTTAGCCAATCAGGAGCTGGCATTTCGTGGTAACGACAAGAGGGCAAGCTCTTCTAATCGAGGCAACTATGTAGAGCTGGTAAAAGAGGACTTTTTCAACAAAGTAACAGAGCTTTTCATGGAGAGGGAAAGGCGTATGGACTCCATATACACATGAAGGTAAGACCACAAATTGTTTTCAATTTGATAAATGAGATGAGACTAACCAATAATAAAAAATAAAACGAAAACTACATTTTGTTCTATTGTTTGTCTTGTTATCCTCTTGATGAGCAACCTGTATTAAAATTGATTAAAGCACCAGAATTGAAAGTTCTGAGGGTAAATATTGAAATTGTGTTTTTTTTCTCACCACTCGATACTTGTATTTGTTTAGAATGAATATGAATTGCTTATAGAACACTTGGAGTGTGCAGAGCAAATTTCCTCTATCGTTCTCTCTTGCCACTGTAATAGAAATGTTCTTTCCAGGCCAAATTATGTTCCTGTGAGTGAGAGAGAGGAATGCTGATGAGATATGAAACATTACCAGTGATCAATATGCATGCTGCCAATTTAATAGTCCTTTGAGTTCTTGCAATTGTAAATCTGACTCAGAAGGGGTCAGTGCGTCACCAGCCATGAATCTCACAGCACGTCACTGCTTTACTCGGACACTAGAACACAACCTCGATCTTGCACCAGAGAACCATGGAACCCACTGCAACGTCCCTCTTGAGACATCGTGTCTCAAGACATCCTCTTGAGACATCTTACAGCCTTAGATCTATAGTCTACCTCCCCAGGTGGAGGACAGCCCAACACCAGTTCGTAATATCATTTCTAATTCGAGGGGAGCCACCCCCCCAGGATTGTCTTACCTCGTCCATTCCTCTGCCGTTCTGCCTGAGAAAGGCGTGTGTCGTGCACGCGTAGGGGGTGGGGGGGGGGGGGGTATAGAAAACACCCTCCATGGAAAGCTGCTATCTGAGCAGTCCCCGGCAGAGATGTGCTCGGTCTGCTGCACAGATGGGATGGATGATCTCCTCCGTTAAATACCTACCAACCCCACCGCTGGGTCGTCCCTCCGAACAGATTACCTTCTCTAGCTCGTTACGTTCCCTGTGTCCTGTCGCCGTGCTCAGACTGATCGCAGCAGCAGCACAGTTTGCATCTCAAGGCTACTCGAGTCACAGACGAGCCACTGGACCGCCAGTACATCACTTTTGGGACATTGAGTCGACCTTGTTTACCTATTAGAGACACTCTGCATAATCCATTACCAATGCAGTAATGTATACTGTAGAATGTTCTACAGCGTTTTAATCTCTGGCGGTAGGTGCTATGGTTAACAAATGTGTTTTTCTGCATTGCAAAGCTCTAGGAAGGCCCTCGTGTGGGTTTTACCTGGAGTGGCTGTGTTGGGGTCTGACATGGTGTGCAGTGCCACAGGTGAGTTGGATGAATGTCCTTTGTTACATTGGTGTTTCTGGCCTGGTGAAGCCTTGTCATGGCTTGTGTTTGGCATGGTGGAGGGCACGTGGCTTTGACATGTGATTGATTATGGCGTGTGGTGGTACAACACATGTGAGCAGGGCCAGGGGCCCACCTGGCATGGGGTACTACGTGTGATCACGGACAGGGGTTTGACGTGTTTTATAGGGTACTACATGTGAGTGTCGCCAGGGGTTTGACTTAACGCACCACACATGTGAGTTGCCGGTAGGGATGTCATGGCGTGACTTTTGACATGGCACGGTAGTTGGGTGCAGGTTTTTACATGAGATGCGATAGAGCTTCCTGTAGTAGCCAGACCTTATCTACGATGCTCGCCTGGCTGGGCTGTAGAATCTGCCGTCGGCAGTGTTTAGGAGTAAGGAAGGGCTGACTTTGAAATGCGAGGCTCCTGCACCACGCATCTCGTTCTCATCTCACGTCTCACATCTAGTTAAGCAGTTCATCACCATCCCTTCCAGCTGGTTATTTGCTAACCTGCTGTGTTCTCTCTACTCCCCGGAGAGGCCTCTGTGTCTGTCTGAGGTGCGTGGTGAATAATGTGTCTTGCACCACGCTGTGTTCTAGCGCCTTCCGCATGCAGCCTTCGTTATCTCAGTGGGCCTGCCAGCAGCGTTGGCTCTGTAGGCATACTATCCCCACAGTTTTTTTTTTTTTTTTTTTGTTCACGGGCTGTGGAGGTATTATTTCTGAAGAAATTGGCTGCCGTTGTCGTGACGGTGGAGTTGATACATCCAAAGGTAGACGAACCAGGTAAAACGAACCAAAAACAATAGGGACCTTGTCCTGTTTCACAGGCTCGGTCCCTAATTAAATCAAAAAGCAAGCAAGAAATCAAGTGGATTCATTTTTGGATATGCAAAAGTCATCCAGCAAGTTCCTTTTGCTGTAAACTAAGAAGTAGCATTTTAATGGTGGTAATCTCATACAGTAAGAAGTCCCTTTTGAAAGAAATGTGAGCCAGCTCAGACCACAAAACCACACATTCTGGGATTTAGATGCCATGTTTATTTTTTTCGACGCTACATTTGTCTTTGGAAGGTTTTAGGCTTTTAGGTCCAGAATTGGTTGTGAATGTCATAGTGTTGTACATCCCCAGGTTTGCAACCAGACGTCAGATCAAACTACTGCTTGTTTTGTGACCAGACCAGAAAACCGTGTTGGAGAGGGAGTTGACGGAAGGACTGTGTAGTGCACCTGGCTGGTGGCACCGGGCATTGCAGAGTTCGGCTTCAGTGTCAGGGTGGGTTGGCTCCGCCTCGGCTGATTGCACAACAGAGCTCTTCACTTACTGTCATAATGGGTTGGCCATCGGACACTAGGGCTTCCCCAAAATGTCTTCATCTGTAAAATCCTTTCAACATGTACTCTACCCATTGTATTCTACCAATCATATTTCATAAAATCAGAGAAAATCCTCCCAGGCTGTGTAGCTTTGTGTGGCTAGTTTAGTGCCAAATCAAATTAAACCATAATGCAACCAAACCAACCATAATGCATTGCTTCTAATTTGATACAATATACACAAACAACGTGCATATCACGTTCTTATACAATGTACACATCCACATTGTGACTATATTATACAACATGACGGCTGCGTTTCCACAAGACGTCCGTGTTGTCACTAAAATGAATAAAGACTGAGGCCCCCTGTGGTCTGCTTTGTATTGGAACAGACCTCCACCACTGAAGTAGACCTTAAATACGCTGTGTAACGGTGGAGTAATAATGTAATAATGCATACTGCTGGATGCGGAGCTGCACTTCTCCATAATTCAGCTCTGGTCACACTGAAGGAGAGGGGAGGTGACGTTTCCTGGCATGCATCATTTGTCTCCAGCACACGCACATGGCCGCCATCATCTGGTCAGTGTGTGTGTGTGTGTGTGTGTGTGTGTGTGTGTGTGTGTGGTTGCGTGTGTGTGGTTGCGTGTGCTTGAGACTGATTTTGCCAGCACATGTTTCCGTCCGTGTGGGCGTCTGAATGTGTGGTCATGTGGTTTATGTTGTGCGTGTTTGTGTTCACGGTTGTGTAGTCATGACTGCTGTGTGTGTGTGTGTCCGTTCTCTGTAAACTCTCGGGTTGAGTTTAATTTGAATGAGTCCAACATCCTGCTGAATTGTCATGGTGAACATGTGTCCAGATATCCAAAGGCAATACCCAAAGTGCATCTCTGAAGACATTTTCTTGACCCAAAGGGGGAACATAACATGTGTTTGTGTACTTTGGCTAGATATATAAAACGTCTATGCACATTGAACAGCATACAAGGTTTGTAAAATTGAAACGACATTGTAGAGAATGTGGCCCACTGACACGCTGCAAACATATATCACCACTAGAGGGCAGTACATTCCACTCTAACGTCCCGCAGGTCAAGGGAAACGCCCTTACGATGAAGGCTCAATGGGCTGGCTTGTCTGAGCGACGCAAAATGTAGTTGCATTGATTCATTCACTGGTGGGTAACGTTGGTAAGGCTTCAACTAGTATAATGGAGTCTGATGTGTTGGTACAATTACCAAAGATGGCACAGACCTTTTGTTTCTTTTACAGTCCTTTATTACATGCAATACATTCTTTGCAACATCCTCTCAATG
>JAXIVH010000003.1:3205961-3225961 GCA_036785325.1 Urophycis tenuis | reverse complement strand
CCAACCCATTGTACAGAGCAAGTATTTTGTCAGCGGAGCAAGTTAATTGGATTTTAGGCCTCTTCGGAGGCCATTGGCTGGCCTTGAATAATTTGTTGCCATGCCAACTGCGCTAGTGACTCGGGAGCTAATTAGCGGCTTCTCTGGTTCTCAGCTGTTTTTTCATTAATATGTATTAGCCTGTTCAGGAAAAAAAAGTTTGTGCATAGTTTAAAACTGTAAAGCCATTGGGAAATGTTCTTTGTTGTGATTATGTGCAATCACAGACACAGGAGTCCCTAGTACCTCGTCGCAGCCAACGTCTACGTCTTCGATGTATGAGATGAGACGAGAGCATTCCTTTCTGGGTTGTTTTGATCGGGTGATTAGCGGCTGACCAAACAAAGGGTTAGTCAGTTACCTGACCTACACAGGTGTGGGAAGCATCTGCAGAAGATAAGTTGATATAAGTTAATGAGTTCATAATACTCATAAGTCATGAGTATTATGTAAGGAACGTGGGTTCTAAAATGAAGCAACGTGAACCTTAACAATGCCTTCTGAGAATAAGAAAATAAGGTACAGAACAATAAGGTGCAAAACCTAAGGCATAAATACCCGGCTGACCTTTTGAGGACTTACCAAAATTAAAATTAACAAAAAAATGCTGATGTGATATTTACCAGGTAAATTACTTGGAGAATGTGCCATGATATTTTTCCACATAGAGTGATCAAAGTTGTTGAAAGTCAAATGATCAAACTTGTTAAACTGCATTGCGTCCGCACAAAAAGACATACTAGCATGAAGATGAGTCACAAAAAAAAAAAAAAAAAAACCCTTATTAAGAGTTAGAGCAGCTAGCCATGGCCAGGTCTTCTGGACAGCATTTCTCCGCTACTCACAAATCTCTTCCCCCCCCCCCCCCCCCCCCCCTTCAAGCAATTTGCATCTGCACTTTTTTTTTTCATATGTATTTTTTTATTTTTTTATTTTATTTTTTTATTTTAGCAAAACCACAGATGAAGCTGACAAGCATGGCAGGGATAAATGTGGCCAGGTAGTTTAGTTGGGCACACACACGCACCTTTGGGCATATTTCTGGCACGTTGTCAGTGCGATATGCAGAGAGTGGGGCGTAAGGTGAAGGCGGCAGTCTCTGCAGAAAGGAGAGAGAGAGAGAGAGAGAGAGAGAGAGAGAGAGAGAGAGAGAGAGAGAGAGAGAGAGAACAAGCCCTCTCAGTTGAAATAATTCAGTGAAGTGTAGAATTTAGCAGGCTCCTATTTTTAACCGGGGAGAAACCACGGGGCCTGTACTTACAGGGAAGGTCAGGCGAGGCGAAATGGAGAGGAGCCATGTTTGGAGAACAGCAGATGTGGGGCTGATCTCTCTCTCTCTCTCTCTCTCTCTCTCTGTCTCTGTCCTCCTCGCTGTCTCTCACCCTTTCTCTTTGTCCCCCCTGTCTCTCACCCTGTCTCCCTCTCTCTTCCCCTGCTTCCGCTTCTCACTTCTTTGTCTCCTTGAGTTTCTCAGGAGCCGTGGTGTGATGCCATGTCTATATTTATATTCCCTTTTGTCCCCTCTGCTGGGGACAGGACTCCTCTTCTCTCCCTCCAGCTCCTGCTTTTGGTTCTCTCTCCCTATACGTAACTTCCTCAGTTAGGAGACTGCGTACAAAAACGCTTGAGCGAGAATCGCACATTTTGAGGCTTCTCTTGTTACAAATATGAAAAGGCCGTGGTCCACACGCGGGTGAGTGATTAGGTTCAATCTGGGCTATTGTGTTTGCTGCTTTAGACCGGGCAGAGCTGCTGCAAAATATATCCTCTTTCACTTAAGCAGAGTCAGGGGATAAATGGCTTTCCGAAGGGAAGGTACAGTGTGCACACAGCCATTTTGTGTCAATATTGCTCCAGCGGTCGCTGCTGGATGCCAATATTAGGACGCTGGCTGAAGTAAGCTAATGTTAACGTGTCAAAACTCATTCGACTCATTTTCGTCAAGGCCTTGAGATGGAAAAACACTGTGTCAATGTCAAAAAGAGACATCAAAACATTTACACAGTCGTCCTCGGTCCCAAGTACACACATTGTAACAAAATTATCCCCATCATATTTAATGAATACAATTTGTCATTATACTGATTTATTCCATAACTCTTTTTTTTTTACCAAACTGCTTTGTACAAAAGCGATGCCCCAAGCATTTTCTTATTGTTATGAATATGCTGGTGGCTATGATTGCTAAGCTTTTTATTTGTATTATCATTAGTAGTGGTTGTGGTTGTTGCAGTGGTGCTGGTGGTAGTGTAAGCAGTAGCTACACGCTACACGTCAGCACCACCAGGAGCGAGAGACACAGAGACGCTGGTTATCTTGAGCCATCTTCCTCCACGGCTGCTGGACCCAGATCTCTTGATAGAGGGCCTGTCGGAGAGAGCCCGTCAACACCCCGACACAGGAAATTAGAACGGACGGATACCTCTACCCGTAAGGCTCCTCACCAGCACTGCGTACACGCATGCACACGCAGCACGCACACACGCACGCACGCACACGCACACACACGCGTGTGCCCCGCGGGAGTGGGGCCTGAACAACAGATAAAGACATGATCCGAGCTGACAGACCGACAGAACCCTGCTTTGGCTTTCGGTTCATCAGGAATAAGGTGACGTTGGTTTGTGTTTGTTTGTTTGCGTCTTATTTTTTCTTTTTCGGGGGGGAATTCGCTTCGCTAACACGACCGAGGGGGGGGGGGGGGCATGGGAGCCCGACGCCAACATTCAGATGAGCAGAGCGCCGGAGCGTTGTGCTCATCACGTAACTACTTTTATTTCACCGGGGCCATCGGATGACAAACCGGTCGGCTCAGTAAAGACCTGACCCCGTTAATAAAGATCAAGCTGACAGAATCAACCTCCCCCCCTGGCAAGATGCGCTTTTACATATAGGTGCACATAGGAATAAATGCATAAATAGAAATAATCCCATCAGCCCCATTCCGACGGTGTACCAACTGAACCGTGGGTTCCGACCCTGCGTGCCAACGCTGCGATGTGCACAAACGCGGCCCCTCGCATGCCTCAAGATGGGCACAGAGGTCACATGTGTGTGGTAGCATGTGTGTATGTGTGGGGCATTTAGCACACGTGAGGGGGGGTCTGTGTGTGTGTGTGTGTGTGTGTGTGCATGCATGCGTGGCTAGGCCGTAGCACGATATTAGCTCGTTCCCCTCGTATAGGTTTATCATATGCAGCTGACCCAGCCGAATCGACCTTTGTCCACCCCCCCAGGACGGCCTGCCTTCCATTCCCCTTCCTCGCACCCCAATCACTCCCGTCGACGACCTCTGCTACCGCCGCATTTGCCGCTAACACGTACGGGGCCGCGCACGACGTGACCTCAATGGGAAACGCAAGAAGGTACATCCATATGTTCCCGTGTCCACGCATGTGAACTGGCACAAAATCAGCATATTTAATGAGCAGCCGAGCATGCGAGAGAGCCAACCAACCGAAGTGAACTGGAGGGGGTGGGGGGGGGGTACAGCAACATATGATCCTGATTCATCAGTGGTTGGGTGTGTGTGTGTGTGTGTGTGTGTGGGGGGGGGGGGGGGGGGGGGGGGGGGTCGTAACTTAACACATGCCTTTGGCGTTGACCCCTATACATTTGCAGAGTGAAACTTTTTTTTTTTTTTTGCTCCTGTAAAATCGGGCAGTAAGGTATGCAGTAAAGAGCCTTCTTTCCTCGTTTTCTCTGAAATACCGCATGTGATTCATTTTGCGTGTCACATAGCGCACACTGCCAGGGGGCCCGGGCTAATTAAAGGTAGTGCAGACAAGAGACAGATATGTATATTTATATCTATCAGCGCTGGCAGCTTTGATGAAATGTCTTGCCAGTAGTCCAGGCAAATCTCACTTTCCTTAAATCTCTCCAAAAGCAGTTTTACAGAGAGAGGTATCTGTCTTAAATATCACCTGAGAAATAAAGGAACTATTGATTTAGCTCTTTCTAGGTGCTGGCTGCCTTGCTTCCCAAACAACAGGAAACTAACCCCCTGAACACGCAGCTGGCTGGCTGCTTTGGAAGTACAACAATCACACTTACAGACCGCTAGTTTGCAACTGCCCAGAAAAAACGTGTTGCGTTTCTTTGTTCGTCCGAAGCGCTTTCGCTCGGTGTCAGAAAGTCTCTCCAGGTGTATCCCTCGTCACATCTGCTGGTGGATTCGGATGGTCCGGGACTTCTGTTCGGTGTTGGTGGTCGACTGTGGACCGGGCCGGCGGTGAGGCTGAGGCGACGGTGATATAGGAACAGGATTACTATCTGTCGGAGACAACACAGACTGCCCCGCTGGGTCTAAACAGAGCCAAAGAATTACGGTCCACTTGAGCTCCTAACGAATGTGTGCATTACTGCGCGGACAAATGGCTTTCTCTTCCTCCCCTTTTCGCCTGCCACAGGTTCTCTTATTAAACCGTGGGTTTCTGTTCATTTGAAACGTGCGGACAGTGGACCAAGGCAAGTGTTGCACATTGAATATTATATATCACATTTTCAGCCAGAGAGCCTTGCTTTTAAATGCTGCACTTTGTCCCATAATATACAACCAGAAAATGATCCAGAGATTTGATTTGAGCTTTGAGACGAGGTGCTTAAAGTTTCATCACTGCAACAGCTTTCGACAAAACATCCCTTCAATTACTCGCGCGCACGTGCCGCGCACACACACGCGCGCACACACACACACACACACACACACGCACAACCACACACACACACACACACACACACAACCACACACACACACACACACACACACAACCACACACACACACACCCCCCCCCCACACACAAACACACACTCACACACACACTCTCACACACACACACACACACACACACAAACACGTACGCACGCACGCACACACACACACACACACACCCACACACTTGGCTCCACATCGGAGAGGACATCCTCCTGCTACTACAAGCAGCACCTATACCTTCAGCCCTTTCCGCTACACCCTGGCTTCAGATGAACCCAAGGGCCTGGTCTCTTTTTTGTAATCTTTTCCAGCCATGCCAAGGTATAAATGTGTGTCTGGCCCAGTATGGTTTCTGTGCCGGGCTTTGAACATATGGGTCTCTACCCAGCGCACAAAGCGCCTCTGTGCCATGCCAACCGGGCTGTAAATACGACTTCAAACCCCCATGTCGATCTTTCCATTCACAAATAGACTGGACCGGCTCCCAGAGCCATGGAGGCCAGAAGGGGGTGGGGGGGGGGGGGCTGTCACGACATCGCACGGTCAAATAAAACAAATGTAAATGTTATAAATGTTAAAGTTAGCCGTCTATGAGTCACGCTGACATGTGATCCTGTGAGAAAAATAAATAAATAAAATAACGGCTGAAAAAAGCTGTCAAGAAGGCCGAGGGTGGGGGCTGAGGGTGGGGGCAGAGGTAGGGGGGGCTGAGGGTGTGTGTTTGGGAGGCAGTGGGGGGGGGGAAGGGGAGGTAGGTGGAGCCCGGTACTGGGTGGTGTGGATGTGTGAATAGGTAATCACATCTGCAGTCCCCGGACCCGGGCCACCTAATACCCGGGACAGGGTCCAAGGTAAACACAGCTGGGAAAACGTCCTCCTGCACCAATGATAAATCAGGAGCAGCTCGCCAGGCGGTGGCAAAGCTCGCTCTGCCTCTCTCCCTCTCTCTCCCTCCCCCTTGCTCCATTCCTCTCTCTGTCTCTCTCTCTCTCTCTCTCGCTCCCCCTCGCTCTACCTCTCTCTCTCTCCCTCGCTCTACCTCTCTCTCTCTCCCTCGCTCTATTCCTCTCTGTCTCTCTCTCTCCCTCCCCCTCGCTCTATTCCTCTCTCTGTCTTTCTCTCTGTCTCTCTCTCTCTCTCTCTCTCTCTCTCTCTCGCTCCCCCCTCGCTCTACCTCTCTCTCTCTCCCTCGCTCTACCTCTCTCTCTCTCCCTCGCTCTATTCCTCTCTGTCTCTCTCTCTCCTTCCCCCTCGCTCTATTCCTCTCTCTGTCTTTCTCTCTGTCTCTCTCTCTCTCTCTCTCTCGCTCCCCCTCGCTCTACCTCTCTCTCTCTCCCTCGCTCTACCTCTCTCTCTCTCCCTCGCTCTATTCCTCTCTGTCTCTCTCTCTCCTTCCCCCTCGCTCTATTCCTCTCTCTGTCTTTCTCTCTGTCTCTCTCTCTCTCTCTCTCTCTCGCTCCCCCTCGCTCTACCTCTCTCTCTCCCTCCCCTCACTCTATTCCTCTCTCTCTCTCTTCCATCCCCCTTGCTCTGTTCCTCTCTCTGTCTCTCTCTCACTCACTCCCCCTCGCTCTATTCCTCTCTTTCTCTCCCCTCCCTCCCTCTCTCACCGTCTATATCTCTCCATGTATCTTTATTTCGCTCTCCTTCTCGACCTCATCTCTCCCAAACCGTCGCTCCCTCTCCTAATCTCTCTCTCTCCCCCTCTCTATGAATCTCTCCCTTCTCTCGGTGGCCTGCTTTGCCTCTCTGTACCCATCTCTCTCTGGTCTCTCTTTATGTCACTCTGTCCATCCATTTCTGCTCCATCCTTCTTTCTCTATTAATGTCTCTCTCCCCCCTCTCTACCCACCTCTCTGGTTCTCTCTCTCTCTCTCCCCCCTCTCTACCCACCTCTCTGGTTCTCTCTCTCTCTCCCCCCTCTCTACCCACCTCTCTGGTTCTCTCTCTCTCTCCTCCCTCTCTACCCACCTCTCTGTTTTCTCTCTCTCCCCCCTCTCTACCACCTCTGTGTTTCTCTCTCTCTCTCCTCCTCTCTACCACCTCTCTGGTTCTCTCTCTCTCTCTCCTCCTCTCTACCCACCTCTCTGTTTCTCTCTCTCCCCCCTCTCTACCCACCTCTGTGTTTCTCTCTCTCTCTCCCTCCTCTCTACCCACCTCTCTGTTTCTCTCCCCTCATACCCCCTCTTTCCACCCACCTCTCTCCTTCACACTGTTCTCTCCCCCCCGTCTCTCTCTCTCTCTCTTCCTCTGTTTCCTACCTGGCTCTCTCCCTACCGATCCATCTGTCTGTCTGTCACCCTGTCTGGTTCCTCCCAGAGGGTCTGTTCACCTAGAAGGAGACAGCAGCTTCCTCGAATCAACATTGATATTCGATGGAAGTTACAATAGATGTGCTTTGTACCAGACTATATCATTCATTAGGATTCCATTTGGGTTTAATGTTGGGGAAAATTGTGAGTATTTGAAGTGTTTGCACAGAGTAATTATATGCAGTTGTTGTGGAGATAAGGATTGTATTTTAAATAATGTGTAAAAAAAAGGCTGTATATCTCAAACAGCGTTTGTGTTAACAGTCCCCATGCTGTGATATGGGAGTCGAAACAGAGCTGTCACACATATATAAAAAAACCAGACGAGAAACTCGTCCCCGAACAACTTCATCTCCCTCCAGATGAAAATGCGAACATCCTCGAGGCAGTGCTGGGCAGGTACGAGAACACATTGACATTTGTCGTATTCATAAGTTTGTCCCGAGTAGAGAGGCAGCAAATCAGAATGGAGTACACAGTCCAGAACTCGGCGTGTGTTAGAGAAATGTACTGCACTGGTGCCTCACAATCGCACAAAGCTTGGCTGCTGCCTTTTTACTGGTGTGAAACTAGCAGGACACCCTTAGAAACAGCGATGTTTAGTTTAGGTTCATTTAGACCCGGGATCTCCAACCTTTTTCCTCTGAGAGCTACTTTCGCTAAATCAAAATGGCCGAGAGCTAACATCACGTTACGTTCATGAAACAAAACAACTGTTTCCCACTCTTCATGAAAATAGTACATTTTAAGCAGCACAACTGTTTAATTGACAACTAATTGGCAAATAATCATTTTGTGTAAGAAGGGGGCGGGACATCTATGAATTTGATTGGATACAATAATCCCTTTGGCGAGCTACTTGGAATGGGGTGGCGAGCTAGTCACAAGTGACACGTTGGAGACCCCTGATTTAGACCCTGAGTCGCACCCCCGGCGGTGGCGTCTGTAGTTCCCCGCGTCTCGTCGCTGATTCAGAGCGTGAATATCAGCCCAACATCCGAAATCTTTCTCATTACGTTCACACTGCATAAGCCTCTATAGAGACGCGTGGATTTTTGTACTCAGCAGGAGGCACAGCGGCTCTCTGCCGCTGTGCTGCTGTTTCACTTTCAGGTCTGATGTCGGGACTTTCCCAGTGGTGAGGTGAGGGGGGGGGGGATGGCATTATTGTAAATCTTGTTGAATGTGTGATGGGAAACTCCAGCGACCAGCCTCTCTTACAGCAAGACATGAACACATAGATGTGAGATGTACACACTGTGACACTGTACTGCCCATACACTCATCTATCCTGCTCTATAATTACTACCTTTGTAATTACTACTACTGCTTGCACTCTTGCATCTGTTTACTGGTTACTTTGCAGGGCCACTGTTTACTTACTACTGTGACTTTACAACTGGCCACTCATATTGCACTGTTCATGTACATACTGCACCTTAGTCGCTATTATGCACTTCTGGTTAGAGCGGCAACTACATTTCATTATCTATGTACTTGTACTCTGACCAGTGACAATAAAGTTGAATCTAATCTAATCTAACCAAACTACACAACCACAAAGGATTATGTTTTTGATGATATATTCTGCTCCAAAACACGGCCAAAATGCAGACCAACACAATATGCATTGGAGCATGTCAGCTTGTATTTTTTGCACCTGGGGGGTCGGGGGGGAGTTTTGTCGCTTTTGGAGCTGAGCGAAGTGGTTGCAGGTTGGAGTGTAAAAGAGAATAAAGGGGACCTGTGTTCACAGATACTTGTTTGTACCTTTGGTGTCAGAAGAGCGGGATCACGGCTGGGACTCCACGCCCGGGTAGAGAAGCCGTCGAACCGACGGGAGTTAGCTGGGGAGGCGCGAGGCCCGAGATACAGCGGGAGATTCGGGTGGACGATGACATCATAGAGGAGCCAGTGATACCAGCCAAGCATGTATCGGACATGTAAAACAACTGGCTAAACTCCTGAGGAAACACAACGCTTCCTAGCCAAACTGGGCCGTGGCCACCTCCTCCACCACTGTCCAACACAGCTCTGTTGCCTGGCCTGGATTGGAGAGGAGACATGGAGAAGGGGAACGTTGTTTGTGAACAACTCCTCATATATAAGTATGAGGAAATCCAGGGGCTACAGGAGCTCATTTCACCATCAGTTAAGCGGGCGCATGCTATGTCGCTGTTAGCCAGCCTACTCCGGCGTCCGATTATGTCACCGTGTTGGGAAGCCTCTGAAACCTCAGAAACCGCGGAATCTAAGGTCCGGGTTTAACAATCAGAGAGCAAAGTAGAGAGGCTGTTCCCGCTAGCTTACTCTGTTGCTTACTAATGACGTGGAACAATGGATGACGAACGATGTATCGATAACGTCAGTTAAACTGGAGCACTGTTTGCACTCCGGCGTAGAATATGTCCGGGCAAAGACCTGCACACTCGGACGAAGCCCCTGCTTGGGCGACCTCCTGGAGAAGACCGGGAGAAGCAGGGTTACATGAGCCGACGGAAAGCAAGTTCCAGGCTTGCTGTAAACCACGTCTCACAACTTTCACTGGGCACGATACCATATACTGTACATACACTGTACTTCCAGCCATACGCCAGGGTAAGGGCACTGACAGCTTCAGATAGAGCAGATGGAAAGGCAGGAGGCAGCTGTGTGGGTGGAGACAGACGAAGAGGGGGAATTGCCAGCAAGGGGTCAGTTGGGGAGGAAGACGAGGAGAAGACATCATGGGCGGCTTTGAGGAGAATGCGGATGAGCTGGGAGCCGGGTGACACTGTCACCCAGCTGCTGTCAGTCAGCGCCGCTGCGTTGTTGGAGGAGTAGCTGAGGCGCCGATAGAGTGAGAAACAAAACAGAAAAACGCCTATAGGAGAGGATTCCATAGGTGTTGTGTGGCTCCCTCTGTTCCGGGGACCAGGTGTGTCAGGTGTGTGCGCAACATGACCAGGGCAGTCAGTTTGGGTTGGCGTTACAGAGAACTGCTTCATTTGAGGATGAATGCTTTCATTAAAATGGAGGGGGGGGGGGGGCTGTTTTCATAGGAACCAGGAAGCGGCTGGGGCTGGTGGGCGTTCTGCCAGGGGGGTTCAGCAGAGTGCGAGTCGGGGTGTCAAAGAGAGAAGACTATAAAGCTTACCTGTCTTCAGTGATACTCAGTAATCCTTTTCTATGGAACGGGGAAAAAAAATAAAAAGCTTCAATTATTTATTTTGTAAGACGGTGGAAAAATGATTTTCAATAGCAATATTAAAAACTTCAGACTTCTTTAGAAGTGAGTCCAAACGTCCTTATTTGAACTACATAAAGGACATTACATTTACTGGCCTTTATCAGGGCAGCCATTTTGTCTTTGTGTCCTCAGCCTCAGAAGTTCCTTCAGACTTCAGCTTCATACGGAGGCACATGAAAGCCACTGTTGTCTTGGATGATTGAGTCACGTCTAGCGGTACAGCCGTGGGGGCTTAGATAGCCATCCGGCACGAGCATCTCTAAACAGGCTCACACTGAAGTCACTGTTTTTCAGATGATATCCTATTTATTGTTTTCCTCACGGTAAACGAGGTGGATCAGTGCCCGACAACTTTCTGATATATTACAGACCGACGTTACAGACTGACATTACAGCCCAATGTTACAGACTGACATTACAGACCGACGTTACAGCCTGACATTACAGACTGACGTTACAGACCAACATGTTATTTACAGACGTTACAGACCGACGTTACAGACCAACATGTTACTTACAGACGTTACAGACCGATGTTACAGTCCTACATGTTACAGCCCGACGTTACAGACCAACATGTTATTTACAGACGTTACAGACCGATGTTGCAGTCCTACATGTTACAGCCGATGTTACAGACCGACATTACAGACCGGTGTTGCAGACCGACGTTACAGACTGGTGTTACAGGCCGATGTTACAGACCAATGTTACAGACCGGTGTTACAGGCCGATGTTACAGACCAACATGTTACTTACAGATGTTACAGACCAACATTACAAACCAACGTTACAAACCGACGTTACAGACTGGTGTTACAGACCGACGTTACAGACCGGTGTTACAGGCCGATGTTACAGACCAACATGTTATTTACAGATGTTACAGACCAACATTACAAACCAACGTTACAAACCGACGTTACAGACCGGTGTTACAGACCGACGTTACAGACCGGTGTTACAAGCCGATGTTACAGACCGATGTTACAGACCGGTGTTACAGGCCGATGTTACAGACCAACATGTTACTTACAGATGTTACAGACCAACATTACAAACCAACGTTACAAACCGACGTTACAGACCGGTGTTACAGACCGACGTTACAGTCTGACGTTACAGACCGGTGTCACAGACCGATGTTACAGACCGGTGTTACAGGCCGATGTTACAGACCAACATGTTACTTACAGATGTTACAGACCACCATTACAAACCAACGTTACAAACCGACGTTACAGACCGGTATTACAGACCGACGTTACAGTCTGACGTTACAGACCGGTGTCACAGACCGACGTTACAGACCGGCAGCGGCAGCAGAGTACGCAGGTGGGTTTGTCTTGAGTTAAGGTCAGTCCTGTTTAGAACGCAGTCATGGAGCGATTTGTTTTTGCTTTGTTAGTCGAGCTTTTCTGAGGGATGAATGATGTATTCATGTTTTCAAAAATGTGACTTTGTGTTGAGCTCCCGATGTGTGGCGTGTGTGTGTGTGTGTGTGTGTGTGTGTGTGTGTCTGTGTCTGCGTGTGTGCGCGTGCGTGTGTGTGTGTGTGGAAGCCCCATCTTCCGAGTGGAGATTGAGGGGGATTTGATGTGGAGAGTGAGGATACAGAGAGTATTCAACACATTAGATCACCTCTAATATGAACTGCATTGCATTCTGGGGGAAAAAAAGCTTTGACATAAATTATAACAACGCACAATGTACAATGAATATCAGAAATCCGATGGATTGGATTAGGTGCGGTGATGTATGCACTGTATGGACTTTTGTTAGTCCTTTATATTACTTTAATCTTCTAGAGGTACCCTCAATATCATCAGTTCCATCCCAAGTCTGTTTTTTTTCCAGTTTGAGGAAATGCAGCACATAAAACATGATAAATAATGAACTTCCAATGCTTCCCATATGTAGATGCTAACATACAAAGCCCTGGGGAACAGGTAGAAGAGCTGAATCTGAATTCCAGGCAACAGACAGACGTTACAGGAGTCCGCTAATGAACGAGAGCGCTGCTCCGCGATTCCTCTGACGTATCGATCGTTTTCATATTTCCTCATTTGTATTCAAAAGGATTTGCGGCCGACGATAAACTCGGAGATTTAGCGAGCGCGGCGGCGGCGGAGGCCGGCGTGACTCCTCGGGACTCGGGGGTTCGGTACGGCGCCTGGATCCCATTACCACAACAAAGGCTGCGTCGCCGCCGCCGCCACCGGCGCTGCTGCTGCTGCTGTTGTTGTTGCTGCTGTTGTTGTCGTGATCCGGCTGATGCATCGGTACGAGACGGGGCGCTGGACGCTCTCTGTCTCTCGCTCGTTGGGTCTGGATCGGGGCGGGGGGGGAGGATTACGCCACTGGCTGTACAGTATACTGTATACAACGGTGATGGTGAAGATGATGAACATGATGGGGGAATCACGCGGGGGGGGGGGGGGGCCGGGGGGGGGAGGGACATTAAACGTGATCTCCTGGAGGAGCCACCGAGACGAGGAGAAAGAAAGAGGAGGTGGTGATGTAACCGAGAGGACCTCTAGATAGCTCGGTAGCGCTCTGCTACAAACAAAAGAAGGGATTAAAAAAAAAAAACGACGGCTTTGTTGCCGGGGACAACGGCGAAAACATGTTTGTTTTTGGTAACACACGCAAACACACGGCAAGCCCGTGCCCTCCGCCCCCCCCCCCCCCCCGCTCTGTCGCCCTCACCCTCCAGCCCTCCCCCCCCCCCCCCACCCCCGCCTACTCCCAGAGGGACCCGCTCTAAGTTATTTATGATGTTGAAATTAATCTCACTTAGCACAAGGGGTCTCAAGGAAAAAAAGGCCCCTACTTGTGAAGGCGCCTTACAGAGAGAGAGAGAGAGCTAGAGAGAGAGAGGGAGAGAGAGAGAGAGAAAGAAAGAGAGAGAGAGAGAGAGAGAGAGAGAGAGAGAGAGAGAGAGAGAGAGAGAGAGAGAGAGAGAGAGAGAGAGAACTAGAGAGAGAGATGAGAGAGACAGATAGGAATGAAACCGAGAGAGAGAGAGCGAGTGTGGGGGTGCAGTGGAAGTTAAAGCGAGGACTTATTCAAATCCTCCCTCGTAGATTAGCAAGCGCGGCTTGACACAAGGTTTTTTTTTTTTTTTTTTTTTTTATTTATACAAAACATTTTTTAGGTCACGGGCGCGGGGAGGGGGATGGGGCTTGTGATGGAAGCTGCTTCGCGGCTAACACACCGAGCTAATCCGTTTTGATTTTAGATTTTTTTTTTTTTTTTTTTTCCAGAGACAGAAGACAAACTTGCCAGCTTGTGTGGCGGGGTGGCGGTACACAGGAGGGGGGGGGAGAAAAGAACTCGGGAACGAGGTTCCACGGGCTGCGGGAGCGGCTGTCGTGTTTGTGTTTGCCGGATCCCGGCGTTGTTTATGTGTGATGGATGGAGGCTATCATTCAAGTTGGGACTATTAGGACTACAAATATGATGATGTATGATCACCTCTGTGCTGCCGAAGGGGGGGGGGGGGGGGAAAGAACTCAGAACTCAGAAATGCTCACCGGTTTACAAATGTCTGCGCAAGCGATTTAAAAGGTGTTCCATCCGCTGAAGAGTTTGATCCACGCGTACGCACACAGAAGTGCCCTGCATCCCAAAGTGACTAGCAGTGGATGGCTGTGTATTTATTTAACACTCCTAAATTTAGACGTGCACGGAGATACATGCAAATAAAATACAAGTCAACGCAACAAGGGCATTAGCATCAGAGCTGCACACACATTCAGCATTCATTATGTTCCCGGCTAATCTATTATGATAACGTTTTCCACTGCTGACACTAACAAAAAGTGACAAGCTAAGGGAATAAATACAGGCTTCTTTGTTGTTTTTCCTGGCTCCTTTTAAAGAGAGACACACACAACAGACCCACATGTACCAGAATACCAGTCCCAACTGGAACCCTCTTTCTGCAAAAGCTCACTGAAGCACTGTGTGTTATGTGTGAGAGAGAGTGTGTGAGAGTGTGTGTGTGAGTGTGTGTGTGTGTGTGTGTGTGTGTGTGTGTGTGTGTGTGTGTGTGTGTGTGTGTGTGTGTGTGTGTGTGTGTGTGTGTGTGTGTGTGTGTGTGGGTACCAGTACCAGGCAGAGATGAGGGGAAGTCATAGTGGAGCCATAGAGAAACCAAAATATTTCCCTCCCAGCAGTGAAGTGATAGGATGAACAGAGACGTCCAAGAATGCAGTTTTTGTCTCAGGAGGCCCGAGCACTCGCGTGTTTAAAACGTATACATTAATATGTAACTGGATTAAGTGATGGGAGTTTGTGGCTATTATTTTTAATAAAATACTGTTGAATTGCTTTACTCTGCATCACGCCCTTACTGAGGTAAAGTAGCAATCAAACACAATAATGCCAAATATTGATAGTCTCCTAGTCTAGTTTGCCTCTCTTTAGCCGGCTATTTCAGGGCTGTACACTTACTTTACAGTAGTAGCTGGTAGCGCTGCTGCTATCAGAATTAAGGTTTCAGTTGCACAATTACTAGTTCAGTTTCGCAGAGTGAGTGATACTTGTCAATGCAGCGCAGCGCGATGCTGCTGTACAGTCAATCATCAACAATGTGTGACTTTGGTGACCTTGAGGTTTTTTTTCATGATGTGTCCTGCTCCAAAAAAACGTTCCAAAATACACATCAAGTATGTGTGAATGTCAGACCGGTGACTCACGAAATTCTAAGTAAAATGATGAGAGAGACCGAGGCCGACCGAGGACCAGGCAGGTGGGTGTCGGCGGCAGAGGGTTCGATGCCCTGGCAACAGATGACTCCTTAACCCCTTAAGTGATGTCACCTCTCTCGGTTGTCATCACTGCGGTTGGCTGAGCTGTGCAATTAAGTACCGAAACATAATTTCTGGTTGATTCTTAAAAGTAAAATATCTTCCAGTAATGACACTTCTGCGCTGTTGGTAGAGGTGTTAACATGGTTACCAGGAAATGTTGTTTTTTTTTGTGTTTTTTTGTAGTTCCACCTCCTGGAGATGGATATAGTTCCATTGGAACAGACAGTACAACTGTTCAAAAATACTACTGCTCCTATAAGGGGCGGGGCACTTGTTTAATATATTTAAAATATTTATTATGCCGATTTGTACAGCGATGATACCAACGCAACCCACTCGCACACAAGTGAGTCGAGACATATTTCCCTTTGCACAGAATAATATTTTTTTTCACAGCATATGCGATCCGTGTCAAATGTGTGCGGCAGTGTGATGTAAGGGGGTCACAGTGGGCGACTCCGCTCGGCTCTGGATTGACTTCAAGGATGCCCCCCCCCCCCAGCCACAGAGCAGGAGGCGATCATGAAGAGTATTTCTGTTCAACTTTGTGCACTCGGTAAATAATAAGTCACAACACACATTGCACTCATACACACGGTCCTCAACACAGCCGTACTCGATTATTAGCTCAGACCAGAGTCCTTCTTTCGCAGCTTTATTTCTGCTCGCTGATACATTACACTTCCTTGAGGCCAAAGCATGTGTGAAGTGTTCCACCCCACGTGTGTATTACATATAAAGGTGCACAGAACTTGATATTAAATGAGCTCTACTTTATCGATCACCGATAAGTACTATGGGTTTATTGAACTTTACTGAACATATCAAAAATACTTGTAATACATTATTTTGAATGTTTGGGGTGAATATGTGAATTGAATGATTTTTGGCTCTGCCAATGATTTAGCTCTGCAGTCTGCACTGACTCAGCGTCGTCTCTGAATGACCGACTGATTGTGTCCCGAACCCTCGCAGCCTGCGCTGCCATTATTTGGCTGGTTGTGACATTTATAAATATTTGACAACAGATGAGTGGTTCTCAGTGGGGACCACTCTGAGCTGCAGACCAGACCTGTCTGCTAATAACTCCAAAGCCATCAGTGGGCCCTCTGAGATCAGCACTAGTGAACTCAATATCTGATGACAGACACACACACACACACACACACACACACACACACACACACAGACGCACAATGAAGACAATGAAGACAAGCACTGACTCATAAAAAAGAACCAGACACACCAACAACCGATAACTACTAAAAATGTATTGTACATTCCTGTGGTGTCTATATCTGTGTGTGTCAGTCCTTGTGTCTCTCTGTGTGTTTTTTGTGTGTCTCTATGTTTGTCTCTGCTAGTGTGTGCATGTCTGTGCTGTTTGTGGTTCCGGGCAAGCAGAGGCATCCATCTTGTGCTCAGACAGCTGTGTGTGCATGTGGGAGGTAGGGAGGGAGGGAGGGGGGGAGGGAGGGGGAGGGCTCCTCAGGTAAGAGACCAGACACAGGTGTCGAGCTTCAAACGACCGCTGCCGGTGTCACCTCATCAGGCAACAGTTAGCTTGTCATTAGCCCTAATGAGCTAACTGTTGCCTGATGACACGCTCACTGCTTTGTTTCCTGTGCTGCGTCCTTCACTTCCTCCTCATGTCTAGCAAGCATCTTCACCACGCGCATACAGGAAGCTAACTCAGAGATGTCTGGTGGTTGTGTTGTCTTCATCTAGCTGTCCCAATTCTGTTTTTCAATCAAGGAGAAAAGGAGAACTTTGTTTCCGACAGCTCTCATCCACTGGTGGCTTACATTATTGCATTAAAGAAAACTGTCAAAGGCTGTGTGCTATGTTGTGTGCATATTACCAGCTTTGTACAAACGTGACAATGAAAAGTTGTTTGTTAATTGTGTTCAGAGCAGACACACAAATGAAATGGTCACTTGTGTCGTGTGTGTGTGTGTGTGTGTGCGTGTGCGTGTGCGTGTGCGTGTTTGTGTTTGTGTGTGTGTATGTGCGTGTGTGTGTACCCTACAGCCTTCCATGTCACTTCTGCTATTCTTTAACACTACACCTCTGCTCTTTCTGCGATTCCTCCCTTTCCTTTCGTTTCCTTGCCTTTGAAGTCCTCCCTCATGTATTCTCTTCCTCGCTCTCTCTCTCTCTCTCTTTCACTCTCCTCCCACTCTCCCTCACTCTCCCACACCTCATTATCTGGCCATCCACTTTTTTCTCTCTCTCTCTCTGTCTCTCTCTCTCTCTCTCTCTCTCTCTGTCTCTCACCCCCACCTCCACCCCTCACTACCACCACCCTCCCCCTCCATGTTGCATGTCTGTGCCAGGGTCCGGGGGGCGGGGGCGATGGTGGTGGGAGTTCTCGGAGCAGCTCCCAATGTGTGTGTGAGTGTGTGTGTGTGTGTGTGTGTGTGTGTACATGCCAGTGGCACCAAGTGTGTGGGTGTGTGTGTGTGTGTGTGTGTGTGTGTGTGTGTGTGTACATGCCAGTGGCACCAAGTGTGTGTGTGTGTGTGTGTGTGTGTGTGTGTGTGCGTACTTACGTAATTACCAACTGTCTCCCATCATTAGGGGCAGCCCCTTAACAGAGACATGCTTCACAGACAGCTGGGTCCCCGTGCCTTTGCCTGCCTTTCACATCGCATTTGCTTTAAACCCTCCAAGCCCTGGCCCCCTTTCCCCCTCGCCCCCCCCCCCCCCACCCCTTGCCCAAGCACAGTGTAGCCATGCAGCTCTGCAGCCCGGTCAGGACACTGCACGCAGCACACGGCCTGGGTGCAGCTGTATGGTCTCAGCAGCAAGGACTGAACTACGGTGCACGCATGCATGAATGCGGTGCACGGGACTGCATCGGTATGTCTGCGTTTCAGGTTTGAGTGTGTGGGTGTGCGTGTGCGTGTGTGCGTGTGTGCGCGTGTGTGTGTGTGTGTGTGTGTCGGGCACGTCTGTGTGTTAAATAAATGCAACATTGACTGTGTGTGTGTGTGTGTGTGTGTGCTGAAGCCAGCTTTTACACAGTGGAGTTGTTGTGGTGTTGGTTTCGTGGGAATGGGGCAGCACCAGGGACCAATCGAATGGTGGATCTTAACTTCCTTTATACTGGTTCGTGTGTCTTGATGACCATGTGTTACCACAGGGGAGGGGCCACAAGCCGGGGCCACCATGAGGAAGATGAGAAGGTGATCATTAATGAACTGTGTTTGGAAGTAAGAGGGCCTGGATGTTTTTCATCTCTTTAGTTGCAGAAGAGGTTTTGCTGACCAATCACAGCATGATTTCATGAATAACTGAATTGTGATATATAATTGGGAATTATTATACTAATTATATTAAGATGAAATTATCAGTGCAAAGGTAAAGTGTAGATATATGATTTATTTAAAATGATTGAAATTGGAGATGGACTTTTTTAATTCATGAGATTCACTTTGGACAGTGACAGTCAAAATCCTAGCAGGATTAACCCCACCGCTCTCTAAAATTCACACATGCAGTCCTTTAACCTCCGCTATTTTTACATTAACCTTCATGTTCCTCCCCTTGCTAATGCTACATCTTGTTCTCATAAGTGACAGTCTCCATGCACACGGGGATGATTGGCTTTGCCTCCATTACGTTACCTTGATTTCCTCACGATGGCTCAGAGGTGGAGTTCACCAGTGACAGTTCTCTGCCACTTCCTGCTGCGAGAGACTCGGGCGTTCGAGCCTGCTGCGTGTGAAGAGAGAAGGAGAGAGAGAGAGGCCCTCCTCCCGAAGCACAGCGAGTGACAGCTGGGTCAAATCCCTGCTTATTGGGGACACAGCTGCCCTGCAGACGTACGCACCGTGAGCACACACACATGCACACACGTACACACACACACACACACACACACACACACACACACACACACACACACGCACACACACATACCCATACATGTGTGCAGCAGGCAGGAGGCGGATGGCAGTTGTTGTGGAGACGTGCCATCACGTTGCTGTTGCTGCTGCTGCTGCCTTCAGAAATGTGCAAAAAATATTTACAAGAACTATTTTTGTTCTTTTGTCTTTTCCCACTTTTCCGTTCCTTAATGAGACTTTGCAAGGGTGTCTTCCAGGGGGTCCGACGGATCAAATGATGACAAATGGTTTGACTCGTGTCGTCCTGCTCCATCAACTATAAGAAACGCATGCTCTCCACAAAGGCATTATAAGTAACGGCCCGCGATGAGTGTTTGCAGATTTAGTTTCCCCCAGGTTACATCCCAAGTACAGTCAAGCGTTGTCGGGGGAACATCATCCAGGCAGGCGCAAAGAACCGCTAACGAGCTCACAACAGCCAAATGAACTCTCTCTTGTCGTATGTTTTTTTTGCATTCGGTCAGTTCAGACTTCCCAGCCCCAGCGTTGGGTAAATAAGTGTGCCAACGTGACCCCGTTAGGTGAAGCCCCCCCCCCCCCCCTCCCCCCCCCCGCCAGAGGAACTCAGATGGCCATGAATCAACCATGAAGCATAATCAAATCATATGCAAATGTGGGCTGCACAAACAGTGTGTTTTCTCTCTCTGTCTGCGCGGTGCCCGGAGCCCCCCGAGGGGGCCCCTGTCATGGTTGTAACGGGGTGGGGGCCCCACCCTCATAATGAGGGGTCACGCTTTAGGGACCCTTTGTAAACAACATGGGCTGCGTGAAGACCCCTGTTCTCAGGGAAGGAGGTGGTGGGATTAGCAAAGGAGGAGGAGGAGGAGGAGGAGGAGGAGGAGGTGTGAGAAGCACAAGGAGAAGCACAGTGTCAAAAACACCCCGACACACACCCCTACCCTACCCTACACACCCCTACTCTACACACCCCTACCCTACCCTACACCACCCTACCCTACCCAACACACCCCTAC
>JAXIVH010000003.1:3193461-3200961 GCA_036785325.1 Urophycis tenuis | reverse complement strand
TGCACGCACGCACCGCACGCACACACGCACACCCTAACACACACACCCACAGACACACACATCCTAACACACACACACACACACGCACACACACACACACACACACACCACCTGCGTTAGCGCCGTCTCCACAACGGCTTCTTTGTCCTTTTGTGCGCCGGGTAATTCTCCAGCGCGCCGGCGGTGGCGGCGTCCTGTAGAACCAACTGATGTACTGCAGCCGATCTCTGGGGTCTCAGATAAACCAACCATGACGCGCCGCCAGGAATGGACCGGGTTCTGCAGAACACGTGGAACAAAAAAAAAAAAAAAAAAGATTTTTATTTTATTTTATTTTACACAATGAATTTTCTGGAACGCCGGCTCTTAAAGTCTTAGCATTTTGAGAGAGTGAATGTGATCACGGAGAGGAAAAAAAAAGAAAGAAGGAAAATGAAAAGATGAATAAAAAATGTGCCTCCCGCTCCGGCACCATATGTGGGTTGGAATTGGGAATCCTAAAAAAAAACTAAAAAAAAACACAAAAAAAAACCAGAATATAGCATAACCACCACCACCACAGCACACCACCCTCACCACCACCCCTCACCCCACCCACTCAACCCCGCCGCCACGGGGAGCCACCCAGGCTTTGTTATTGCTGGGGAGGATGAGCATCTTCCCGGCAGTCACCCGGAGCGCGGCGGCTGCTGTCTGGTTCGCCGTGCTCCCAGCTCTCCCAGCAGGGGGGCCGTCCTCCAGAGCCGGGGAGACACACTCCCATTAAGTCCTCCTGCAGCAGGACCCCCGCCCCAAAAACCCCAACCCCGCTGCACCCCCAGTGCACCGCCCGCACACACACACACAACAACAACACGGAGACGACACACACACACACACACACACACAACACACACACAAAAACCCCCACCAAGGAACAAATCTGTGTGTGTGTGTGTGGGGGGGGGGGGGGATGCGTGTGTCGTGTGTGTGGGTGTGTCTTAGTGTGTGAATGTGTTTCTGAGTTTGTGTGTGTGTGTGTGTGTGTTAGGGTGTGCGCGCGTGTGTGTGTGTGTGTGTCTTCGTGTGTGAATGTGTTTCTGAGTGTGTGTGTGTGTGTGTTGTGGTGAGCGCGTGTTTGTGTGTCTTAGTGTGTGAATGTGTTTCTGAGTTTGTGTGTGTGTGTGTTGGGGTGTGCGCGCGCATGTGTTTGTGTGTCTTAGTGTGTGAATGTGTTTCTGAGTTTGTCGGTGTGGGGTGTGGGTTGGGGGGGGGGAGGGGATAATTTGTATGAGATATTTTTGTGCGCCATTCAGCAAACTTTTGGATTTAGACACAAAGAGATCCATGTCATCTCCGACTCTCTCTTGCGACGGCCGTCGGTTTCATCTCACGGGTTGACAAATCAGATCCGAACCCGTGCGGCACTTAGAAGATTCGACCGGACCGCGATTAAGGGGAAATGGGGGTACATTTTTCGCAAGAACTACTTGCCTATTTTAGCATAACGAGAGAGAAATTGATCTCGGTTCATCCCGTAAGTCTGAGTGAAGGCTTGGCAGGCCTGTCTCTCTGTAACTAATTACATTATTGTGGTCTCCGGGATGATTTTCCTTTGTAAATCAGCGATGATGGGCCGTTCTTTCTGCCGTCACAAAACCTGACGATGATGACAGCAGTTTTGCAGGAATTTGGGGGGAAATAAATGTGTGGTGTCAAATCGACTGTTCACTCTTCATATGTCACCCCCTTTCACACCACCGAAAAACAACACGCACGGATACACGCATTCACGCCCATGCATTCCACTAGACACACACACACACACACACACACACACACACACACACACACACACTCACACACGCACGGATACACGCACACACACACACACACACCTCGCCCGGTTAACCAACAGCGCGCTCCCTCTCTGTCTCTGCATTTTGAAATGTCGCCGGCCGGCTGTCAGCCTCCACAAGGCTCCGTAATGACCACGGAGTCGGGTTTGAATTGATCTGGGATTATCGGGGAGTGAATTTAATGGGAGTGGCAGGTCGACCTCACGCCATCCCCCCCCCACCCCCCAACCCACCCCAATGCACACACACACACACACACCCTCAGCCATCACACGCGATGCATCAAAATAATTGGCAGTGGCCAATTAAGCCGCGATGCATGTGCAGAAGTCGAGGCGAGCCTTGATTAGCCGCGGCTTTAAAAAGCGCATCCGTAATCATCCAACCCCACCGCGCCAAACGCCGCCGCATGTCGGGGGCTGGGGGGGGGGGGGGGGGGTGGGGGGGGGGGCCGTCCTGACGGCTACGCGATGCAGTGAACTGCGAGCCGCGAAATGGCTGAAAATTACTGAAATATTTTTAGAAATAAAATGAAAAACGTGTTCCGAGAGAGCAGACGGGCACGGCCGACGCTCAGAGCGGTGCGTTGAGAAGCAGGACCCGGGAGTCTGAGTCTGAGTCTGTCTGACGTGGATCAGACGGACCGCAAGATAAATGGACACCGACGAGGGATTTGTGCACACACAGGGGGAGAATGCTCACCTTAAATAATGCACCTTGCCGCGCGCGGTGATGTTGCGTTTTTTTTTTTCCCGAGGAAAAATGCAGAAGAGATGTGAAATGGCAGCGTTGTGGATGTGTGGATGATGGCGCGGGTGTGAGAAGCATCACCCAGCCCGAGTCAGTGTATATATTTATATGCTGTATATATCGAAATGAGTGTGTAAGTGTTAGAATGCCCTTTTAATAACCTTAAGCAGAATGCATAATGCTTCCACTTTCCAGGATGTCACCATATTGTAGAACCACTATAAACTCTCTAAACTCCAGATCTCCGATGTGAGTTGAGAGTTAAGTAATGGAAGGAAGGAAACATCCAACCCCCGATACAGGGTCAGCCTCGGCCTTGGCTGTCTTTTCCCCATTGGACGTAATTGAAACATTCTCATGTCGGTAGTTGAGAAAAAAAACAAAGCCCTTCAAACAGAGCAAAGCCCAGAGGGGAGACCGCGGGCACGCGACCACAAATACCTTCAGACGACAACAAAGATCCCCTGGAATGTGGAGGCGGTGTACGGGGGTCGGCGGTGATAGGTCAAGCTTGAGACTGGGCTCGCTCGGCAGAGCGAATGCCTCCCGACCGTGAAATGGCGCGGCTTGTCAGTCAGTCAGCTGTCAGGCGTGATCCGAGCCGACGTCCTCAGTATCGCTGACGTCCGGGGGCGCCCCGTGTCTATTTCGGGATGCGTGTTTGTCCTTCCCGCTTTTTTCTTTTTTTTTTGTAAATCCAAACAAACCCGAAACGCAAAACAGCGGACGAGGGTCCGCGGTTCAGACGGCACATCGCGCGCACACACGCGCGTTGCGTTGCGTGTGTGCGTATGGCGTGCGTGCGTACGGCCGCGTCGACATCGGTCTGCCCGTCAGGCGCCGAGCGCCCGGTCTGACGTTCGTCAGGCAGGATAGGTCGGGCGGTTTGCGTTGCTCAAGGGCACCTCAACGGGATTCGCTCTGACTGCTGCCCAGATGTGTTGTTTTCTCCATTACCGAGCGGCCACTCAACCTGCCTGTGAGGTGACCAAACACCTCGGGTTCTCCCGCAGAACCGGGTCTACGTGATCCACATCAACAGGGAGCAACAGATCAATCAGACCCGTGCCAACAAAATGTACACATGACAACCCCCCCCCCCCCCCCCCCCAAGCTCATCCTCTTGAGCTGAAAATAGCTCCCCATGTTTTGTTACATAAATGCAACGTACAAATGTCCTAGTTGTCAGTGTAAAGCGTATTTGCTGTAGGATGTTTTTGTTTTGGTGAAAACACAAAAAAAACCAAGACAAACTCTGAGTCTGCCGTGCAGGGGGGACTCGTTCCGGAGAAGAAACGTCGTTCTGAGTGCAGCTGCGGCAAACCGGGGGAAAATAAAGTAAGCTAGGAAAACGGTGCGGGCTGTATTTTATTACACACACACACGTAAAAAAAGGGAGAAAAAAAAAAAAGGAACTGGAAAATTAATCTCTTCAAAGACGACGATGAAGGCCTTCTGTCTCCTCTTAATCAGAGGACGCCTCGCTCCTCTTGGTCTCTAATACGCTCCTGTCTTAGAGGAAAAGAGTCAAAGAAATCCTGTCTTGGTGAATGGTAAGCTCTTCTTTACTTACCTAGGACTTTCTGGATCATGCACGGCACCCGCAGGAATGAGCTCCTTTTGATTTGGCGCTAATGCCTTCGCGCGCGGCCCTCCCTGTTAATAACTGCAGCTTGCACATGTCGACAAATTGGGATTTAAACTCTTTTTCGCTGTAAAGTGCCGCGGTCAACCATTTGCGCCGCATGATGACCCAAACGGGGACGCACACACGCGTGTGTGGAGGCGTGCACACGCATGTACACAAGCATGTACACACACACACAACACACACACACACACGCATGTGTGGAGACGTGCACACACACACACACACGCATGTGTGGAGGTGTGCGCACACAGACACGCGTGTGTGGAGGCATGCACACACACGCGTGTGTGGAGGGGGGTCCACACACACACACACGTTGTGTGGAGGCATGCACACACACGCGTGTGTGGAGGGGGGTCCACACACACACACGCGTGTGTGGAGGGGATGCACATACACACACACACACACGTGTGTGTGTGGAAGGGATGCACACATGTGTACACACACACACACACGCATGTACACACAGACATGTGTGTGCGGAGCCGTGCACACACACACACACGGACGTGCATGTGCGTGTGGAGGCGTGCACACGCGTGACAACCATAACCGCGTGAACCCCCCCCCCCCCCCCCCCGCTCTATCATTTCCCCCGCGTTAGTTCTGTAAATGACAAAAGCCTTCGCCGCAGAGCCGAGGCCAGAGGAAGAGGAGGCTCCATCGGCTTCTGCTCCAACAAGCATGTAGGACAGACTGCACCACGAGCCCCGAGGAGAGGGGAGAGGGGAGAGGGGCCTTTATATATTTTTTATATTAGACACGTCAAGCAAGCTTAACTGCATCCTTATGACACACAACTCCCCCCGCCTGAGCGAAGACCCTTCCTCACGCTCACTTACCGCGGCTGAATAAAATAACCCCGATATCAGCACGGAATATGCTGATTTTCTCTTTTTTTATTTTTAACTGTTTTCAGGACGACGGGGGAAGGCCTGGTTGTTTAGTTTGAACCGAGGGAATTACTGTTTTCATCAACTAACATTGTTGACGTTGTGCTATCTGTGTTAGCCTCGTAATTAGATGGGGGGCTTCCCCCCCTCTCTCATCTTGTTTTTAGTTACTTTGGTTGTAAAAGAGCATTTAGCAAACAACGTTGTACTTATCTTTCAGTATTTTTTGTTTATTTTTAATCCAGCAGATTATTTTCGGATTATCTAATAACACTCAAGGCATTTTCATTTATTGTTGTCAATAAATACAAAAATGTGGCTTTCCTGTTTGTCTAACATCTTTTTTTTTTCTGTGTCTCCTGCCAATTGCTCAATATTTTCACAAGAACAAAACAATTCTCCAAAACAGTATTTATGGGTTTTGGGAGCAAATACATCTTCTGCGTCCAATTAAACCTCAAATGAATCAGTCAAATTCCTATTTCCATATTAAAGTCATAAACATTTGTGGATGTAATACTTAAGAGAGAAAACATGAGATTGTCAGAAGAGAATGATGCGTGCAGCGAGAGGAAACAGCTGGAGGAAGACATCAGGGCTGAGGAGGGACAAGATCTCACAGCGAGGTTCACCACAACAGGAGAACCGAGTGAACACAACAAAATTAAAGCTGATTACATGATATTTTTCCTAAATGACTTTAAAATTATTATATCTTTTATGATTAATGACTTCCAATACCCTTTACATGTCTTCAATGGCGCAAATAAAAGAAACCAATTGTCTGAAATGTTCCCTGTGCACATGGGATGTTTTGGTTAGCCTCCGAACGGTGATGACAGCATCCTGCCTCCCCCCCCTCCCTCCCCCCTCCTCCCTCCCCCCTCCTCCTCTGGCCTCCACAGCCCTCCGCCTCACGTGGAGGACGGGAGTCGGAGGGGGAGGAGAAAAAGAGAGAGAGAGAGAGAGAGAGAGAGAGGTAAGAAAGGAAAAAAAAAAAACTAAAAGAGGAGTCAAGCAATCACTGCCTGGCTCGGGATTAGGTGTGCTTGGATACCCCTCTGGGCCCCCCTCCCCCTCCTCCCCCATCCTCCCCCCCTCCCACCAGCCCTCCACCGTCATCATCCACATCACCACGACCAACGGCATCACACCCCCCTCCCCCCCCCCCCCCACTGAGATCCCACTCCATTCTGGGCTTTTTTTTTTTTCTTTTAGGCTGCAGTGAATTATACCCCGCCCCCACCCCCACCCAGCCCTCAATCCCCCATAATGCCGCTGGCCGTGCTCGCAGCAAGTTCCTGCCGCCACGGTCGGCAAACACGATTAGCGCTTATCTGAAGGAAGACCGCGGCGCCTTCATCATCATCATCATCGCCACCCTCCTCATCGTCATCATCATCATCATCATCATCATCATCATCATCATCAGCGGCGCTGCCACCTCCATATTCACGCCGTCGAAATCCCCCCCCCCCCCGCCGAGTTGAACCTACGGGGGATTGGCGCACCTGAGAGCTGTCAGGCTCTAGAGGTAGAGGAAGGATGAGGAAGATTTCTGTATTAAGGTCATGTTGCAGCGGGCGGGGGGAAACCGTTGCTTTCGGGGGGGCACAATGGCTGCATCTGGAGGTCCGTCCCAGCAGGCACACACTGGGTTTAGGAAATCAGGTGGTGCACTCGAGTCAATCCAATTGTAACACTTATATATATATATATATACGGTGTCTAGTGTTGTGCATTTTAAATGTCAGCGTTGTTGGGGGAGAGGGGTCTTACGACTGCCTCATGAAGGGCTTCTGTCTCTGCTGAATAAAAATGTCACACCACACAACAAATGATTGGTGGAATGTAGCGATTCATTCGCCATCGCAGGGTTTTTCCTTCTCTGGTCGTGTGGACGATCATTGCAACGCGTCCAGTGGGTTCAAATCCTATCTGACCGTGGACCTGTGAGGCGTGTGCTTCTCAAAAGCCCCTCTTTGTTGCAGGACCAGCAAAAGTAGGTTTAAGTGAACCAATAGCAGTTCCTATGGGGTGTACGGTTCAATATACTTCTATACACAATATATATATACAGTACAACATCAAGGTTGTGCACAATATTACATAAAACATCAATGTTGTACACAGTATATACCCAACATCAATGTTGTGTTGGCAGACGTTGTTCTTTTTAGTTACCGTCTTGGTGTCTTCGTGCGCACGGCAAATGACTCAACATGAAACTCGCGGGCTGCGCTCTGTGTGACTCGAGGCGTGCCTTGTTAGTGACAGATTGAAAGGTTGTCGGAACACATTTCACATACGCACCGGGGCTGACGAGTGCCACCGCCGACCCCCCCCCCCCCCCCCCCCCAACGAC
>JAXIVH010000003.1:3157962-3193261 GCA_036785325.1 Urophycis tenuis | reverse complement strand
AGGGGAAACCCCTGCCTTCTCTACTCCCCCCCCCCCGTGAACAAAACATGACGTTTCTATTTCAATCCGAGGCCAACCCAGTTGACTTAATAGATTTTTTTTTTTTTTTTTTTCATGGCGACGTTGATATTTTGCCACCATATCATTTGTGATACTACTACATTTCATTAAAGTTTCCGTAGGGAAAAATTCAATTTGAAAGTTTGACAATTCAAAAAAAGGGTCCCCCTTCTCCTCGTCTCCCACCTTCTTATCTCCAAGTGATTCAGTGGCTAAAGTCACAGCTGTCCGTGCCATTAAGGCTAGCATGTTTGAAGGAAAGGACAGCCCCCTCTCCTCCTCTTTCTTCCCACCTCTTCCTCCTCCTCCAGCTCCTCTTCCTCTCCTCACCCTGTAATCGCCCCCATGTTCCCTCCAGCGAGGCTGGGTCTGGGGGCCGCTGTCATTCAGATTAGGCCACGTTGTCAGCTCAGGGCCCCCTCTCCTCTCTCTCTCTCTCTCTCTCTCTCTCTCTCTCTCTCTCTCTCCTCTCTCTCTCTCTCTCTCTCTCTCTCTCTCTCTCTCTCTCTCTCTCTTCTCTCTCTCTCTCTCTCTCTCTCTCTCTCTCTCTCTCTCTCTCTCTCTCTCTCTCTCTCTCTCTCTCTCTCTCTCTCTCTCTCTCTCTCTCTCTCTCTCTCTCTCTCTCTCTCTCTCTCTCTCTCTCTCTCTCTCTCTCTCGCGGCTCCTCGCTCTCGCGGCTCTCGCTCTCATTCTCTCTTCCTTTATTACTCTTTTTTTCGTTCTCGGTCCTGCAATTTGACGCCCTCGTGCTCTCTTCTCTCGCTGTTGTTAAATGTTTCGCGCTCTTTCGCTGTGGTTATCTCGGTCTTATTACCCTAACTTTCTATGTCTCTCTCTCGCTCTCTCTCATTCGCTCTCTCTCTCTCGCTCTCGCTCTCGCTCTCGCTCTCGCTCTCGCTCTCGCTCTCTCTCTCTCTCTCTCTCTCCATCCCCCTCATGTGACGTCTCTCGCCCCTCTGTCAGGCCCATCCTGGGGGCCACAGAAGACCTTCTAGAGAGCCGTGCTCTGCCTCGTTCCATTCTGTCCGTTCCAATGCTGTCACTCAAATCACGTTACCATGGAGAGGGGGCTACGCTGGGGGCCCGCCTTCCAGGGAGGACAGGGCTTTTCATTAAAATGGATATTTATTAATTTATTTAGTTTTATTTTGTAGATGCTTTGATTTTTTTTTTTTTACAGTTGAGTGCACAAACGCTTGTAGGCACAAAAAAGAAACAAAGATGTGAGATTGTGTGGGATTCTTAAAATTAGTTATTTAAATTATACAAATAAAACCAATTACCTGAATTATTAGATTTGAATGGATATATTAAATGTGTCAGCGTGTGGTACTTCAGGCCACAATATAGCGTGGGTGGATTCTGTTTAACCACAACACAAACACAAATGATTTGCCTGCGAGGATTGTGTCGGGGCCGCTTTGATCAGGGGCGTGACGTGAGATTTCGTTACAGAAACGCGACACCTTTCCCCTTTTGACCTCGAAGCCCTCGGCAGGTCACGTAAAAATAGTTTTCTTTAAAACGCGGCGCCGACAGATCGGGCATTCGCCCTGCTGCCATGGCAACGGTTGAGAGCAGCATTCGCCAAGTGAGCTGGTGGGAAGCCATTACCTTCCCCCCGGAGCACAATCAATTACCCCGCGGCACACGCCCACGCCCCGGGTCTTCAGGTAGCCGCGCGCACAGAGCCGGCTCAACACGGCGCTGCCGCCACCACCCGCCGCCGCGCGCTACCAAGCCAAGCAGTGAATCACACAGCATCTCCTGGTCCTGGTGGTGGTGGGCAGGGCTGCTGGGTTTGGGTCTGAGTACCTGTGCGTTCTCAAAAGCGGTCTCGTACGTGAATGTGAGGGGGTACCGGGTTCGATTCCCCAGTGTCCACCGCCTAACCCGTAGTCGACCTGTCTGCATGTCCATCAGGAACCCGCCCCCCCCCCCCCCCCCCCCCCTCGAAGGCTGCTTTCATGAGAGACGAACCAAACGGTACTCGGTAGTTTATTTTGTGCACCACGTTGACAGTTCACCTCTTCGTCATCGACCGCTTCCTCAGGACCCGCGGCGTTGGGCTGTTGCTGTGAGTGATGAGTAATGAGTGATGAGTCAGGATTTGGCTGAGTGAATACACACACACACACATACACACACTCTGACTGGTGTATCGTTGACGAGTCATTTAGGCCGCCGCCCATTAGTAAAACCGCGCATCCCGTGGTCTCGAGTGGGCGGGGCCTGGCGGGTTCCTGTCGGGTCGGGTCTGGTCGGGCGCCCGGCAGCGTGCGGTTCCCTCGACTCGTAGCGCGTTAGCGCAGCCGCCGTTGACGCCACCCTCCGGAAAACAAAAAACAAACAAACATACAAAAAACAAAAAAAAACACCCAACGTCTTATGAGTCAGCAAGTTTCGAGATGACTTCTCTCCTTCCAACCGCTCGCGCTCGAGAGATCAGACCCAGCCCAGGCAGGATGGGTGCCGTAGCAGCCGGGCCGGGGTGCTGACTAGCCTGGCTTGCCGTGCGGGTGGGGTGGCGGGTGCCGTGTGACGAGACGAGCAGAGAACATTCCACTGAAGGCCCGTGTTGGACGAGAGAGAACACAGAGGGAGGGGGGGGGGCTTGTCTTGGTTGAAGCCGTCGTGTGGTTCTGAGGTTCAGCTCTGCAACAATGCGGGGGCCCGGGGACCATTCGTGTGAGCCTTGCTCAGATGTGTGTCATTTTTTTTTTGGGGGGGTGGGGGAATGGCTCCTCTGTGGTCCTCAGGTATCTACACATCCATACTGCTGTTATCTGAACTACATCTTCCTTTTTCCTTCGCAGGGCCAACATGGTAAATACCAGGTGCAGGAGGACATTCTTCGGCTTGTTCCAACACATCTGATGCTCCCGGAGGTCTTGTGCTATGGTTGATGAGCTTCTTTTTTTTTTTTTTCGTGTATATTTGAATATACTTGATGCCATACGAATGCAGATATAAAAATAGATGTGATATATCTGAAAGAGAATGAGGGGGAGGGAGAGAGAGATAGAGACAGAGACAGAGAGAGAGAGAGAGAGAGAGAGAGAGAGAGAGAGAGAGAGAGAGAGAGAGAGACAGAGACACGGGGGGGGGGGGGGGGGGGGTGGGAGACAGAAATGGTGCATGAGACAACAGTTAGAAGCCCGGCCCGTGCATCTCTGTGCAGTCTGTCAACTCGACTCACCATCAAGCGCGCCGCTCGCCCCAGTAAACATTCAACGCTGTCGGTGAGTTTGGGATTAAATTGGAACAAAACCATCGACCGTTGATTGTACCCTGTGGCAGGGCCCTCTGCGCCCACCATTGATGGAGACTGTACTAAAAAAACTAAAGCCTGCTCATTACCAGCCTCTCGCTCTCATGGGGAGGGGGGGGGGGGGGGGGGGGTGTCCCTTCCTTTTGACTCGCACTCCGCGAAGATGTTGAGAAATAAAAAGGGGAGCCGGTCCAGCCTTTCCAAAGCACAACAAAGGCCACAATCAACATTCATTGCTGTCGGTGGGTTTAACTATGAAGAAAAGCTCACGGAACGATGAATGCAACTGTGGCCCAGATCTCCTCGGACCGCCCGTCACAATGGATCGTGTCACAATATGCTGCTGATGATGATGATGATGTCATTTATTTGCATGCTGTACCCCCCCCCCCCCCCCCGCCACCACCCCGCGGTATTTAGGCGAGGGAAAGAGACACAAATTGACAGTCCATTCAGAACGCATTTTGATCACATTAGCTGGACTGGGGTGTGTGCGTGTTATATATGGATATGTGTATGGATGTATGTATATGTATATATGTGTGTGTGTGTGTGTGTGTGTATATATATATATATATGTCTGACATGTTTTCGGTATTGTTTGTTTTCTATATTGTATATATATTTTACATAAAGGTATGCTATGAAATGGACCCTCAAGCTGGTAAGTATATTTGTTCAATCATTTTGTATTTCCAAGTCTTAGCAACATCTTTTTTTTTTTTTGCTCATCACTCTGCTTCGTGTCACGGACAATTCAACACGTTCCACAATTTCCAAAATAAAACTAATCTGACAACGTGGTGATGATTATGCGTGGTCTTATTTGAGTTGTTTCACTTATTCGGCGTGCGTTCAAATCCAAACCAGCGATTAAAATCACGATGGGGACATACAATGGAACCTAATGTTTCTCTTCAGCATGCCTGTGAGCCATTCAGTGGGCTATCACTTACACAGCATAGTGGCTCTACAACAATTAGCCTAATAGCTTTTGTCTGTATGTGCGGAGGGAGAGAGAGATTCAGCCCATCAATAAGCAACGCAATGCAATTACATTCCCCATCGCCTGTCTGACGGTGGACCTGGTAGCGTCACGGTGAACTGTATTGCTTTGGCAAGCCCGCCTGATTTAATCGTGCTTTTTTTATTGTCGATGAAAGTTTGGGCTTATTATAACTTTTTATTAATTTGCAAATGAATATGCAAGACTTTTCTTTACTTACATTCTAATCAAATGGGCGTACATTGGTGAGCCTGATGCGTGCATAAAAAAAAAACAACCGTGGATGTTGATGCATTGCGTTGCAGTGTAAAGCAGATTACAGTGTAACCATTATGATGCATTAGTGTTAGTGTGGGGCTTCTCTGGCCCCTCAGTAATGGATACGAATGCAGAGTACTTCTGTGGCTCTCGTCGGTATCGGCAGGCTTTCTGCACCTGCACGCACACACGCATGAAAAATGAAACAGAAAATCTTTCAGCAGGAAGTGAACTGAAAATGATGTTGTAAGCATTGATTTGCGTACAATATATACCTAATAATTCACTGTGCAGTTAAGAGAATAATAAAGCTGGTTATTTTTTCATGAACGCAGAAAGAGACAGCAAATAGAGTTAATATCAAACTGAGAAAGCTTCTCAATAGGGTATCGTGATGTGTGATTATCTGTAGTGCAAATATAGACTTGTCAAATATTACTCCACATTTACACTTAAACGTTGCATAGACAGAGACACGACCCTGTCCTGGGAGAGATTTGTTCAGGAAAAAAGATAATGTGTGTGATGTGCTGCATTGAATTCAAGCAGTGGGGTGAGGTGAACGCAGCCTCGGGACAGCAGCAGAGGACAGAATAACGGCGTCGGCCTGATTGTATCCGCAAGGATAATGGCCAACAAACACCTTGATGGCAGCCAGCCGCTCAATAGAGCGGTAGAGATTGCGCAATCTCATGCTGTGATATTTTTTTATTTTATTTGTAGAAACCGTTGCATCATATATTACCTGTAAGAAAAGGAAAAAAAACGTGATCACGAGTGACGGGGCTCGTCAAGACAAATTAAATGCAACCCCCGAGGTAGGGTTCAATATTTATTATGTCCACTGGAGGGACACACAGGACAGCTATGGGAAAACACGTTAAGGTATCGTTTTTTTTTTTCGACTTTCATGGCCGCACACGAATCAAATGAACCACAACTGTACACATTATAGTCTAACCGATACAAAAAAATAACAATAAAAAAACATTTACCAAACCAAGTCAATATACATGAAAATATAAGCCTACTACTACATGCAACATTGATCAACCCTGTGCGAAAAAATATCACAGATCGATTCCAGTGGTCATAATTCTTCATATGCAAACCCTGAGGTCAAGAAGTCAAGGGATGGATATTTTAGTAAACATTTACAAAGACATCCATTTTATTGGAGTGTCTATAACTACCAGGGCACCTGAAAATTACCAACAATGTTTGCTGTAAAAGAAAGAAAAAATCATACATTTAATTTCAACATTCATCATCAATTAAAAAGTCGACATTCATTTAATACTCATCACAAATATGCAAGACGATGATGATGAAAGCCACATCATGTCAGGCAAAACAGAGCCATGCATATGTGTTCCACACATTCTGTATTGTCAATATAACAGTGCACCACAAAATTCATATTCAATCAGATCATTAACGTTTTTTTTTTTTTTTTAAAGCCCTGACATTTAAAAACACACACATAGCTGCGTAATAAAATACATTGATTCACACACGAACACCAACTCTCCTTCTGCCAGTTTTCAGTTACAACCATTCTGGATAATGAATTCCAAAACGGCCAAGTGCTTAGGCGGTGGGTTTTGGAACAATGTAAATCCACATCAACTCAGCCTCTCCATTTTCCCCCATCTAAATCTATTAGAGTGGAACAATGCATCAAACACAGTCAGATAGCCGTCTGCCGGAGCACAATGCAATTCAATAACCAACGATCCACGCCTGCAATCATACAGACCCTGTGTTTCCCAAATCCTGCTACAAGACCAGACAAAAAAAAAAGTAATGGGGGTTGGGGTTTTCAGCAGAGCAGTGCAGACACACACACTGTACTTAGAAAGTCATTTTCCGAGACATTAGGCACCAGAGTATTACAGAGTAATGTGTGGTCGTATGGATATGACAATAATGGATCTCGTTGAACCGGCCACTAACAGCGCAGTCTTGTGGTGTGACCCCGAATATTGACCGATCTGTCTCAGTCACTTTGGTTTTATACCACCACTGGGCGTTCCAAGATTTGCCACAGGAGACAATTGGTTTGAAGGTCCAAAAAGAGTCCAGTTTAAACATCCCAGAGATCCTCTTTCAGCTCAAGTTCCACACTTTACCAACTCCTGAGAAGTCTTCACCAGGTTGGACTAAAAAGGCTCCGATAGTATCAGTATTTAGGGTAGTAGTAGTAGTAGTAGTAGTAAAAGTAACAGTAGCAGTGTTGGTAGTACTGTTAAATACATTTCATCTAGTGTTCAAGTGTGGACTCCTAAATGGGACCACCGGGTGATTATGGAAGCCTCTACCACTACGATCAACCCAGCATGAATTCAGTGGAAAGCTTCCCTTATTTACAATAATGTACACCATGTCCCTCTGCGTGCACAATGGCCGACAGTGTTCTTCTGAACCCGGATCGGCTGGTGGTGGTCATCCACCACCCGGAGAACAGACCATCCACTGGGGGGGGGGAGCTACTGCCTGATGTCTGCAGGCCTGAGCTGCCTCTCCCCCTCCGCCAGGAAGATCTGCATGGCTCGGTAGAGCAGGTGGACACCCAGCTCCCTCCGCTTCCTCGCCTGCCACGTGGAGACCACGCCGTAGTAGTCCCCGCGCTTCTTGTTGGTCAGCATCTTCAGCCCTGCGAAAGGTCATTGGAGGAGGGTCAGTGTGCTGTAAGGGGGTCAGCTAGGCAACAGCGCAGCCACACATTCAGAAACTAAAATGGTACATAGCACACTCGACTGCGATCCATATGTGTGTCACCATGATGTTGCCACTTTGGATCGTCGCCTCACTTTAGCTTAGCTCGCGTGGACAGAAAGCGTCTCTTTAAAACGACTGCACAGGTGAGAACGGGTGCTGCTACGCCATGGAGTGACGTGGGCGGGCGCAGTGCCGTGGCTAACCCAGAACCCGCCAGAAGGTTCCGGGTTCCATCCCCGGTCGGTTCGACCACGGAACCAACACACCTGACCACCCAACAGGCTGCTAAACTGACTCACGGCACTTCCAAGTCGCTTCGAAACACAAGCGGCTTCTAAAACAGAGGAACATATACGTGGCGATAAGTGGCCACGTCTCCACAAAGGCTGCCGGTCCGAGCACTGACCGATGCAGTCCACCATGCAGGCCTCGCGGGTGAAGGCCTCCACGGGGATGACGTTCTGGAAGCAGTGGAGGGAGATGACGCCCTGTCCTCCGCCCCACACCTGCAGGATGTGCTGCACCTTGGAGCACAGTTTCTGAAGGTGGAGGGCAGTCGGGGTTAGCGCAAGATTATTACATGATGCTATTACATTATCAATAATGTGTTATTACCAATTACATGCTGTAATTAGATATGAGGATGTGTATGTAATAATAATATTACACATATATATAGATATAGATATAGTACATATAGTATATATATATTCGTACATAGTGCAGACCTATGAGCACACATTATGGAAGACATCATTAGAAGACATCAAATTCTTATGAAATATTAGTATTAAGAGATAATGACAATAACAATATCATTAGTGATTTGTGATGCAACGTAGTATAAAGTATGTGTTGACTCCGGAGCCTTCGGAGTGACAGTGGCCCCCCCAACCTTGGCGGTCTTGTCCCCCCTGAAGTACTCCAGGGCCTCGTACAGGTGGCTGTAGGGCCGCGCCCGCTTCCCCTTCCCCACGTAGAAGACGGCGCGCACGAAGGTCTGGAAGCACTCGTGGGGCGACATCGCGCGGCTGCGGGAGGGCAGGTTCTTGGTCACCCTGCGAGGACGCCCAGAGAACACGCGTGTGTTGGAGGAGACGTTTGGAGTTTAGGGTGCTGATGCACTAGCTTTTAGACCAAGCGTAAGCGTATGCGGCCTGCTGTGTTCCTGTGTGCAGACTTGCTGCATCATTGAGCAGCCAAAGCGCATGAAGAAGAAGAAGAAGAAGAATTGCTCTTTTGATCCCGTGAGGGAAATTTGGTCTCTTTGGTCTGCATTTAACCCAATCGTGAATTAGTGGAAATACACTCAACACACAGTGATGGTGAGGCACACAGTGAGGTGAAGCACACTAATCCCGAGGCAGTGAGCTGCCAACAGCGGTGCTCGGGGAGCAGTGAGGGGTTAGGTGCCTTGCTCAAGGGCACTTCAGCCGTTCGTACTGGTCTGGGTTCGAACCGGCAACCCTCCGGTTACAAGTCCGAAGCCCCTAACCAGTAGGCCGCGGCTGCCCCAAATGATAGTGGAGGTCTCCACTTGGGGGCAGACCACAGTAATATCAGACCCGGAAAGCGTACGAAAAGCATGTGTATTGCGTGCTCATGTACATAAACAACAAAACGTAACCAACGCGATCTTTCGCCAGCTGGCCTGACATGCATGCTTATCGCTATGCATATAAAGACTGTGATCATACAGGTGTGGGGAAATTGCGTACTAAAGTCTGACAGTCTCTCCTCGAAACTTTCCGCCATGCTAATAACAAGTGACGTGTCGCGTTCGCTTGCGACGACGTGCGCGACCGACGCACCAAACGGTCGCAGAACACGCGTGGCAGGCCGCGATGCGAACACGTACAGTATGTCGTTGTCTGCAGCGAGTGAATTCCAGCCCTTAGCGTTCTGCGCGGAGGAGAGCTCGGGAACACTTCTTCTGGTGTGTGCACTTTGTTTTCTCTAGTTTTTTTTTTTTTTTGTACAGCAACACAATCCATTCTGATCGCCTCAGCGGCTGCTGCTAATTAACTCTGGTTCAGCGTTAAGGGGGAGACACATTGTCGGGGGGGGGGGGGGGGGGGCCTACAGGGGGAGACAAGGACGCCGGGGTTCCAACCCCGTAATATTTCAAGAGGTTGTGGCCGGGAGCCCAACAACGTGCATTAGGAGTTGACGATGACACTGACTAACTGCAGAAGATAACGGACCACAAACAAATAACAAATAATACATACACGAGGTCACCGTTGTTGCATTTAAATGGGAACCGCAGGAATGTCGGAGCCCATGTATAATTTGCCCCCACCACACACACACACACACACACACACACACGCATTCAATCACATTCAGGGAGGGGCGGGGCTAACACGGTGTACAGAGGACCACCCAGTGGGGATGGGGGGCTGGGGGCGGCACCACTGAGGCAGTCATAAACAACCAAGATGGCTGCCGTCGGTGTGTCCCACGTTTTTACTGCTGATTGGTTGTCGGTCTAGCCAACCGTGTCCGGGGGCATTCTGCACGTCTGCGTTTCGGTGATAAGGCACTTGGTAATCAAGAGGAGGTCCCAGACTAATAACACGCTTGTGAATTGATCTCGTAATGTCAGGCTAGTATTTAAACCAACAAAAAAAAAAAAAAAACGATTTCGACAAAAAGACTGTATTTAAACAAAATACTGAATGGAAGGTAAAATTAGGAAAACAAATGGTCCTTCTTTGCTGCTCGTCAAAGTGTGAGCGGCAGCAGGCTGGCGCGTCTGACCTGGGGTCCAGCAGCAGGTAGTTGAAGCTGGACTTGATGACCCCCTCCCTCCACTTCTTGTTCTGGTCGGGCTGGTCAAACTGCTGGCACAGCTCCAGCTCTGCGGCGTGGCAGTCGGGGAGGTCAAAGGTCCTCAGGGCCCTGCTGAGCTCCAGACTGTAACCGGAGTCTGGGCCGGAACCGGAACACGGGGTCAGGGGAAGAGAGCAGGGAGATGACTAATTACTGGAGCACCGAGGGTCACTGGCTGGGTGAAGGCCGTGCAGCCTGAATTCATTACCGGCGAAAAGACTTCAAACCTTCATAGCAGTCAAACGTGACTTAACTGAATATTACAGCTACAAAGAAAACTAAAGAATGGCTTGTTTCCTGTCTCCAATGGTGATGTGTAGAGGGTATAAATTAACATAATATACTGTATATATTTTTTTTTCTCTTTGTTGATTTTTTTAAAATAAAACCTAAACCAACGAACCTTAATAAAACAATTACAACAAAACTATTTGAAATCACTGTTAAAAGCAACGTTTACAAAGAGCCTTCTGACGACACAGCAGAACTGTCACTTTAAAATCGGACCAGCCACCACGTGTTCTGAGAGGTTTACCCGCGTGCAACTGGTCCGGCTCCTGGCGCTGCTGGCCCGGCGACCCGGCGGACTCCTGGATGAGACGACACAGTCTCCGCACGTACACCGGCCGGGTCCGGGCGCTGATGGGACCCGGGCTCTCCCCCAGGTCCAGCAGCCTGCGCCTCAGCTCCCGGTCCGTCATCCCCCTGGTGTCGGGCAGCGCGCTGCCGCCCTCCGCCTCCACCTGCCTTTTCTCCACCTCCACCTCTTTCTTCTGCTGCTGCTGCTTCTTTGTCGTCGTCCTCCTCTGCAGCTGTGCCGCCACCTCCTCCTCCTCCTCCACCCTGTATTGTGGCGTCTGGTTCTCCTTGCCCCTCATCACGTCGGCCCTCAGGGACCGCCAGTCGTACAGCACCGTCTCGTCGGCCGCGGGGTCGCTGCCGCCGGAGCTGACGGAGGCGTTGGCCGTGGGCGGGATGCGGGTCTCGATCAGCTCGTGGCCCTGCTCCGTGTCCGTGTAGAGGTACTCCACGGGCTCCTCCGGGTCCGGGTCCGGGGCGGCCGGCCGCCCCCCGGGGGTTCGGGCCAGCGGGGGGTCCTGCGGGGCCCCGTGGCTGCGGGGGCGCCGGACGCCCAGCGACAGCCTGCTCATGCTGTACCTGGGGGTGCACCCGGTGGTGCCCGGGGTGCAGGACGCGGTCTCGGAGGAGTCCCGCTTGGACCGCCTTGGGGTGAAGTAGCACGAGCTGGACGACGTCGACCCCAGGGAGGAGGAGGAGGAGCTGGGTTCGGGTTCGGGTTCTGGTTCTGCCGCGGCGTCGCTGCCCGCCGTGATCCAGGGGCCCTCGTTGTGCCACTTGGCCCCCGGGCGCCCCGTTCCTACCACGCCATACCTCAGTGTCCACCGCGGTTCCGCCTGGTCCGAGCTCGTCCGGTCGTCGGTCAGGAAGTCCTCCCAGCCACTGCCCGCCCGCTCCGGCGCCAGGTCTTCCTGGCGGGGGCGGGTCGGGGAGTCCGGTGTCCTCTCCAGAATGATGGTGTCGGGCAAAGTGGGCGACGGCGGGCCTCTTTCGGCGCCACCCCGGGGGAGGATGAAGGTGTCCGCCTGGCTGTCGCTCAGCTCCGAGCTGGAGTGCGTCTCGTCGGCGGCGCCCGTCGGCCCCGCGTCCGCCTCGCCGGCGCGCGCATGCGGGCTGTGAAACACGTCGTCGCTGCCCTGAGACCGGGGCGCCTTGCGGTGCAACCGGACCGGCCCGGGCAGCGTCTCCTCGAAGAGGGAGGTGACGGAGGAGGAGGAGGACAGGCTGTCCTGCGTCGAGCCGATTCTGGCGGAGCAGCGGCTCAGCCTGGACCGCGTCCGCCCCGTCACGAACGGACTCGGGGTGAAGGGACGGTCGGGGTCCTCCCGCGAACCCCGAGCCGATCGGCCGACGGGACCGACCTCACCGACGACATCATCGTCGTCGTCAGCCTCGTTCGGGGGATCGACCGCCATTTCCGCAAAAAGGTCCCTGCGAGGTTCAGGTGCGGAGTCGGTCGCGGAGGGTCGGTCACAGAGGGTGAGTCCGCCCACCCGGGCCGCTACGTCCTCCCATCTGTCCGGGGCGGGGACGCCAACGTCTGGGCTTCTCGGCACCACGTCTGTAGGATGGCGAGCGTCCCATCTGGGCGCTTCCGCCCTCGCCGCTTCCTCGGAGGAGGAGGATGAGGAGCGGCCGGCTGGCACCAGGCCTGCCTGGGCGGTGGTGTAATGAGCGGTGTTGTAATGATCGCTGTCACAGCTGCTGTAGTGACTCCCGCTGCTGTCGCTGCCCGCGACACCGCCGTGGGGCTGTTCCGGCAACCGGGGCTGACCTCCTCCGACCTCCTCCTCCTCCTCCTCCTCCTCCTCCTCCTCCTCAGTGTCAGTCTCATCGCCTCCGTTCGGACGGAAGTCGCTGACCACCGTCTTCTCCATGTCCCCCTCCGTGTTCAGGCTGCTGTCCCAGTCGAAGACGTGCACGTGGTCGGGCGACGTGACGTCGATGCCCTGGCGGTGCAGCACCGTCACCATGCGCTCCGAGCTCCCAAAGTCCAGGCCCTCGGAGGAGTCGAGGGGCGCGGCCACCACCGGGGTCCGGGGGGATTCCGGACGGAAAAAAAACGGAAAATACTCGTCCACCCCGCGGAAGCTGACGCTCTTGCGGCTGGCTCGCCGCGAAGGCCCGGCGGCGGTGGCGGTGGCGGCGGCGTCTCCGTCGAGGACCGACGGTCTGCACTCGAGGCCCGGAGGTTGAGAGCTCACGCCGGGGACGGTAGCCGCGATGTTATGTTCAGCCCCCGGGCCGTCGAGAAGAACCGGTTCCACCGAGGACACGCGGGTGCTGGACAGGAGAGCCGGTTCCACCGCGGACACGCGCGTGCTAGACAGGAGAGCCGGTTCCACCGCGGACACGCGGGCGCCGGATAGGAGAGCCGGTTCCACCACGGACACGCGCGTGCTGGACAGGAGAGCCGGTTCCACCGCGGACACGCGGGCGCTGGACAGGAGTGCCGGTTCCACCGCGGACACGCGGGTGCTGGACAGAAGCGAGGGGCCCTCCGGCGGGCGTGGCGCCCACGCCGTGTCCCCCAACGCGACGTCCTCATGGTGGTGGAGCGGCCCGGCGGAGGCGCAGCCCACCGCGGACACGCGGGTGCTGCACAGAAACGAGGGTCCGTCGTCGGCCAGCCAGTCGGCGTGTTTGTCCCAGTCGCGGCCCAGACCGCCGCCGCCGCCGGGGTGGACGTGGGCGTGTCCGTTCAGAGGCGCCCCGCCGCGCCACCAGGGGTGAGGGTGGCCCGAGGGACGGTCAAACAGGGCAGAGTGTCTGGTGCTGCTCAGCGGGTCTTCGCCGCCGCAGTCGCTGATCATGGAGACCCGAGAGCTGAGGCTGCAGTCCGAGTCGGGGTAGCTGGAGATGTCCGTCTGGTCCGAGTAAAGAGCTGTGGGAAACGATCAATAAAATACGGATCTGATTGAATATTAAAGAAAACAATTGTAAAAAAACAACAGTGCTCCTGTGAGGGGCTTTCCTAAATTGTCTTAATTATCTTAACTTTTAGCGTTTCCATTGATTAAGCTCACACAGCTAATTTCTCCCAAGATGAGAAAAATCACCACCAGCCAGAACAAGCAAACCATTCATATTGTAGCCTCACGTTCAGGAGTCAAAACGTTTTGACCTGATCACAGAGAACCCAACTCATGGCAATCAAAGCTTCTCAGGAATGCTTTACAGTGTTGGGAGAGTGGCCGGTCCTCCGGCTGGGCAGCAGACTGGGCCTGGTGGTTCTGGAGGAGTCTGGCACACTTGTGGTTGTCCTGCTGCTCGGCCAACTGACCCGGTGTGTTCCCATCCTTGGAAGATAGAACGGATAACAGATCAAATCAATTATTTGTACACAAAAAAGATGCATTAGGTCCACAAAAATGAAGTAACCACTTAGGTTGAAATAGAGCACATAAAAGCATGATACTGACTCAGCCTCAAAACATATTCTTTACAGATATATAAACAGATACAGAGAGATAAAATAGCAGAATACATATAGAATAGATGGATATAGAATAGATGGATAGCCATGGTTTAAGTATTGTGTTACATGTAGCAAAAGCCGAGCCCTTTCTGTCTGACCTGGTCTGTAACATTGGGGTCCCCTCCATTGGCCAACAGCAGCTTGACGTTCTGGTAGCACCCCCACAGCGCTGCAACATGGAGGGGTGTAAGACCCTCTGAAGACCTGGAGCAGACACACCACAAACCGTCATTGTCAGCTCCCACACCCCCACCCTGTTCTCAAACCAGCGGCGCTGCGGGTGGTTAACAACAAACACACAACGCCCACCTGACGTTGGGGTCTGCTCGGTGTTGCAGCAGTAGCTTCAAGCAGCGGACGCTCTTCTCCGTCTCCTTCCCCACGGCCAGGTGCAGCGCGGCCACGCCCCTGCTGCCCACCACGCTGGCGCTGGCGCCCTGCGAGAGCAGCATCTCCACAGACCTAGGGACGACGCAGAGGAGGGCCGTTTTAAAAAGGCCGTTGTATCTGAATGGGCCCCATTTCAAACTGGTGGCGCTCGACGAACAATGCGCTTGATTTTATTTTATTTCAGTATTCGTACGGGTTCGTCGCAGAGATTGGACAACAACATAAGCTACACGCAGTCACATCAGCGTCCGGGTTGTGTAGTGAGACCTCAGTCCAAACCCTATGGAGGGCTCTCTGTCCATCTCTCGTAAGACTGAACGCTTCACAGATGGTTGCTCATACAAGAAATTGTGTCAGGCCAAAGGCACGTTGGTGAGTTTACAGCCATTACATGTAATACGATGAGCCTAAAATACTCTCCGCTCGGAGATATGACACTGCGTGCGTCGTATAGAACAGTTTAGCCAAGGCCTTTCCAGTCAGGTACAACATCAGTTCTCCGTGTCAGGCCGAGTCCATGCTATAACCTCATAATACAAGCACCAAGACAACACACTGTCGCGCCCATGAAAATAGACAAAGGATCACCTGGGGTCTCCATCCTTCACGGCTTCACACAGGCGGCTCTCCAGCCTCTGTCTGCCTCGGTCCATCCTTAACGTCCAGTCTCACACGTCGTAGACGTGTTTTAGCTCCAGGATCGAGAGCGCTAACATGATACACGATTCAGTCAGATAATGATAATCTTCAGCAGATTTCTTTGAAAGACAATGGTGGCACGTTTCCATTGAACAAGTTATTCAGTGTTTAAGACTTCCATGATCGTTTGTTGTTTGCGGAGCTGTTGTGGTTAAAACTTCCCTCCAAGCTGGTGGTCCCGCCCCTTCTGCCTCCCCATTCGTTCAGGAGGCGGAAGTACCGCCTCTAAGTGTGGCCGATTAGCCAATGTTGATACAAGTCTTCATTCGGACATTAACCTTTCTTAAGGGGTTAGCTCCCTTGTTCGTCAAAGTTATCAACCAATAGTAATCGATCCATCTAGGCTGTGGTCAAATGGTCCACAAAGGTGCACCGCCATGTAGGTCCAAAGGTCTACCAACAGTCACGCTTGCAGTAAAATAAAAGACACGTGTAGGATTGGTTATGGACAACCACGATCATTGCATCTCCTTTATTCAACACATGTATTAGTTAATATATTGGTGTCCAATATATTTATATGCAAGTGCTACCGGACCTGTACGCCGTAGGATGGATGATGAATGACGCCATCATCACCTCTCTCTCTTTAACTTTTTCCTAATATATTTTATTCCAACTGCAGTTTTGTGATGTGACATCTAGTGATCATGTTATTGTGTATTGTGAAAGGTTAAAGCAATATATAAAACAAAGAAGCACATAAACGTGCATATTTACATTTACATAACATTTTGGGCATTTAGCAGACGCTTTCATCCAAAGCGACAAACAGCCAAACAGTAGTAGGCCTACTTTAGTCAGAAGAAGGTTAAACATTTCATTGCTGTTAATACAGTAACAAAGTCACCAGAATAAGGTTCAAGCATTTCAATTGCTAGGTTAACCAATGCTAGCAACAGTATTCAACATAGCGCTGGATAATCACATCATTAACAAAAAAAATAATTTATTCACAAAACGGACAAATGACGCAGGCAACCTAGATCACGTGTTCATGTATGGCTAGACCGATCGGAGGGAGAAGAGGGCAAGGAGCATGGCCATGAGGACCAGCACGAAGCTGGGGTGGGGGCACCCCGCGTGGTTGACTTGCTGGGTGCACTGCTCGTAGGGCGGCAGGCAGGCGGCGAAGGCCATGGCGTGGGCTATGTAGCTCTGCTCCTGAACGCCGTGGAAGAGGTGGGCCATGGGACCCTTGGCAAATATGGGCACGTCCTCGATGCCATGTGTCTCGGATTTTTTCGGCACGGCGGCCTGCTGCAGGTAGTTCACTCCAGCTGAGGAGGAGGAGGAGGACAAATATGATATGAAATATGTTATATTTCATGAACGGAACAACAAAAGGGAAGCACATGTAGGCCTACTGGATTTTCTCTTTTCGTCGACAGTTGAGCAGACAGGGCAAACAATTTTTTATATAATATAACATCATATAATAAGTAGAATTTATAAATAACCTTTAATAATTTTAATAATATTAATAATGATTTGTATAGCCCCTTGAAAGCAGGTTAAAAGTGCTTTACAAAACAATAGAATAAAACCCCAATATACGATTGAATGAATTCTACATTACAAAAGGCCACCTGTCCATGAAATTGATATCAATGTCGAATGGAAGTGCCGGACTCTGTAGGTGTGATGTTGTAGGCTACCACAAGATGGTGCCACCACTGCGTCTCTGAATTTCTGCATTTTCTGCGTTTCGGAAACCACGACGAGGCACTCACCTGCAGTTGACGCGTCCACATCTGGTCGGGAGCCGTTTGTGATCTGGTACCCTGGTCCGTTCCCGTAGACCGCGGTGGTGAGGTGCTTACCGTCGCTTCCGTACTCCCGAGACAAACCTTTTAGAGAACAGTAGCTTTTTTACTCAAGTGATAATTCCATAGATCAGTCGGCATTTCTGGATCCCAGCGGTTCCACACGTTCCATATTAGCTTTCCTCACCAAAAACAGAGTTTCCCCTGTAAGAATGTCCCCCAAACGCGAAGACGTGGGAGTGGTCGGCCGTCACCACGGACAGAGTATCCCTCTCGCTGGTCAGCTCGGCTGCCCTCTCGATGGCCTTGTCAAACTCCACAGCCTCGGTGAGGGCTCGCCTGGCCCGGCCCCCGTGGTGCCCGTGGTCGATTCTCCCGCTTGGAAAGGCAGCGGAGAGAAGAAGAATTACTCTTTTGATCCTGCGAGGGAAATTTGGTCTCTGCATTTTGCACCCAATCGTGAATTAGTGAAACACTCAGAACACAGTGATGGTGAAACACACACGTAAACCCGATGCAGTGAGCTGCCTCCAACAGCGGCGGCGCTCGGGGAGCAGTGAGGGGTTATAGGTGCCTTGCTCAAGGCTGTTCGTACTGGTCGGGATTCGAACCGGCAACCCTCCGGTTACAAGTCTGAAGCCCTAACCAGTAGGCCGCAGCTGCTCAGGGAGCAGTGAGGGGTTATAGGTGCCTTGCTCAAGGCTGTTCGTACTGGTCGGGGTTCGAACCGGCAACCCTCCGGTTACAAGTCTGAAGCCCTAACCAGTAGGCCGCGGCTGCCCCAGAGAACCACACTATATAAGATACCATGGATGGTTCTCTAAGGTGTTGCAGGAGCTTTTTTAAATTTTTTATCTCCGGTGACTTGCATGAAGTCAGGCTGAGAACAATCACAACATTCAACCAATGTTGGAGTACTTTTTGACATACGCAAGTTACTGAAAATACTAACCATTACTAACTAAATACGGTGATTCTACCACTAAGTTTATCTCATCGAAGGGACAACAATGGAACGTTTGAGATCCAAAATTCTTTGAATGAAAATATCAATATGGCCTACAAACCTCTTCAGTCTGTATTTCCCCCAAGAGGAGAATGATCTGATCTTTACCCATTACCCAATTCTAGCAGTGGAAAGACTCTGCTGACGGTGAGTGGATAGAGTACTTATCTTCCACAAACAGGTAATATCCTTTGGGGTTCTTCTCAAGGATCTTGATGGCTTTCTCCATCATTTGCATGAGGGAGGGGTCAGTCGTGTTGTCACGGTCGTCTTCGTACCTGAGGTCTTTGGGCTCGAACAGACCTAAGTTAACCAAAAACGCGAGGGGTAGATATGGTACAACAATCATTGCATGTCTTAAGCACGTGAGTCCATGTCAGATCTGTGAGAGTATCAGCGCACACACAATACACATACAATGCAAACAGCGTCAATGCTACGGTGTTAATACAATGGGAACACGCTAACGTTCTGTTCTTTTATGTCTCAGCAATAATTTGACTTTAATGGCGATTCCGATGAGGAGAAAGTCTCACCCACCCATGAGAAAATCTGTATCCGCAGGATCTACTACATCCAATTGAGCCTTGTTCCACACGTACTTGGCATTCTGCAGAAATACAGGAGAAAAGGGTTTAAAAAGAGACTGTGACTGGGTATAAAGACATTTCTAACTGTAATACAAACCAAATATTGGACCAATATTGGATGCATATGTACTTAATTTGGTGTTTTTTTTTATTTTTTATTATTATTAGGCCTAGTATATAACAGCTCTTCTCAGCAAACAAATGAGTCAGATGTAAGGCCTTATTATTAAGAAAAACAGGGACTTACCTTTTTTCCTTGGAGCCACTCTTCGACCAGGTTCTTTCCGTCCGTACGATCTCCGCTGTTGTCGGGGTATTCTGGGTCGGCCACTGTACTGTTAAACATGTACTGACGCCCTCCTCCGAGAATGACCTGCACAGTGGATCACCAAAGGGCCAATAGAGTACGTGTGGCTTCTCAACTTCTGAGTCAAGGTGTGCGCCTGCACACCGCACACGATTGTGTGTGATGGTGTAAAACGGGTTGCGTCGACATCATGTGCATGATATCTTTTGCTTTAGCGGGTTTTGGACGTCAAACAGAGATGTTATAATATCACCCCGCAGTACTGATAATTGCCTCGTTCTAGTCTTCCTCTCACGTTTATTTCCGTGTTGCTGATCAGTTGCCAGGCGATGTCACGGCAGCCATTTTGAACGGCCTCAGGGGGGAGGTCAGAGTTGCTGTACCAGCCGCGGTCGGGGGTGTGGGCGTAGTTGGCCCCGGGGGAGGCGTGCTGGACGCGGGTGGTGGTCACAATGCCCACCGACTTCCCTGCGAAAACACACAGCAGACGCGTCCAGGCTGAAGAGCATCATTTGGACAAGTGGACGTTCTTGTTGTAGATAAGTAATAGACGGATAGCTCGATCGGACGGATGGATGGATGAATGATGGACAGGCAGATCGCTAGATAGACAAACAGTTTGCCATGGTGTCGGAGACAATCCGCTGCATAGTATATAGTTACACTACTGTATTGTATTTTTACACATTCTCTTATCGTCCACAACACTGCATTTTTTTGTGTTGATTTATTCGATTTTTATTCTTTTTATTTTTTGGTATTTTATTTTATTAATATTTTTTTTTTGTATTGTATTCATATTTATATGTACCCTGGCTGCTATGGTGACCCAATTTCCCTTGGGGTATCAATCAGAGTTGTATCGTATCTCCCTGAAAGCCCCCGGGTCCTGTACCTGCCATCTTGGCTCTGTGGAGCACAGAGACCACGTCGTTGACCTTGGTGTTCCCCTGGCATTGCCCTCGGCGCGTGGAGGCAGAGACGCCCAGCGTGCCGTAGTTGGCCTTCACGCCGCACAGGTACGCCGTGGCGGTGCCGGCGCTGTCCGGCATCTGCTGGTCCACGTTGTACGTCTGCAGGGAGAGAAGTCTGCTTTTTTAGCCGCTGGTTGTTCTGAGCAGGCGGGCAGGAACTGTCTACCGCCTACGGTTGGAACTGAACGTGACGATTGGACTTCGCCGCAGACTCCAAAGGAAGGAATTGTGAGGTGAAAGGTGAAGAAGTTCACGCCCATTTTGATGGTGTCTTCAAAGTACCATGAGTGTGTGTGTGTGTGTGTGTGTGTGTGTATAGCGTGTGTGTATAGTGTGTTTTGAGTATATATGCCTTTGACTTCATGTCTTTACTTCCATGCTACCCATCTGACACTTGCCTTGCTGTACATTCTCCACGTTGTACATAATGACCATGCGTGACACACTGCACAATTGGTGAATAAAGAACTCACTCAGCCTGTTGTCAATGGGCTCAGTACCTTGGATAAGGCCACGTATGGGAACTTGTCCATGGCCAGACTGGTCTCCTCCCCGTTGAACCCGGCCATCTGGCCTTTCAGTATCCTGGCAGCAGTCACCGTGGGTACGCCCATTCCTGCAGAGGGGAGGCAGTGCTGTCTGACTTCAGATAACGTCACCCAGAGAGTGTAAGGTGCAAGGCTGATCGGCTTGTGCTTTGTTAGAGTGCACGTGATCACTGCGCTGACTGTGACCTGATGTGCACGGCTGAGGAGAGTGCATATGAGATGAGTGTGTGTGTGTGTGTGAGCAATGGCTGTACATTTCAAGCCGAAAGAATGCTAGCACTTGGTTATAACAGAGCATATCAAATGTATAATGGGAGGACATAATCCTATGTTGAATGAATCCCTCATGAATGATGCAACATTTTATGAAATCAACATTGACTCTCTCTTACACTCGGGACATTTTGTGGTTCTGGAAACACTTCAGTAAAAGCCTTAAAGAGCCATCGGCGTCAGGAAGCCTATTTGGTCGACCAATATTGTCCATCATTCAATTTCCCTTTGGCACACTGCGTGTTTGTGCATCCTCCACTCGAAAGAACGTAAGATGATAATACGCATACGCACACGCACGCGCACACACACACACGCACGCACGCACGCACGCACGCACACCCGGCGACTCACCGTCTCCCAGGAACAGGATGAGGTTCTTGGCGACGCCCACGTTGGGGGAGACCGCCAGGGAGGAGATCAGGGCCGCCTTGCCCAGGTCGTTCCAGTACCCCGGGTGGAGCTCAGGCTCTGGGGAAGAGTGCGTGTGGTGAGCGCCTCATTCAGCCTTCGTTTGATTGGCTGTGTGGTGGGCAGACCGACCGGGGCAGACCGGTCTCTGTCGGGTTCCACTCTTCTCAGTGTGTCTTAAGTTGTCTTAAGTTAAGTTGAATGTTATATCTTATGGGCCGGTCTGATAGCGATCACATCCCAGATGGCCACTTATCACATTATTGTCATTTATCACTTTATAACTTGGACGTTCACTGACTTCACTCACCTTTATATTTCGAATTTATATTTATTGTATGTATGCACATTGTGTATGCTATTTCTTTTTTATAGTGTATGCCTATATTTATGTATATTTTTACATATTTTTATGTTTTAAATTTATATTTCACTGTGACTAGTCTATACAGTTTTTCTTTTCCCTTTTACCATCTGACCTTTCCACATGAGTATTTGTAACTAAAGCAATTTCCCTCTGGGATTATTAAAGTATTTCTGTCTGTCTGTCTGTCTGTGTGATTCTTTATTCAAGCAAATATTTTGCATTCATCCTTCAATGTTACCTGTGTTCAACTGTTATAATAATAATAATAATAATGATAATAATAGATATCATATTACAATCAATAATGTAATGCACATCTTGTTGAATATTAGTTTATGTAATGAGTGCAGTGCTTCTGTGATGCATTTTATTTAGAGGCGCCTTTCAAAGCAGTCAAGGACACCTTACAGACAAGTTAAAAACATTACTCCACTCGGAATAAGTGTTTTTAGGTGTGATTTATAGGTGGAGACAGCATCAGAAGTGCGGATGTCTGGTGGGAGAGAGTTCCATAGGCATATACATATATGTAAATACATACATATACTAGACACAACTAGACAACTGTTTAGTTCTGCAACTAACACTCATCATCATCAATTTGTATTCCATTACCCCAAATATTTTGAATCTTATTGTTGAACCAAAGGTCAAATGTGAATAATTGACATGGGCCAGGGTTATTTTATTCTAAAGCTGCATTTTGTATTGCTTTCTTCTGAAGCCAATGAGACGGTCAATAAGACACATGAACAGCCTGCTTAGCTCGATGGTTGGCCAACCTTACCTGGGATGGTGGCCCATGTCCAGTCCACTGACAGTAACACAAGTAATCCCAACTGAACAAACTTCTGCAGGCCTGCCATGGTGCTGTCTATATGTGTTAGAATAAAAGTGTGCTTAATATAGTGATGCAGGGGCAATGCTTGTGGCCGCTTTATAACCGTGCCTCGGTTCAAAGTTCAAATCGGAGGCTTTCTGAGGAACTCATCCTTGGAGATAAACAAGGCCATGTTGCACATACTGGAACATTTGACCAGAAACATACAAAGACAGGTATTCTGTCTATACCAGACATCTTGGTTTATTATGTTTAAGTATCAATGGGTACATTCTGCATTGACCCTAGTTAACTACGTAAGGTTAACAAGGCTTATTGTTTCTGTAAGCAGTGAACTGTTCAGTTATATGACCCTAACCAATGTCAAAGAACAGAGTAACCGCAAAACATGTTCATGGACTTCAGACTTCATACAAATATAGATTTTATAGAGCATTTGAGAACACATTTCAAAAGATAAACTTATTGGGAACATTGCTATTAGCCAATAAGAGGTACAGTGGATTGTCTGACCAATTGTCATTCATCAAGGATACCACATGGCATTTGTTTTAATTGTATTATATAGTATTATTATTATTATTATTATTATTATTATTATTATTATTATTATTATTATTATCATTATTAGTAAGTTAACTTTATTGCTGCCTCAAGGAGCCAGTTTTCTCTGCACTGGCAAAGCCCGGGTGCCTCTGTGGACTTGCAATCAGTTATAATGACCTCATAATGTACTCACAACGTTGTAATTATGCTGTAATTAATCTCCATGAGTTATGGCCTCATCATTTTTATATAGCAGTATAAAATAAGCAACTTAATCAGGCTACAGGAACCATCCAGTGGACACCACGGGCGTGTGAAGGTACGTCACAATGTTCCTATCTGGACACGGCCATACAGGCAACTATTGATTCAAACTGTTAGACAAAGCATTATATCGTCATCTATCCATACTGCGTAGATCCTTTGTATCCATTTTATGCTGCCCATACCTCACTAAGTCACTCTACCTTTACTTTTGCTGATGTATTGCACTACTTACTGTGCAAATCTCTTATTTATTACCACACTGTACACAGTGTAACTGTATCGATGCACCCATCTATGCTGCACTGTGTATATATATAGTAAATTACTTACCACCGACTCTATCCGTTATCTTACTGCACTATTTACTTTATTACTCATGTTGCACTATAACAATTATGGTATTACATGAGATTGAACTAATAAAATACAAATGTCATCGAGGGACAGAGTAGCATCAAGCTGTACTTGTAAGAGAACAAAGCATTTATATCTGACCCCTGTATGAGGTTCTGCCATTTGATAATGAAATAATTCAGTTTTTTTTACAGTTGCTGCACACCAGTCAATTAATAATTAATGGTCATATCTGCTAGAGTAGGCGGCACGGTGGTGCAGTGGTTAGCACTGTCGCCTCACAGCAAGAGGGTTCTGGGTTCGAATCCACCCGGGACCCGGGACCTTTCTGTGTGGAGTTTGCATGTTCTCCCTGTGCCTGCGTGGGTTCTCTCCGGGTACTCCGGCTTCCTCCCACAGACCAAAAACATGCAGGTTGGGGATTAGGTTAATTGGTGTCTCTAAATTGACCATAGGTGTGTATGTGAGTGTGAATGGTTGTTTGTCTATATATGTTAGCCCTGTGATAGGCTGGCGACCTGTCCAGGGTGTACCCTGCCTCTCGCCCGTTGCAGCTGGGATTGGCTCCAGCCCCCCCGCGACCCTCGTAGAGGATAAGCGGTTACGATAATGGATGGATGGATGGATATCTGCTAGAGGTGTGTGTGTGTGTGTGTGTGTGTGTGTGTGTGTGTGTGTGTGTGTGTGTGTGTGTGTGTGTGTGTGTGTGTGTGTGTGTGTGTGTGTGTGTGTGTGTGTGTGTGCCCATATTCTATATATATAAAAAAGTATAATCTCACATAATTATCTTTCAGCAAAATAGTGGCTGTGATGAATTTCTTTTAAATAGGCCTCTTTTAAACCAGATATTCTCAAACTGTTTGGGCAGGTATACAACTTTGGCTGGAGAACTGCAGGAGAATAGAGATACGTTTTTCTATTCATCAACAAATTTCAGATCAGGTCAGATTAATGGTCAAAAGTCAATTACACATCGAGTACAGCAAGCCAATCCCTTTTTTGTGTTTTTTATTATTTTATACATAACTAACATCTAGTTCAAAACGCAGTACAAAAATACAATAATATATCTAATAATATCTAATAATATCTGCATAGAAAATACATTCACGTATCACGTCCGAGTAGATTTCAGACGGCACACACAACACACGAGCTACGGAAACTCAGTTCGGAACCTATGAGGTTAAAATAAGAACTTAAAAATCTACTGTATGCACTTAAATCTTCCCTCGGTCAAGAGGTGCAGCATCAGAACCTGGATTTGTAAACGGTGTTTTCTTGTTTTTGGTATGTTGCAGGGGGGGGGGAGGTCAAAGGTCAGCTCTTCCCCACAGGCGGCAGGGCGCCACGCTAGTTATACCTTTGTCTCTACCCGTTATTACGCTTAAACGCTGTCTGCGACGTCTCGACACGGCAAACGTTGTTGTTAACTCGTAAATGATGGCTATTGTAGCGAGCGCCTAAGGCCTCCGAGTCATCCGCAAAAACCACCGACGCAACGGTACTTTGGGAAACTGTCGAACTGCATACAAACAAGCGCACACACGCGCGCACGCACATACACGCGGGCACACACGCACACACGCGCACGCACACACACACACACACACACAGATCCTAGTGCGGCCCGCTGACTTTGACCGACGTGGCGCGGGTTGTTCCCGCGGGGCTCCTGACGTGTCATGTCAGGACATCTCACAAGGGCGCACACCCTGCTCTGCCGTCGCCGTGGTTATCTGATTGGCAGGTGCGCCTTCTTATCTTATCAGTCCAAAGATGGGAGGATGCCAGTCGACATCCCGGTGCCCCCATATGTAGCGCGATAAAAAAAAAACGCAGTGAGTTTCATTACGCCATATAAATTGGCGGGGCCACAATTAGGGTGTGTGTGTGTGTGTGTGTGTGTGTGTGTGTGTGCTGTGTGCTGTGCGCGCTGTATATTCCGTATTCAGGCTATTCGTTTTGTTTCCTCCAGGTCATTTCAACAGCAGCCACAGGAGTCCCGCCAGTGCCGGACACAAGCCCAGGACGGGGGGCCCATGGCCCCCCGCCGTGGCAGAGCACGTGCGGGGGCACCCCTTGGCCGCGCAGTCCGGCGGGGGGCAGTCCTTGTAGGGCTCCAGGCAGGCGGCGTAGGCCATGACGTGGGCCACGTAGTTCTGCTCCTTGACGCCGTGGAAGAGGTGGGCCATGGGCCCGCGGGCGTAGACCGCCACGTCCTCGCCGCCGTGCGTCTCCGCCACCAGGGGCACGGCCGCCTGCTGCATGTACTCGTCATCGTCTGCGAGGGGAGGGGGTGAGGGGGGAGCGGGTTTAAGCGACGCCATGCTGCGGTGGGGGCGGGGCATGGGGGTCTGGCCAATTTCTTTGAATATGTTGATGTTGATGTTGATGTTTCCAGGCTAACTTGGAAATTAGGTCCTATGTCCAAAATTCCGAACTACCCCTTTAACGGAACCCGGCGAGAGTCTGTCCACTGTTTGGTGAATGTGTGTGTGTTGTAGAGTCATTCTACATCAACATATTCAAAGTAATTGGCCAAATTGTTATAGAGCTGAAGTGAAGAAGTGTTACAGTCAATTGGATAATGCCCCAAATCTGGATCAGGGTGTTGTATTTTGTAAAACAGTTGAATAGTCAGTCAGAAAGTTTTCGTTTCTATTTTAAACCAGAACTAGACTTTTATGTGCTTTGAGAGTGTGAGATAAGGTCAGGAGGCTTACTGACTTAATCCCAGGCAGGAACTCAAACTACATTCACTTTAACCAAAATGTGCAGACACACACACATACGAGCACCTAAGCAAATGCCAGAGCCACGGGGGGAAAGGATGAAAGTCTACCCATAAAAAAACAACAGTCTTTCCACAGCCTTACCAAAAGTATTTGATAGCCACAATTGTCATATTTCCCTCACGCTTTGAACAGGAAAAACTAACATTCGTACGAGGAGTTTGTGAACCGCGAGGCGTTTACGTGATCCATACACATTGTTATACACACTGCAGACATGCTGGCAGGGTCACATCTGGAAGACATTACGTCTGCTGGGCTTACAGTAATCCACCAATGTGATGTTTCCCCTGGTTCCATTCACATGCACGTAACCAGGGCCGTTGGCGTACAGAATGCTGGTGAAGGGCATGCTGTCATCTGCGTTTTTCTGCGCCAGACCTGACCAAACGATAAAACGGATGGATGAGGGGGGGATGTGATTGGAGGGTTAGCGGACACAGGGTTCATCCAGACTGTGAACTGGCGTTCGCCTTGATTGTGATGAATTCATTACATTTTCAACATTGGCAAAATTCACCCGACTATGAATCAAATCAACGTTTGATGTTCTTTTCCCGCTGATCCTTCGTGTTCACACTCACTTAGCGTTGGATGATTTTTCATGGAAATTGTGTTTGACTAACTGCAGTGGTGTGTACATTTCCTAGATTTGACATTGAATTCATAGCATTATTATTTTACATCGTGACAAATGGGACAAAACGTACTGTACTCTCAAATGTGTCAGAAGAACAGTATTTCAATCCAGTATGTTCACATCAGATCAAAATTAATCAGGTTGGCTAAATGCTGTTTATGTATCCATGTATGCTAGCTCTACAGCCCCACATCGCTTCACCCCACGCTACAAAAAAACCCCCCGGCTCGTACCAAAGATGGCGTTCCCTCGGGGGGTGCTCCCGCCCAAGGTGAAGACGTGCGAGTGGTCCGCGGTCACCACGGTGAGCGTGTCCGACTCCCTGGTGAGCTGGGAGGCGCGGTGGATGGCGCGGTCGAACATCACCGCCTCGGTCAGCGCCAGCTTGGCGACGCCGTCGTGGTGTCCGTGGTCGATTCTCCCTCGTGCTGCAGACCAAAGGGACGGCCCGTCAGACGTTGCAGTACAGACAGGAGGCCGTGCGCGCGGGGGTGAGGGGGGGGGGGCTTCTGGCAGAAAGACCCTGGAGACGATTCTGCTCCCCTGGCCCGCTTCTTCATGGAGTGTGTGTGTGTGTGTGTGTGTGTGTATACTGTATATAGATTATATTATTGTTATTCAGGGCAGAATTAAATCAATAAGAAAACAGCAGGGTTTCATTCATTATCAGTGACCGACTCCATGTGTTTTCTGTTCAAGCCCCCCCGCCCCCCCCCCCCCCCCCCCCCCAAAAAAAAAAAATCGCTTTGTATCCAATGGCACATTTGGCAGACATTACCGTGGAAAAAAAAAACCCATGACAAAAACAAAGAAAAGAACCAAACAAAAAGACAAAAGGCATGGCTCTATTGTCGTGTCTCTGTGGTGTCTCTGTGGTGTCCCCCCCCCCCCCCCCCACGCCCCTGCTCTCTCAGCCCGCGGTCTGAACACCGCCCCGGCGGAAACTCATCTTCTACAAACAGGAAGTAGCCCCGCGGGTTCCTGCTCAGGATCTGGACGGCCTTCTCCGTCATCTCCACGATGGAGGGGTCGCGCGAGCTGTTCCGGAACACCTCGAAGCGCATGTCCTTTGGCTCAAACAGACCTGGAGAGACGGGGGGGAGGAGACAGGCGGGGGCGGGGGGGGGGGGGGGGGGGGGGACATGAGGTTGAGGTGTTCAGGAGCTCACATGCGCTGTGAAGGACGTCACATGGACGTCCAGCTCAATCATCACCGCTGCACTCCTGTGAGCTCCTGTGAGCGCGTGTCTCCCTGTGAGAAGACACGCGCGTACATCAAACACGTCCCCCCCTCTCTCTCTCTCTCTCTGAGATATGATTACATTTTATGATCTTTGCACAGATTTACACATTTGTCCTTACTGCTATCGGGCTCTGCTTTCAGTAGCAAATGCAGTGAGTGATTGAGTTATCTAACGTTTTTCATGTTGTGGCTTTTGTGTTATTATCTAACAACGTCGACACGTTTCCATCAAAAACAGACAGTACGCCAAGATCAAAGTTGACGTGTTTTTCCATAGGAACCTTATCAAGCAATTCACAGATAAGGCGCCATCACCATGAACAAACTGGCCTGATATGGAATATCAGTTCAATAATATTGACATACATATTATGTGTATGCCGTGTATACTTTAAACCTTCTTATGTTTCTTTACAATGAAGGATAAATGATTGACCCTCAGGTTACATTTTTGCGTTAACATGTGAGTGTGGACTCCAACTGATCTCCCTCACGTTTTGGAGTCCATCTTATCTGTCCAGCGTTCCCAATATCTTTGCACTATGAGTCTGTGTGGTCATGTGGCAGGTTTGTCTGCGGTCCAGTGTGGCCCCGTGTCTTGACAGTGTGTGTGTGTGTGTGTGTGTGTGTGTGATGTTCAAGGACTCGGCTGTGTCACACTGACCCATGAGACGGTCAGTCGTTTTCACGTTGACCTCGTCGAACTGCTCCTTGTGCCAAACGTAGTGGGACTTCTTCTTCTGCAAAGCAAAACAGGATGGAGCGTGCTGTTGTCTCATGGTTCTTCACACACCGTGGCCCTGCCTCATCCAAAGCTGTGACACCGGTCCCACCGGTACCACCACCGGTGTGTCTCACCTCCCAACCGGTCCGACACCAACAAGCAACACAAACACAGCTCCGCCAATCCTTCCTCAAAAGTGTAAATATTCATCTTCATCCTCCTTCCCACCACCTCTTCTTCTAAGTTTATCGCCACAAAGCGAAATGTGCCAATGCTATGCAGTGTGAGCACCTTCTCCCTGAACTCATTGAATACGAAGAGGAACGTGACCCTACCGGCTTGGCCTTCAGCCACTGGTCGATGAGGTTCTTCCTGTCCGCGCGGACCCCCTTCCGGGAGCTGGAGGTGGGGTACTCGGGATCCGGGGTCCCCTTGGGCGTCATGTACATCCTTCCTCCCCCCAGAATCACCTATCACGCAGAGGAAATCATTAGATTAGATGAGATGAAATTTAAGTCATTTTTTAGATATGGGAAGGAAACGTGTTCTCTGCATTTGACCCATCCTATGGTACCACAGGAGCAGTGGGCTGCTGTGTTCAGCGCCCGGGGAGCAAGTTGGGGTTCAGTGTCTTGCTCAAGGACACTTTGACAAGGGTCGATCAAGGATCCACCAACCCTACGGTTGGTGCACGACCCGCTCTGTCCACCCGCTCTACCCACTGAGCCACCGTCGCCCCAAATCATATCATGAATCCCAACAGCTCAATGACAGCTACTACTAATTCAGGTTAAAAAAAACAAAAAAAAACAATAACTCGCTAACTCTCGCGGTCCGGGTCTGAAACTGCTCGAAACTTGTTCTGGTGACTTTCTTACTGTATTAGCAGCAATGAATGATGTGAAAAATGAAAAATGTACTCTTTGTAAGTCACTTTGGATTAAAGCATCTGCTAAATGCCCTGAATGTCAACAATGTCATTCAACGTCGGGGTCTCCGTGAGGCGCAGGCGAGCGTACGTCGATGTCCACGTTGGTGACCAGCTGCGTGGCGATGTCCACGCAGCCGTGGCGGTGGGCGCTGGCGGGGAGGTTGGCGTCGCTGTACCAGCTGCGGCTGACCGAGTGGGCGTAGGCCGCCGCTGGGGAGGCGTGCTGGACGCGCGTCGTGGTCACGATGCCCACCGACTTGCCTGGGGAACGCACGCACGCACGCGCGCACACACACACACACACATGCACGCACGTGCGCAAACATACACACGCATGCACACACGTGCGCACGCACGCACACACACACACACATACACACACACACACATACATATACACACACACACACACACACACACACACACACACACACACACACAAACACACACACACAAGGACAAAGAGGTGAAGGTCACGCGGGTCAGTCGCCATTTTGAGTGGTCGTGTTCTGTTAAAAAGACCCCCCCCGCAAGCAAACACACACACACACACACACACACACACAGACAAACACGCGTATTTTCTAGCACTGTCAGCTCAGAAGAGTTTCCACATGTTGGTTACAAGGCTGTAGTCATACAAAGACACAGACTAAGCGTCAGAAGACAACAGAACGTTTCCTGCACAAACTGGGACATATCGTCATAAATCGTACAGACGTACAGAAGCGCATACAGAAGCACGGACATGACGAGTTACTGCAGTTACTGCATTCACTGTAAGTGCTTAACGCCTTACATGACATGAGTGTTAAAATGTCACGTTGCATTTATCACTTCTACCTGGTTTCCCCTAGATTCAGATGTGAGATTCAGACGTGAGATTCAGTGTCAGATACCTAAAAAAAGCATTGACTGGCACACAGTCAGCACTACCAGGAACACATATACACAGTGATTTATGGATTGATATTATATCACTCATTCAATGTATTGTGCAATTTGACCCCTTAAAGTTAAAAGTGGCCCGGTACTTATCACTAATTGTGATGAGACTAGGGAGTTTTACAGGCCATGGTAGATAATTAACATTGAATAATGCTTTAATGACCTGCATTAGTTTTATGGACGTAAATGGACAACGGTGATTCAGTGGTGCCCTTGGATCATCGGCTCCATTCCAATTCCTGCGGCTCTCGTTCACCACATGGTGCCGGCTCATCTCGACTCTATTCAGCCCTACTTGCGTTCGGTGCCGGTTTCTTTGCGTTCTACTGCAGACAGAACGTGATCAAAGTTCCTCGCCCGACACGTGAAACTGCCGGGACATCTCCTCAAACAACCCTGACGTGAACGTGTGTGAACGTGTGTGAGCGTGTGAACGTATCGCGCAAACCAAAGAGGGAAAGCTCTGCGGCTTTTCACTTGACCACGGTGGGGTTTGGCGGGTAACCATCCGGATTACCGAGGAAAGTGAACACGAGAGTGTTACGGCCACTGAAGCAGCGTATCTTATCTTTTAAGACAAACCAACGTTACATCAACAAAACAGCTCGACTCACGCTCACAGAAAGACTCTCGACAGAAGAGTGGAAATATCTAATCCACTGTGTGACATAGAATGTAAGGGACGTCTCACATAATCTATAGATCATATTTAAGGATGAATTCATGCCGCTGTGCTGTGTATGGGAGCTTGTCCGCACCCCATTTCAGAAGAATGCATATTTTTACTCAAAATGACAGCACTTTGTATAGTTTCCCTTCCAGTGATAATGCCATTCTGTATTCCAAGTAGCACGCACAGTGGATCACGTTCTACAATAAATGTTAGGTTCTGACTCATTTTCCTGTCCTCCTGTGGTTCTGTATTTCGCAGCGAGACCACAGACAGTGAGTGAGACCACCGGTCCGAGTCTTGGAAACCTTGTGTAGCCTGCGACGCAACGCGCCACGAGACTGAGCCTGAGCGCATTAGGGGGGGGGGTCGGCTACAGTCGACGCAGAAACCTACCTTGTGCTTTGGCGCGCCGCAGCACAGAGTACACCTCGTTGCCGAAGGTGGTGTTGCACTCGTAGGGCCACGGCCTTGGCGCTGAGGCCACCGTCTTGGCGTTGGCCTTCACGCCGCAGTGGTAGGCCGTGGCCGTGCTCGCGCTGTCCGCCACCTGCTTGTCCACGCTGTAGGTCTGACGTCGAGACCGTTTGAGAGGGAACCAGGACAAGATGGCCGCCGGATGCAGAGTGGAGGGGGAAAAGAGTGAATGAAAGTAAATTAATCAGTGAACCACTGGATGGTTAAATTGACAGCAAGGAAAATGACTAATAAAAGCATGAATCTTTGTCTTTCCGATGGCGCCATTTTACTGTCAACTATCGAGCTGGTAGTGTGCAAAAACAAAAGTCAAGGCCGCAGGTGAGCACATGGAGGCTTGTAAAGATAGCACTGAGAAGTCAGAGAAAAGGACGGTGTGCCGAGAAGGAAGTGATGAAGAAGGTAAATCACGCATTTTTGCCCACAGCACCCGCTGGACTTGCTCTCTGTGGGCCAGGCTTGATCAGAATGATTGCTCCCATCCTTATCGGCCAATCGTAGCTCAGCCTTTTTTTTACAATGCCATTGATTGGCCTACAACGTTTTATAGTGTGTGTGTGTGTGTGTGTGTGTGTGTGTATTTTCCCCTCAACTTACGAGGGGAAAATACAGGTGACTTTGTAACAGTGATTACATGTTTCCGATGACACCAACGCTGATCTGACGCTTAACGTCTACCGTGAGTTCGGGCGAGAACAAAGCTTGGTGGGTCGACGCGGGAATCATCCAGAAGGTCACGGCTCCGCGTGAGGCTGACCTCTCCACGCTCTCTCTGCGTGCTCAATATGCTCATCTGCGCCTTTGAGATCTTTTCCGTACGCTCCCTTGTTCTTTTGTCCCTGCGGTGTGCGTATGCCCGACCGCATGCTGGATATCTGACACAAAAATAACATCAGAGTCTCTCCGCTCGTTGACCAAGCCACTGTTAGCGGGCTAACATTACACGCAACGTTGAATCTATTATGACTGTGTGCTAACATTAGCGGTCATGCTAACATTAGTGGTGGGTGATGCATGGCACTTTGTTTACTGGAGTGTGTTTGCTTACGGCCGTTGCCGTGGAAGCGGGGCAGCCAATGCTCACCCAGTACGGCTACAGTCAGACTGAGGATTGTCAAGCCAGCTCGTTAACACAATGTGACGACACGACACGTCAATCTTGAGAGGATTTATCGCTGTTGCTAAATGTGAGCGTCTGTTTCAGCCACACTTTTGGGGGACGCCCAATATTGAATTTACAGAATGACTTGAATTTACAGAACGAGTTCACGTTTCTGCGATTGCATTTCGAGCGACCCGGGACCAAAGATTGATTTGAATCGGCCATTCAGCTGCCGTTCAGTTAGAGCTTATCTGGTTGAACAAAGGGCCATGGTTGAATATTCAACATGCCTTCCAAACCACCCGACACTCAGCTGAATATACACGATCTGATGGGGTTAGCCTGGCTTTGCCTGTGTGTAATTTCAGTGGTTTCCTGCCTGTCAGGGTTTTCACTGGAGATGTGGACTTATGCTAAACCTTTTAAAATACCAATGTGTCTGGTCCCACATTAAGCAGGGGTACACTCAAGCTCCAGTGGGCTGGAATGAGACAAGATGAAACTTGTCAGGAGAACAAAGCATGCAAATCACCTTTTTTCATGGTCACCCCACCTAGTTTATCTTTCAAAGTAACGGCATGTATTCTTTCCTTCAAAATAAAAGTATGGATTTACATGCTTTTACGGGCTCCTCTTGGCATCGATCTGTGCGTGCTTTTGGTCGGGATTCCAAATGAATCATAGGAAGGCTTTTCAAAAAGGAAGAATGCTTTTCTTCCACCAGAAAAGTAGTCTGTCTTTGTTTACATGTGTCATCCCACTGTCCCTTGCCACAGATGGGTAAGAAATATGACTGCCATATCGACCATCAGGATGCATTTTGCTCAGCGAAGAAACAGGAGGCCTCTGTGACTTTGTCTTAATGTGCGTTTTGGACAACAGAGGAATTCAGCTGAATCAAAGTGGTTATCGGAGATTACACTGAGGACATTGGCAGTACAAAGACAATTAAGTGACTGGCCAGGCTGTACGCCTTAAGAGGACCTAGAGTCTGACACTTTTCTGGGGAGCCTACTTTTTTGCACATCACACATGTGACAGAGACAGATGTGAATCTCTGCATGTTCTCACATGCAGTCAATGCTGTGATTGATTCTCTTTCAAACGCGCGCACACAAACACACACACACTAACACACACACACACACACACACACACACACACACACACACACACACACACACACACACACACCACACTTTTGCAGAATGTCACCCTTTTTCTTATAATTAATGCCAGACTGCCCCACCACCATAAATTACCAAGTTGTTTTTAGGGTGTGTGAATGTGTGAGCATGCAAGAGTGTGTTTGTGTGTGTGTGTGTGTGTGTGTGTGTGTGTGTGTGTGTGTGTGTGTGTGTGTGTGTGTGTGTGTGTGTGTGTGTGTGTGCGTGTGTGTGTGTGTGTGTGTGTGTGTGTGTGTGTCTGTGTGTGTGTCTGTGTGTGTGTGAATTACAAAGGTTGTTTTTAGGGTGTGTGAATGTGTGAGCATGCAAGAGTGTGTTTGCTTGTGTGTGTGTGTGTGTGTGTGTGTGTGTTTGTGTGTTCACGCGCGTTCTCTTGAATGTTTGTCATTTTTCATGTCTCTCATACTGTTGTTGAGGACAGGTAAGGTGGTAAACTGTAATTTGGTACTGTACCTTAGAAAGAGCCAGGTAGGGGAAGCTGTCCATGGCCAGGATTGTCTCCTCCCCGGACCTCCCATCCATCTGCCCTCTCAGGATACGTGCGGCTGTGACTGTGGACACGCCCATACCTGCCCGTAGACCAATGAGAGGCGAGCATTTAGAACCATTTTGTTCTCACACAAAGCCTTGCTGTTTTTCCCCAAAATAGAATGTACGTCTTATTTAATGTAGCTCTGAGATTATAATTAAAGACATAAACACGTCAGCAGATCATATGCTATAAATGCTACTTGAAATGCCTGAAAACCTAACTTTCTTATTATATGATTAAATATATGATTAAAATATATAAATATATACATATTTCATTTATTAATACAGCATATATATTGTGTGTACAGACATATGGCAACACATGCTGTGAATTACTGAACTGTCACTCAAGGATGAATTAGTTTTATTTGTATATATATACAGTATATACAGTATATATATATTTATTAGTTGTATGAATCTCACTCTGCTATATATCCGTTGTTTAGCTTGCCAGGCGTGAAAAATAATTAAAGTTTGCTTCATAAAAACCCTTCTCGC
>JAXIVH010000003.1:3137962-3150462 GCA_036785325.1 Urophycis tenuis | reverse complement strand
ATTACTGTCGTCTGGCTGTACGCCGTCCGGGGATTTTGAGCTGGCCTGGTGTGTTACGCGCCGCCTGCCCAGACTCTTTCAGGGGGTCCCGTGTTCGCCGCTCCTCGCTTGGCGCCTGCTGTTTACGGTCTGCTCCTCATCAACCACCGCCAGAACAATGGCCGCCCTCGTGTGTCCCACCTCCGAGGAATATCTCGGAAGGTGTCGTCAGTCGCGTGTTTGATTTGGTTTCATTTTTTTGTAGCTTTGGTTTCGTCTTCTTTGATTTTTTTAGTCGTGAACATACAGTAGTGTTTATTTTCAGACCGGGAAGACACATACATGCACGTGTGACATGCGCTGGAGAACACAAGTAAAGCTAATGATCTGAGAAACATACACCCCGTGCGCGCGCACACACACACGTACACACACACACACACACACACACACACACACACACAACCACACACACACACACACACAACCACACACACACAACCACACACACACACAACCACACACACACACACACACACACACAACCACACACACACACACACACACACACACACACACACACACACACACACACACACACACACACACAGACACCATCACTCACTCATTAACACACAAACACACACACACCACAGTGCATTAAATCAAAGTCCTTGGCTCCGTCTTTGCAGACACATTCCTGTCAGCAACTTGCCCAGGTTAAGGGCTTTGTAGTTTGCTGAGGGGAACTGAAGCTGCATGCAGGTTTATGCGGGTTTTGGTGGAGTAAAACATGCACTCTGCTACAGCATACAGTTCAGACACACCAACGAGGATGCAGAAAACACATCGACACGGAGAAGAACTTGAGCTTTCAACGCTAAAATGGCCACTGTGGTGTGCTGGAGCAACCAAGACTACCTGTCTGGTGGTCCCTCTGGTTTCCCGTAACGCTGCACTGAATGCTTCCAGATTCAGCATCAAACAGCCCCCATTATATAGAAAAACCATCACGCAAACATAATGATACAAAACAAGTGGATAAACAGAGAGGGGACCAGAGGGAGGGAGAGAGAGAGAGAGAGCCTCAGAGTCACAGGGAGACAATGTAAAGCAAGTTCAACAGAAAGACAAGGGGAAAATCGATGGAGCGATTGAGGTCGGAGAGAAGTGAAATGTGTGCGCAGCGAGAGAGAGAGAGAAAGACCGAGAGATATATAGATTGATATAGAGGCGGGGAGAGAACGAGGGAGGGATAAAGATTGATATGGAGGGGGGGACAGAGAGATAGCTATAACGGGAGAAAGGAAGAGCAATAAAAAAGTGAAGGAGAGAAAGGAAGAGAGAAAGCCAAGAGAGAATGAGGGTGAAAGGTGTGTTGCAGAGAGAGAGAGAGAGAGAGAGAGAGTGAGGAGAGAGAGAGAGAGAGAGAGAGGAGAGAGAGAGAGGGAGAGAGAGAGAGAGGGAGAGAGAGAGAGAGAGAGGGAGCGAGAGAGAGAGAGGGAGAGAGAGAGAGAGAGCGAGAGAGAGAGAGAGAGAGGGAGAGAGAGAGAGGGAGAGAGAGAGAGAGAGATGGGAGCGAGAGAGAGAGAGAGAGAGAGAGAGGAAGCAACTGTGTGCCGACCACATACAAAAATATAGTTCAGTCTCATTCCAAAATAAATCAATTCCGACCACAATTTGCCTCCTTACCTGGAAAACCCTTAGACGTGGTCGCACAGAAAAAGAAGAAAATAGTCTGGCAGAATAAAAAAGAAGAAGAAGAAGAAGAAATATTTCTTTCCCCAAAGCTGTTTAATTTCAGCCCCAGAGAGCTGACTGAGGTGGTGGTAATGAAGAGGACATGAAGTTCACCTTTCAAACAGTGCAGCGCTTTGAGGTGTCACAGAGGGTCGTACTATGTTTAACATGTGTTAGGGAAGATGTTCCCAATGAGACATGGCGGTTGGCGGCGGGTGGGGGGCGGGGGGGGGGGGGGGGGGGGGGTCCCCGTTGTGTTCTACCAGGGCCACCCAGATGTGACACCCTGTGTGGAAGGGGGCGAGGGCGCAGAGCACTGAGGTCGGAACTCCCAGCAGTTGGCTGCCTGGCGGTCAGACTTGGTTTATTTACCCATGGGGCCGTGCAGCGGCCAATCAGGACCCTGTCCAAAAACACCCTCGCCACTGATCTCGTGTGTTGGCCAAACGCTGGCCAGACTGGACCTGGCGCTGGCTGAAGAGTTAACCTAGCGCTAACTGAAGATCGCTTCTTTCTGTCGTAGTGCTGGTGGGTTTCGGTTCAAAGTCTGTGACATCAACAAACTAGCTAGCTAGCTAACTGACACCAGGTGTGTTTATGTAAACTGTGGTCGAAGGCTCAACAACAAGGCAATGGGAATGATTCTTCTTCCTTCCCCATCTAGCTATATGTCCATCTCCAGGTGTACAGGTGAACAGTTTAATTAAATATATATAGTTTTTTAAATCAATAGCGTCTTATACATTTTGTTTTTATTCATTCTAAAATAAAAGCACACTGCATTATTTCTATGTTTTGGTTCACTCTTTGTATGTTGAAATAAATACAATTCAATAATAAACCTTGTACACAACTAATATAAACCAATCACATTAAAACAACACATACACTTACACATACACATACACATACACATAAGCTCTGTAGTAGTCTTCCCTGCCACACTCCACCTAGGTGACGTTAGTGGGCTCTTCCAACACAGGACACAGGCTGTTGATGTTTAAATCAGGTTGTTGATGAGTTGGTCGATTTGAGATTTGTATTGTTACACTCACAGCACGTGTTCAGTCCTGGCATGTCAGAGCTCTCTCTCTCTCTCATGTGTGTGTGTGTGTGTGTGTATGTGTGTGTGTGTGTGTGTGTGTGTGTGTGTGTGTGTGTGTGTGTGTCTCTCTCTCTCTCTCTCTCTCTCTCTCTCTCTCTCTGTCTCTCTCTCTCTGTGGTGATGGCGGCTTTGTTATGTGTGCATTGATTGCTCAATGCACCCTAGGTGTGCAGCCTCTCCCAGTGCCAAATTCCAATCAGCTCATTCTTGGGCCACCGTGAATCGCACACACACACACACACACACACACACACACACACACACACACACAGTTCTTTCGTACTTTTCTGTGTTTCTGTGTTTTTGTCTGTACGGTGTCCGTTTGTCTGTCCATTGTTTATTTTGCACCAGGTCTGAGAGGACTGCAATTTCATCTGTGCTATATGCCTGCCATGTAGCACATTTTGACAATAAAGATACTTGAATCTTGAATCTTGAATCTTCTTCAGACATTGTTGTCAAAAAAAAAAAAAAGGTGCGTTTTGTATCCAGAATTTTAAAAAATGGCCACCATTTTTAGACTTTTGTAATAGAAAAAGAAAGACATGTATTTATTCCGTTGCTATGGACGCATAGCGCATAAATAAAACAAACCCACTGTGGGACCACACGAAGGTGAGCTAACATCACCGCGTCCCCTCTGGTTTCCTCGCTCAACCCTCTGTGGGTCACGACAGGAACACTGAACCGTACTGTCCTGCTGGCTCCAGCCAGCACGTTACACACGAGGCCAAACATAACCAATAAAGGGGGAAAAAGAAACACAAATGTCCCACCAAATATACACATGCATAGAACGGCGTGTTTCAACCGTTTAAGGGCTATGTTTATTAGGAGTGGCAGCACACGTTGGGATGATTGAGCCGACCCAAGGCAGATCATTTCCCCTGATCCATTATGAAAGCAGGGGGAGTGCCCCCGGGAGCCAACATGGCAGCGTTGAAATACGACGGGGGCCCCAGGGCACAGGGATGCTCAGTTACATGGGATTAATAATCCCAATCTCTCTTGTTTTAGCACATTAAGCACAACGCTGTGTTCTGTACCACCACCCAGGTTCAGGGGGCTCACTGACTCACATTGAATCACGATGATTCCGTTAATGGACTGACACACTGACTGTCATGAGGATGAATCATTCCTTCATTAATGGCTCAAACAACACCGTTAAAAATAGTACGATGGCCCGTGTGTTTTACTATACTTGAAATTGATTTCCACAACATGTGGCCTTTTGTAATTTCAGGATTGTGCTCAATGCAAAATATGCTAAGCATATGTTATTGGCCCGCTGTAGCCTTAAAATCCTCTCATAATATAGGGTATATGTGGCTGTAATTTAAGGTAGGCCCTAATAGTTACTATTACCCAAAGTAATGCTAGGTTGCTTCGAGACTGATTGTTTCGAGGTGAAGTGTCTGTTTCCCTCGATGGGGAATCGCGACAAATGTTCCTTACAAGCCAACGGTAAAACTGTTGCATCTCAATCTCCAGCGAGTTCACATCTGGAGAATGTTTATACATGCTGTTACTGTAGCCCAGCATGTTTCACATGGTGCTAAACAGAATTCATGCGTGTTGCCGAACAACGGAGATCAGGGCTGGCATAAGCAGGTGGACTTGCACCTTCTGGTGGCTGAAAAGTAATTATTTTCCCCTTCAAGAAAGGGCAGAAGGACATGTAATGGTGTGCATGTAATGTGGTGTATTTGTAGATATGAGAGATCGAATGATAGGTGGAGAGACAGACAGAACGTCTGTGTGAAGTAGCAGGTACGTCCTGACTCCTGACATGTCACCACTGTAGTCAGAAACACAGCTCATGGTGTCCTGTTACCGTTTGTGACACATACTATTTGTGTGGATGAAGCACAGACTCGCCAACCTACGTAGGCTACACTGCACCGTAAAAGTAAATGAGAATGATTGAGGCGAAGACAAATAGTTCTAGCATGAAAGAAAAAGCTAAACATGTACGTGTGTGTGTGTGCGTGTGTGTGTGTGTGTGTGTGCATGTGTGTCTGTGTGTGTGTGTGTGTGCGTGTGTGTGTGTGCATGTGCATGTGTGTGTGTGTGGCTGTGTGTGTGTGTGTGTGTGTGTGTGTGTGTGTGTGTGTGCATGTGTGTGTGTGTGTGTGTGTGTGTGTGTGTGTGTGTGTGTGTGTGTGTGTGTGTGCATGTGTTGTGTTGCGTGTGCATGTGTGTGTGTGTGTGTGTGTCTGTGCGTGTGCATGTGTGTGTGCGTGTGTGCGCGGTGCATGCATGCATATGTCTGTGTGTGTGTATGTGCATGTGTGTGTGTGCGTGTGTGTGTTATATAGTGTGCGGTTAGCTTAGCCTCTTCCCGTCAGCCACATGCATGAGGATGACCGTTCCTGTCTAGCGTCAGACATCTGCCATCGCTTTACATCTGACTGTCTCAGCCAAGCTGCCTTCTCTCAGCCCCACCATGAAAACCACAGCACGGGGTTGTGCTGGGAAAGTCGTCAGGCGTGGTCACATTAGTGGTTCTAAACTTTTAACCTGCTCAGATTATCCGGTGGAGGGGTCGTTTAAAGCAGCCGGACAGAGAATGTTATCGTGGATAAAATCACCGGTTTAATGTGATGACACATCACGTGAGGTGATCGTGAATAGAATGGTCTGTAGTGTTAACTTGTTTTTCCACGTTTGTTTTCTGCGAGTGTGTTTGGTGAGCCGGCGGGGGCCCGTGTGATTATGCGTGTGATTTGTTATTTCCGAGACATTCAACAACAATCACATGGAAAAAGTATATTGCATGTTTTTTCTTCAGGTAAATCGTGCTCTCAGTGGTAGAACTCAAAACAGCTCTGTCCAAATGACAGCTTTTGTAAGTACTGGTTTTGTCAGGCGGACTGTCGGCCGGCTAAAAACACCAACCTGATGGCAAACCAAAGCGAAGGAACTAGACCAGTAAAAGTAACACATTTAGTCACACTAGCAATGACCATTTAGAAACTTGTGTTTCCCTTGATATTCAAGGGAATATCAAAGTAAACACAATAAATACAATACAAAGTGGTATAAATGTTATATAACAACTTAAATATCAACACCTATTAATCTACTGAACCGACCTACCCACCAATTAACCTACCTACTGAAACTTCTGGTGGTTCTAGTGACTGAAACTTGTTCTGGTGACTTTCTTACTGTATTAACAGCAATGAAATTAAATCGCTTTGGATAAAAGTATTTGCTAAATGCCCTAAATGTAAATGTAAATGAAATGTTTCATCTTCTTCTGACAAATGTACTTTTTGTAAGTGGCTTTGGATAAAGTCGTCTAAATGCCCTAAATATAAATGTATTAACAAATGCCTCTCATAAAATAAATGTAGGTAAAACCTGAATAGGCGTGATGAGTGAGCCGTGAGCAGAGATGAAATTTGGGCATGGGAGGTAAATCCTTATTTATCTTTTCTGTGTCCACATGATAGTGGTGGAATGGGTTGGTGCCTGACAGTCTATGGTGCCTGGATATCTCAAAATCGAGATAAGATGGAATTCCTCCTCAAATTTTATTATTAGACACATCATTGAATTAAATTTAGTTTCAATCGAAAAAACAACATTATATTATATTATATCGGCAGGCATAATTATATTTCTCAATATTTCTCAATGTATAGAGAACAACTGAGATTGTGAAGTAGGAACTTTGTATATGTAGTTCCTATGTTTGCTTTGTTTCCATCCGGACCCATTATCCGTAAGAACAAGGTGGAAGTTTTGTTGTTTCGCGCTGAACTTGTTTCCTTACCGATATTGTTACAGCGCTTAAAATGGATATTCCAGGCAAGTATTATCTAATAATACTATGATTTTATATTGATCTTACTTTCGTAGTTTGTGTTATCTACTTCTGGGTCACATCGCTGGTTCAGGCTAACAGCAACTAAGTGTAATACTAGCAGCTAGCTAACGAGTGTTTGCTTGAACTTGCTTAATTTACTACATCTACTGTATTATTAATAAATAGCCTATTCCATGTTCACATGTAGATTCACCTCTATAGTTAACGTTACGCCCGACAGTTCAGCTTAATTTTCGAAGATTATTTTGTATATTTCAAGCTACCAATGCTAGCTAAAGTGACTTAATACAAACCAACAGCAGATTGCATTGTGTGCATGTCTTTCTTCCATGGGATGTGTGTGTGTGTGATGTTGTTCAACTTATAACGTTTCCAAACCAAGTGTTCACGAATGTGAAGTGGTGTTGAGACCAAATCACTTCCATGGTCGGGACTAACAAGCCCACACGATCCCAACCCAAAATGTGTTCATTTCTCTTTGTGTGCAATGTTATTGCGCCATATTCAGCCGCATCCAGGTACTATTATGATGTTGTGAAGTCCACAAAACCGATGAATGTCGAAGCACTGAAAATCTTTCCCTAACGTTTTCCACAGGTCCAAACAAGGACAACATCGTGCAGGATGCAAGAAATGTGGCTATCGTAAGTGCATCTGATAACCTTGAAATAAAAGTTATTTTGTTTTCGTCACTCGGTTTCATTCGGACTGTTGTTGTTATTGTGGTGTTTTTTCCAGCGGGCCACCTGACGTTCGAGTGCAGGAACTTTGTGCGCGTGGACCCCCAGAAGGACATTGTGCTGGACGTGAGCAGCACCAGCAGTGAGGAGAGTGAGGAGGACCTGCCGGAAGCCCCCCCGGATGACAAGCAAGTCGCAGTGGACGCTCTAAAGGTCAGCGGGCATGGAGACGTGGACCAGAGGGTCCACACCCTTTTATCAGCCCCAGACCCCGGCTTTACGTCTGAACTTTGATTTGGATCCCAACTTGCGTCCACTTTCCCCCAGTCATCGGTTGAACCTTATCAACGTTTAGCCTCACGAGGCCATCCAGATACTCAAGTTTTGTTTTGCGTTGAAGATACCGCTGGCCACGGCAGCATGGTGAAGTGAAGCTCTTGCTCTTTAGGCTGGACACCATCCTGATCACTTGACCTTGTGTTCTGTTTAACTACACGGATCAGTCTGGACCTCGAGTAGTCCATGTAATCGCGGCCCAATAAGGGACTACGTCTTGGTTGATGATGTAAACAACTGTATTATCACTATTTCATTATTACTACCACTATTAGCATTTCTTTACACATTGAATGGTAATTACATTAGTAGAGTAAACACAGTGACATGCAGTCTATATGTGCAGTTTTTATCGACTCGATACAATAATTAGATAAGACGACAAACAAGAACAAGAGTATGCATCAGCGCAGTTTCTTGCAGAAACTGCGTTTTCACAATCCTGAACCGTGCACCGCAGAGGCATCACGTGTCGTGTTCGGCTGATTAGCTGAAGGAGTTTGTCAAGGAAAGTATTCCCTCCCACGCGGCTGTGGACGGCTAGACATCCAGACAGCTCCGTGGAGCGAAACGTGAGGTCACCTGCTCAGGGATGGGTCTTCAGGCTAATCGTGCTCTACTCCGGTGGGAAGAAACACAAAAACATATTGTCCTCGGAGACGCGTCTTTCGTTTGGATTTCGGTTAATCTCTTAACGTCTTCATCCCGTCTACCTCAGACCACATGGTTTTGATTTGCTGAAACTCCCTCCCCGAGCGCTTCTAATGGTAACTGCTTTGGAAGAGGCTGTCAGGGTGATCTCCAGAGAGCAGCAGGATGTGACATGTCTGATCAGGATGGTCCCACAGGGTCTATCAACACTTGGATGTATGCACTTTGGGCAGACATGCACTGGTACATACAAATCATGAGGCAAAAGGAATAATTACGTTTTTTTTAAATGCACCATTAAGTATATATTATAATCTATATATATAGTAAATAATGATGTATATACTGCTGATTTATACAACTGCATATGCATGTGACCCTACATGGGGTCCTGATCCCAATGTTTCTATTTAAAAGGCCAACGCTCTCGTATCCATTGGTCATGTCTTTTGCAGGTTCCCGTGACGACGAGCGTAAACACAGGCGGAAGAAGAGCAGGGACAGAAAGTCGAGGAAGAGGTGAGCTGCGGCCTCAGGTGTCTCATGATGCTTCAGCTGGCGGACGTCCTGCTTTAGCTATTGATCAGAAGGACTTCATGGTAACGTCATTTCCAAGCACCAATCTCTCTCTCTCTCTCTCTCTCTCTCTCTCTCTCTCTCAACAGGTCGTGCTCTTCGTCCAGTGACGATGACGACAGGAGGAAGAAGAAGAAGCGTCCGGTCCTCCTCGTCGAGCGAAGAGGAGGAGGCGGCGGAGAAGACGCGGAAGGACAAGAAGAAGAAGAAGAAGAGCCACAAGAAGAAGAGCCGGAAGCAGCACAAGCAGGAGCGGGACAAGACGCAGAAGAAGAAACAGAAGAAGAGCCGGAAGCGGGAGTCTTCCTCGGACAGCTCGGCCGCGTCGTCGGACAGCGACTGAGACTCTGCCGCCTCCGCTCTGACTCTGAGGACTCTTGAGGACTCCTCCTGTCTGTGAGGAGGAGCTGTGGGTGCAGCTGGAGTTCCCCCCCCAACAGAGGTGAACTCCTTGGATGTGTTGCAGATCTCATGCTGTTTTCTATTCTGACAAGCCTGCGTGTTGGGGGGTGACCGAAGTCAATGCAGCATTCCAAAGCTTTTTTAAAAAAAACGTGTTGTAGTTTCCATTGAATCCGAATGTGGAAGAGGATCTAAATCCACATTGGACATTTTGAGTGTGGAGCTGAACGAGACCTTCGCCCAGGCAGAGCGATGCTTCACCTGAGCCTAACCCTTCAGTGTCCGTACCTTTTTAGTTCTGCTGTTTTTCTGTCTCTGTCATCTGTCTGACACGTGGACACATTGTCTGTGGGTGCTGGCTCCGATATTTAGTGTTGTGTATAGGATGCTGTTGTGCTTAAGGTCCGGGTCCAGGTCTTGAATTCTAGCTGTGTGTTTGCACCTCAGACACAAGATAACATTACTTTATAAGATGCTAGGTTTTCAGTTCCACCCACCACCTGTTACCCGTCGACCCTTTTCAGAGATCAGTTTTGTACGGATGCTGGCAGTACTGTTTATGCAACAGCCGAAGGATTGCACCCGTTTTGACGTGATGCGTGTTAATGAAAGCTTCACGTGCACTTGTTATTCCTTTTATTATTTAGCTTTAGCCGGTTGTCATGACTACATGTCACTATCCCATTTTATAAATGATTGTTGGATTTTTTGTGCTGTCTTGAGGGTCCTTTATTTACTTTTATATCGCATGCATCATCTGGAAAGCAACCAATCCAGTAGTAATTGTAGTAGCAGTAATCAGATGGTTATTTTATTTCGTTTTTATTAGGTTTTAATGAGATCATAGAACCGATAAAACCGATACGTGAGCAATCCTCCGGCGTGAAGAATCCGAACTGCAATCCCCGCAGAGGCGCTCTGGGCCCTCTAGTGGCCGGTGGTGGTGATGCAGGACACCTGACCGGTTTCTGAGGAAATACGCAAGCAAAATGGCACGCAAATAAAAGGATCCTGATACTAAAAGAAACATTAGTTTAATATAGTTACAGGAGGGTTTGGTGGTCCGATCCCCACAGCCAACTGTCCACATGAACCCCACAAATGAATAATAATGAAAATACTTATTGTAAGTCGTTTGGCGTTTGCTAAATCCATTGCTTCTTCTATTTTCACTTCAGTCATTTGGAACAGTGGTTCTCAACTGGTCTCGCTTTGGGACCCACCATCACCCCTCAAATGACAAGCTGCGACCAAGGAAATCAAGGAAAATTTTCAACTTCTCAAATTTATTTAACATAACACTTCAGTAACTGTACTATTAAACTATTCAGTCACTTATTCGGGCAATACAAAATAGATGGCACTCCGCTGCATAAAAAAAATCCTCTTCAAAATAAAAGCACATGATTTTTTTCTTAAAATTTGTTTTTGCCTGGACATAGGCCTGTGACCCACTGAAAACGGGTCAGCGACCCACTTTTGAGTCACGACCCACCAGTTGAGAACCACTGATTTAGAAGACGTCTCACAAGTGAATGTGACGGTGAATTTGGATACATTTCATTGAGAAGGCTGAGTCTGGCTGAGAGACGACAACAGGTATATTGTGGACTTAAAGGGGATTCAAAGCCTTCGGATGGGTTCGTATTCGGTTTGATCCCCTCGAGACTAATCTGTTTAGTACACATGCATACACATAATCATTGGTGGACCGAAGCCGACTTCCACAGTGGAGGCTGGGCAGCCCGTGAGCCAGGGCAGGTGGCTACAGGTTGGCCTAAAAGGCAGCTCCAGGGAGCACATGCACCAGGACCCCTCCTGCGATGTGGAGAGTTTGAACTGACAATCACAGCACCTGCCAAGTCAAGACATTACAAGTCATTACTGAAGTTCTACAAAAGGGGTTGTCCGGGCCTTGCCAGAGGAAGAAAATAAGTTTGATAAGGTAATGAGCGTTTTGGATGCTCTTTGTGTTCAGTGTGTGTTCAGTGTGTGTGTGTGTGTGTGCGCGTGCGTGCGTGCGCGCGTTGCGTGCGTGCGTGCGTGCGTGCGTGCGTGCGTGCGTTGCGTGTGCTGTGATACAGGTGTTTATAAAAGGGCCCATTAACTTCTCCTACCCTCTGGGTGTAGTTCCTGATACAATGCGCAGACATCTTGACAGCTCCACGCACGGCCGCAGATCAGCACTCAGAGGGATGACTTCTCACTCTCCTTATCTCTAAAAGTCCTCAGGGCCGGATTTCAAAATGTTTAAAAAAAACAAAAACAAACACACAACATCCAATTTTCAATTGGCAGTGACTCCTGGATGTTCCCAGAACGAGTACAGCGAATACCACAGATAACGTGTTGGAGGGAATTGAGATTACGCTCAACACATTAGACAACAGGCCTTCTGCAAGTGGTGGACTGACTGTGTTTAGATTCTCCTTTGTAAACCATGGCTTCTGTTCTAACTCAGAACAACCAAACTAGAAAGAGTTTGACCAAAAGTAATAGTCGCGCATGCATTCTGGATTCCCTGAGACGTCGACACGCCGTGTAGAGCGTATCACAGGCCGGCCTCGTGCTCCCAAACTAAACTCAAAAAAACACATGAAAGCGGGGAGCGTCAGTAATTGTCCAGATGGAAAGAGAATGCATGGATACAGACCGATAATTAAAGCAGCGCGAGAAGCCTCGATGAGCAGGAAAGCCAATGAGCAAACCATATGCTGCTCTGCAGAAGACAAATAACGGCGTTGTCTGTTTTTCAACAGCTCATTGGCTTTTATTGAGCCCGCCGGGCTGCGGAAGGTAGCGGCGAAGGAAGCTGGGCCTCCATCGCGCCATGGAGATGGAGAGGAGCCGGTCCAAGTTATCTATCAGTGGGTTTTGTTGCGGAGGAGAATAAACTCCCCCCGCCCCTCCCTCCCTCCCTCCCTCTCTCCTCTCTCTCTCTCTGTAGCCATACAGGAGCAGCAGGCCGTGACTTTTTATCCCCCGGAGAAGAAAGAGCAACGCTTCCAAATAACGTGGTGAAAACAAAATGGCTCATTGAAGTTAAAACCATGTAGCGCTAAACGATCCCCAGTAACACAGCCGGGGCCGTTCCCTGGATGCTCGTTCCTTTTTTTTTTTCATCACTTCAAATCTCGGTAAGTGAGAACACTTTGCCGTTTGGTGTTTATGTTGTCGTCGTTTTGATTGTTTT
>JAXIVH010000003.1:3135536-3137762 GCA_036785325.1 Urophycis tenuis | reverse complement strand
GTTGCATGTGCCATGCTGAGGACAACGCTGTGAGCAAGGCAGTGCTCGGAAGTGACGCTGGTCGTTTGCGTAGGAGAGACCTGATATACTGCAATGTATATTTATTTTATTTATACTGGGACCTTGTGGTCTTCATTTGGCATTCCCATGTTTTTTTTAGACATGGGAACGAAATTCATTCTCTAACCCTAACCCTATTTGACCCATCCTATTGTACGTAGGAGCAGTGGGCTGCTATGATCAGCGCCCGGGGAGCAAGTTGGGGTTCAGGGTTCAGTGTCTTGCTCAAGGACACTTCGACATGCAGACAGTTTTGGAAGTGGGGATCGAACCGCTGGTGGACGATCTGCTCTGTCCACCCGCTCTACCCACTGAGCTTCTGCCGCACCTATACGTGCATATATACTGTATATATATATATATATATGTATATATATATATATATATGTATAAAACCAATCAAGTCGTGTGAGTGCAGGCTTTTGCCTTGAGCTCTCTCCCCACTTGCGTGTGTTGTGATTGGCCCTATTCAGGGTTCTTTACACGGGGAATTGAAAAGGATTACAAAAACAAAAGGTTCACAGAGCGGAACATACTCCCTCCATCACCTCCTCAGCCCACACATACATAATCACACACACAGTCCCGCCCTCCGCATGCCAGTATGTAACTATCGAGTCGCATTAATTACTTACAAATTCTCCCTTTATTTCTGGGGTGCGTGTGTGTGTGCGTGTGTGTGCGTGCGCGTGTGTGTGTCTGTGTGTGTGAAAAAGAGAGGTGCGAGTGCGATGATTGGCCGAAGGAGCGGGGATGCCTAGGCAACCGTGACCTCCTCCTCGATGACTGACCTCCTTATCACACGTGGACACGAGGGGGGCCTCGCCGCTGAACCTGTCACGCCGCGGCGCCCGCACACGTCACCGTGACGACAGCCCACTGTCCCCGGTGTCAGCCGCAATGCATCGTGGGAGTGATTTATGTTCTGGAGCGGGGTAGGGTGGGCAGTGGGGGGGGCGATATAGCTGTGAGTTCTAGTGAGGAAGAGGAGGAGGAGTAATGAGGGAGGGGGGGCTCCTGACAGTGCTTTTGTAGTGGGATTAAGTCGCATCAGTTGACGAAGAGGGGCGGAACTTCTTTTGGAGCCAAGGTGCTGGCGTTTGGCGCGGTTAGCTCCTGGCGGTCAGCGGAAACACCGGGATTACGTTTAAATGTTTCCGGCCGATGAACGACATACTGACCACATGTTGACGATGTCGCTGTCAATAAATACACCTTCTACACAGCCCCCCCCCCCCCCCAAAAAAAAAAAAAAAAATTGTGACATTAGTTTGTGTATCACCAGTAATCATCAAATACATCTTCAGTCCAGTCCACTCCTTCCAGCCGGTCCTCAGAAGGAGACCTTTTCCCTCCATGGCGCCGAGCGGAAGCATGCGTCACGCTAATCCGGGGACTTCCACGCCTCTGTGGATTTCCTCTGACTCGACAGTGTGTGTGTGTCTCCCCCCCCCCCCCCCCCCCCCCCACTCCAGACCCATCCGCCCCTCCCGCCCCCTCCCCCCCTCCCCCCCGGGGGGGGATGCCCTTGCCGGCCGTCCTGTGTGAGTGTTCCCCCGGGGGGTCTCACCAGAGGGCCATGCTGTGGATTTATACCGGAGGCCGAACGATCACTCATCCCCACACAGTCCGCGTGGGCGGCCCCGTTAAAGGTTAATGAATGCATAATTGCTCTCTCTCTCTCTCTCTTTCTCTTTCTCTCTCGCGCGCACCGTTTTTTCTGCTCGCACGCCGGCTACCGTCGCTCGCCTGCCGCTTTTTTGCCGATGATGTCATCGACAAATATGATGTGCACCTCGGTCTAGGAGACAGGTTCCCTCACTGCGTCACAAGGTTCTTGTTCTGTTTTCTGAGGAACGAAGCTCGTCCATCTGAAACTGAAACTGAAATGAAAAGTCTGCGTGTGTGTGTGTGTGTGTGTGTCTGAGCAATATATACTAAATATATACTTGTTATGTGTTGTCATTATTGCTATAACTCATATGTTCCAGCTTAGTTACTTGCTCACATCGACAGCTGAATAATCTCAAGGCAGAAGTGAGTGAAGCAGCGATGAAGAATGAAAGGAAGATTATGTGAAGTGAAGTGAGTGAGTCACACAAACTCACCACAGAGAGATGAGGTGTCTTCAACAACAATGGAACAGAACAGGTTTGGTGTAGAGAA
>JAXIVH010000003.1:3085536-3130536 GCA_036785325.1 Urophycis tenuis | reverse complement strand
CTCTTAAGAGCTGCTTTGTGTTGGCAAGGAGCGCGTGGTGGACATGGAGACATGGAGGTCAACAGGCATGACCTTTATCTAAACCCCCACAAACACACACACACACACACACACACACACACCAGGAGGGCTTCAGATATACAGAATGTGTGTGTGTGTGTGTGTGTGTGTGTTTTGGGGTGAGATAGAAAGGGCCTCTTCTCAACAATGCCAGAAATACACCAATCAGAGGGCGGGGAAGGGGCGGGGCATGAGTACAGAGGAACAACCTGCTGTTTTCTAATTGGTTGCATTTCCTGAAACACCGTTTTCTGTAAATGTCTAAATGCATGTAAGAATGTTAGATGGTTTCCTGTGAAATTCACTGTTAATTTAGGGCGTACAAATTAATTAAATAATCATTGTATCCTCAATAAACAGCATCCTCAATAAACATTTTAGATTTCCTCACGTTGAAAACCTGGGAACTATTACTTAATTCTGCTGCGATGATCTGCCTGGACTCCCTATTGTTAGGGCACCGAGTGTAAAAAAAGACTCATGGAAACCGCCATGCTGGAAATAGCCTGCGCATCTATTTACAAACTGTGGCTCATTGGCCAGACCACCGCATTACAATGCTCCATAACAGACCATGACTTGTTTAGGTAGAACGTGTGTGAGGAAGAACAAGGACACTCATATGTGAGGTAGGAATTTCCTACGCACATTCAACAAAATCATTTCAAACCATAATTGCATGGGCAATCTTTGATAGTTGATATTCTCTTCCTTGTTTAGTAGTTTTTGAAGTTTGCTCTCATCCCATGTGACTGATATGATTTAATATAAGCAGTGTGTGCCACAAACAAGGAACATTCTGCATTGCCCTGTTTACCTCACTTTTACCTCACCGCCCTGTTTACCTCACTTCCCCAAGGAAAATCACGTCATCAGAGTTTCACCGCGATGAAAAAACACAGAAATCCATCTTTGTTTCTGGCCAACGTTGACCAACACACCGAAACACTTCCATCCATGATGTACAGTTCGCGCCATCAAATCAAACGGCCATGTTGTCTGGAATTTGCGATGCGGGATCCGTGTGTCCCGGCTCACATTTAAATCGAATCCGAGACAACTTACATCCCGATCACCGACACACCTTCACGAGGAGTTTAAGAAAACAAGGGAAGAAGAAGGAGAAGAAAAAAAAACAGAACTTGGACATGAAGTCAGCATTTGGAGCCGGGGAAACAATGAAAGCGTTAGCCTTCCTGACCATGAAGGACATCGCGTCAGCAAGATGGGCCCAGACTTCAAAGAGTGTGAGAGCAAGCGGGAGGAAATGAAGCCCTCTGCTCCGAACCTCTCACGTTACATAAGAGCCCTGGACTGGCATGCGGAGCCCACCACATTCAGTGATATCAATCCTGCCTCTCACACACACACACACACACACAAACACACACACACCCACACACACACACGGACACACACACCTCATGCACACATGCACATACACTAACCTATTTAATTATCCAAGAGCCACTGAGAAATGCAAGGGTGTGGTATGAATATTTCGCTCAAAGGCACCATTTGTGTTTGATTGTGGGTACGATTACCTGTTTAGGGTAAATACTGAAGTTAGTTCAACTGACTGAATCTGACTCTGCAAGGAAAAGTGATGTCTTTTTTTGCACCACAACAATAAATAAGATTTAGTAGCATAAACTGATAGAAATACCATTCCTGATCTTCAGCCACCTTGGAAAATCACTATTTGTTATGTTAACTTTGAAGCTAAATTCTTTGTGTGCATAACTGTAACTTTGGAAATTCTACATTTCAGCATGGAGGGCCATTAAAACCCATTAAATAGCTACAAAATGTAAGCTTAGTTTTGGCAGCCATGACCACCTGTTTGGGAAACCCTGGTGTAAGAACCCTACATGTAGTTCCCCTGACAGCCTACAGGTGGTTGGATGTAGAAAGACACCATTCACAAGTTAATGTCAAAAATTGGACTTTATACTGTAATACAAAGCGAATATCGAAATCAGTCTTTACTTCATATATCTATATTAATATAACATGCTTTTAATAAACTCATTTGCATGGTATCAATGACATGGAAATTACACTGTTGTTGCAATGAACAGGAATTTATGTAATCAATCTATTTCACAATATGCATGCTCCCCCATCCCCCAAAACACTGGCACATACCAGAAGCCCCCTCAGTGAAATGACTTCACAGGCCCCCCAAATCAGAGCCCTGACTAATTGTTCTTTGATGCCTCATTAGTGTGGCAGTGATGGAAAATAAGTTGAAAAGTGGTGGAAGGCAAAGTAACAAAAATAACATTTTGCAACTGGAATTGGGAGGCAGCGAAGGGTGGTGGTGGTGGTGGTGGAGGTGGTGGTGGTGGTGGGGCCCAACACTGTGCAGGCCTACTGGTACCTGACTTTTCCGCAGGACCACCATCAAAAAATCAGCCCTGCACAGACGGAGCGGGCCCTGAGAACACTCTGGGGTTTTCCTCTGGCTCGCCAACGCCCTCGCCATGTGCTCCAGGACACACTTGGTTCAGCCCCACCCCCTCCGACACTGGGAAACCGGGGTCCGGGTCATACGGCGCGATGTAGGCTTCCAGAGGGTATGCTGGGAGGAAAGAAACTGCATCTCTTTGAGAACCATTGCTGGCTCGATGTTAGAATGGTAATGTTACAATATGAAAAACAGCAGAGCGAACAATGCTGCTTAAAGGTGCAGTGTGTGCAGAATTTTGCAGCATCCAGCGGGACAGACTGGACAGAAACAGAATATAATGTTCAGAGTTCTGTTTTAAGTAGTTTATAATCCCATGAAAATAAGAGTTGTGTTTTCTCAGCCTTGGAACGAGCCCTTTATGTCTACGTGTCGACGGGGTCCTCTTTCACGGAGTGCGCCATGTTGCGCCGCCATGTTTCTACAGTGGCCCAGAACGGACAAACAGCTCTAGGGAGAACAAGAACAATTGTTTTAGGTTAAGAGTCGTATGAAGGCGTGTGCACCCGACGGCTGTGACCCAGTTGTGATTCTCTGTTTGGTTGCCGTTGTACCAGCAATGTTGGACATGAAATGCACCACGGTGTGTCGATAAAGCGTCTCTCGCTCTTTGTCTGATCCGATCTGTCGCAAGAGAGTTGAGTTGCTGTCGGAAGAGAACGGTGGAAACGTGGATGAAGTAGCGAGAGAGAGAGAGGCGTGCCAACAAGAGCATTTTGGTCTGGGCGATAGAAAGTGTAGCTGGGTGAAGGAGGGTGGAGGTAGTGATGACCTAATTCCAGAGCGAGACTTCTCCTTGAGTGAGACTTGGTGGGACCCAATAACAAACAGACCAGATCAAGCAAAAGGTAATGAAATGAAAATTGTTTTCTGTAGGAATCCTTTCCCTGATTGTTGTTTGACACCTATGATAGCAATCTGAGTATGCCATTGGTACACTAAAAAGCACAGTGACTCTGCGCTTTTGACCAAAGGATTTAATTGCAGCATGTATCGTGGGTAATGACTTCAGCATTCACATATCACTTAGACCAAAAATGATGTTATAAGTTATACTTCACCCCCTTCTAAAGATGGGGTACCAGGGCAAACTCCAAGTACCTGGAAATGGAATCCAGAAGAGCAATCCTTCTTACCAGGGGTGGCCCATGTCAACGGGCCTTGCTCAACGAGTGGCCATCTTGGTTCCAAAGACAAGCCCTGGTTTATGGGGGGGGGGGGGACTGAATGTGATGAAGGTTTCCCATGAAGGATTAGCATGAGCCCGCAGGCCCGCCAACCTGGCCTGACCTTGTTGATTTGGGCAGCGTGAGTGTGGCGAGCGGGTGACAGTGAGCGTCGTACCTGGGGGGCTTTCGGAGCAAGACAGCGAACCTCCGCCCGCCGGCCCCGGGTCCCATCGCCGCGCTCTCCTCCTGGAGCAGAAGAGGTCTGTGTTTACATTGTGCAGATGGCTAATCTGACGTGGTTCCACGCTCCCACCCAGCCGGCTCCAACACTAACATTATGAAACGAGCGGCACAAATTACTATCAAAATAGAGGGCCGCTTTAAAATAAACCCAGCTGATTTTACATTTACTGAAATATTAGTTCATCTGACCTACACCCAATCTGTTTTTCAGGGGTTTTTTTCTTCGTTTTTTTTATTTCTACTCTCCTTGCTACTCTCTGGGTTTCTCTCTGTTCCTTCCCTTCAATGAAAAATCCAATGTAAACAACAGACTTTGGTTCTGTATTTTTCCCAGTCGAACCACTTAGCTAACGTTTCCTTTCCCCTAAACATCAAAGTACCACAGAAGCGCCCGGCGCGCTGGAAGGCCTGTGTTCACGACCTGAGCCCAGAGCCTGCAAATGGGTGTCGTGGATTCAGGGAGAGATGCCTGCATTCGACATTTCGGAGCGTAGACTCTTCTGCACCAGAGCATGCTAAAGGATTTGTGCACGCGATCATCCTGTTATTGATTTGGCACTTCTATCGTTTTGTCTTGACTCCATTCAGTAAGTACAGTCATGAGATCTCTGTGTCCTGTCGTCTGTTATCAATTACATAATTACCATGGATTTATCCTTGTCGTCAACTTAATTAAGGAGGGTGAGACTTCATAAGAAGTCCCCCCACCTCCCAAAAACACAAACAGGAGCAAATTTAGTCAATTGTCCGAAAAATCGAAGAAGAAAAAAAGCTGAGATTTACATATTTACAACAAGAGGGAAAGAGGGAAGAAACCCCAACAGAAACCCAGCAGCTTTTCTTTCCATGGGTAGCGGGTATCGGATCACCCTGCTTCACAAATGGAGCGCGCTCTGTTTGCATGTTGCTGAGCTACAGAACACGGCACGCCAGCCGGTTCCGTGCAACACGCCTGGAACACGGCGGTGTTTCCCACTGCGGACCCCGCCGCTCCATGGACGCTGTGTTAGCAATAAACCCGAATAATGTTCCACAAATACATTTACGTGAGATTCTCGGAAATGGACGTGCCATTGCACGTCATCTGATCCGCTTGAAAGTGGAAATCTATCCATCTACGTAGCTATCTTTCTTTTTGTCTGTCGAGATCTATCTGTTTGGTATCTATGTGTCTGTCTGTCTGGTATCTATGTGTCTGTCTGTCTATCTGGATCCATCTGTCTGCCACACATCTCTTGTCTACTAAGGATGTTTCTTGTTAACATTGAACCTGTATGTTCAACTATGTACAGTCTGTATGTGTTTCTCTCTGCATAATATTCTCTGTCTCTCTGTCTCTGTTTCCCTCTCTTTTTCGCTCTCCTGGTCTCTTTCTCTTCATCTCTCTGTTTCTATCTAATTTTCAAAAAATGTTCTCTCCTGGGCTATCTATGTTTCTATTTCTGTGACCAATTTCTCTCTCTCTCTCTCTCTCTCTCTCTCTCTCTCTCTCTCTCTCTCTCCCTCTCTCTCTCTCCTCATCCCTGTCTTTCGTTAAGGAACTCCTTTCCCTCCACCGTCTCCTGTTCTGTGCGACTCTCTCTAGTTAAGCTGGACACTCTCTCTAAGTGACTTCCAGGCTGTAAGGGTCAATGCTCTGCTATGGTAACAGTGGAAATAAAGCTTGGTGTTAAAATCATCACGGCAGCCCCGGCCTCCAGACTGCAGTCTCCCTTCCACCCGGGGAGGGATCCCAGGTGCGCTGGCTGCTTAATTATGGCTGCGAGTCTCTTAATTTCATTTCCTTTCAAGTCACATTTCCCAGAAAGCCCACTGATTCACCGTGACACACACACAAAGTGCAAAGGCTGAAAAGGTGGTCCCGACACCTTGGGATGTGTCATTGAGCAAGGATCAGGACTGACCCGTACATTATCATGTTTGAACTGGTGTTTTCACCCTGGGGTTGTCTTTTCAGTAGCAAACAACCAATTAAGGGGGGGGGGGGGGGGGGGAGTTGTGCTCCAGGGCACTGCAGAAGTAAACGTTTGGAGTTGATCGAGAATCACACTTATAGTCATAGTTCCATTACAGAGCAGCGTTCACCAAGCAGCAAACTAAATATGAAATACAGTCACAGAAGGTGAGGCTTTTGTATGACATGCTCTCGTTGAGCCATGTGACTGTTACACAATAATACATGAGAGAGTGAAGCCCTCTGATGGAACTGGTTTTGGTAAGCGCATGACTGAAGTGCCAATAATGACTGTAAAGCACACCCTCTTGTGTAATATTGGGATTATTCCACGGTAACCAACAAAATAAAATACATAATCAGAATGTGGTCATATTGTGGAGCATTTTCTCTCAAAATAAACAGCATCTTGTTATTTCTGTCCCAGGGAAACCGAGGTGCAACTCGCGTGGGATCCAACTAACACCTGGAAACATATTATCCACACCTGGACACAGGTGTGGATAATATGTGACAGGGAGTATGGGGAACCATATCGATGTCCTGGCAACGGACACTCTGTCAAGCCCCTGTTGTGGAGTCATTTGAGTTGATGCTTTCTAGAGATCATGGGATTTACCAATTTGTATAAATACCAAACATTTACCCACAAAGATGAGTTCCTATCTCAATCGTTATTTTCACCATGGACAGATTTTTCACTGCTCCAGTTCCCATGCATCTTCATGCCAGCGGTGCCAGCGAGTTTACCTTCATTATTGGCACTTCGGGGAGGCTTACTTGCTGAACTTGCCGCGAGGTCCTCATTCACACTGGCTATAACAGTGCGGTGCCAACAGTGAAGGTGAGGCTCAGACTTCATTCTGATATTGCGATGATACCAGGCTGGCCAACAACATTAAACAGATGACCCAAATAGTGCCACACTGTGAAAGCAATTCACTCTCTTCCCCCCTCTATTCCCGGGAATGTATGCGGTCTGACTATTACACCGGAGACTCCAATGCATTTCAAACAATATGTTACCCCTCCAGACAGAGTAGTAACACATCGTAACACTTTCAAGTCCCAGCTTGACCTAACGCTTTCTAGGGTGAGTGGGTGTTCTCAAAGTGAATAAATACCACACATATGAAAACAAAAATGCATTGCTAGCTCAAGCAAACATGACTTCTCCATGGACCCGATTGTGTTACTGCCTTCATGAATTTCACATGCGTTTTGAAGCTGTAAGCGCTGTGTTATGGGTCAGCTCAGGGCGTTCGGTCAAACTACGGTATGATAAGCTGTTGATGATGGGAAGAAGAATAATTGCTAAATGTAAGCGGTGAGTCGGGCTGAACTGAGCCCTCTTTGTCACCGTGACACCGTGACGTTACACAAAACTGAAATTTCTTTGTCATTTGCACCAGTGATTATTTTGGTGAAGATTTTTTTTTCAGTGAATATCTTCTGATAAGACAGTTTACTAGTCATAATACAGTTAATTATACAGGTTGGCGCCTTACAAGTAAAATTAAAATAATCTGATAACAATACTAAATAAAGAGAATACACAGCTAATTATTGCCGTTTGAACTTTTAAACCATATGTTATGTGAAATACACATAATAAACACATATTTTAGTTTTTATTCAAGTGAAATACACAGCACACACATGTAAAGAAACCCGCAATACAAGTTTCTCCAGATTTGTACTTTGCCACTGAAATGTAATTGGCCAAGATGGTACTTACATGACGACACTGCATCACCTCACAGAACAGAAGGTCTGTTTTAACAGGAAATCAAAGGTCTCATTTGTTTTTTAACCCGGGCCACTCTCTGGTGGTGCCCGCTGCTCCGGAGACACCCCCCCCCCCCCCCCCCCCCACCCATCACCCCAGGGGCTAAACATGCTGCTACTACTAACCCCGGTCATCAGGAGGAAACCGGCAGCATCACACATTACATCAGCCGGCCCCCCGGCCACGGTAGAGGTGTGTGAGGATGCTGAGTCAGACTGACATCATACCGGCCTTTCATCCACCTAGTAGCAGTCACACCGACGGTGGCCCTCCCCACACACACAGACACACACACATACACACACACACACACACATACACACACACACATACAAACACACACACACACACACACACACACACACACACACACACACACACACACTCACAAATAGACACACACAGACACACACACACATATACACACACACATAGAGACCCATACACACACACTCACATGTAGACACACACAAAGGCACACACACAGACCCATACACACACACACACTCACAGATGGACACACACACACACACACACTCACCGCGCTTTCACCTGATTGCTTTCTTCTTGGGCTCTGAAGGTCCCCCATATGTCAGCAATCATCTGCCCCTCAGAGCTGGATTGGCTCATTGTTGGGGCCGAGTGGCTCCACCTGCATGCAATCTCCCCCCACCGCGCGGTGGCCGCGGCTGTGGCCTGGAATCGGGTCCATCGCGGCTTGTTTCCCTCCTCTGATGACAATCACCTGTTTGTTGTGAACGTCCAGGTTTCTTGCTACGTGTCAGGGGACACGCGTGTGCTGGCCTGGCTGTTGGGGTTTGTTTTTCTTTTTTTTTTGTTTTGCGGGTTCCAGGGTTGAAACAAACACGGCGTTCGGCTCGGAGCCAGGGGCTCGCCGGCCCACTCCTCGGACCGACTTGTTTTGTTGTCGTTTGCTTTTAAGAACACAGCCAGAGAACGTCCTGTGATGCTGCGCTACGGTGAGATACTGGGCCCCGGCGCTGGCTGTCAAGTGATTCTGCAAGCAAGGTGACAGAAGTTGGACTCTCGCAACAACGACAGCGCTGACACAACAAACACAACGACCGTTTACAATAACAAGCCGTAACATTGCACAGGCACACACACACACACACACACATGCAAAGGTCAACATGAAGGGTGTGTGAACGCGAGTGCGTACTGTGAATTGTAGTGGTTTTGTAACGTACGTGCTCGTCATGTTACAGGCTTCCTATCCTTAAAAGACGTGCCAGCCTGCTCATGTCGACGTGCGCTGTGATTGGTCCAGGTGGTGTTTTTACAACATGTTCAGTTTACTACACATGTGGAAACCAAGGAAGTGAAGGAAATCCCTGAGAGAAGCCAGGGCTTTATTTAAAGACTCGCCTCGCCAAACGTTCTTCACACCGCTCTCGACATAACCATTCCATTAATTATCGCCGGGGCCCTATTTTAAGCATTCAAATGAATGCAACGTGTTGGGATTCAGAACAAATTAACACTGGCACACGCGAGGAAGCCGCTCTCCTGTTTCCCACACAAACCCACAGGTAGTGGTGCCGGCGATTCCACTCGGCCGGGGAGGACCCGCGCTGTTGGGAGGTTGCGTCATGAAGTACGAAAACCCAGCAGGGTTGCAGTTCACCTGTATCGCACAGCGCTGACGGCACCCGGGGGGGGGGGGGGGGGTCTTGGTGAACGTGTGCAGGTCTGATGTTGTCTTGCGGATGTGGTTGTTTCAAGCGAGGAAGCTCAAGAGAAACGAGCCAATCGAGTTGAAAGTCAATTACGGCGCCTGAAGGCCCGCCCCCGCGGCCTTCCACACGTAACGGCAAAAGTGGCCGTCAGCGGCGCAGTGAGCGCAGCGGTGACGCAGTTCTTCCATCCGAGTCTCCGTGTTCCTCCTCTGCATCTCCGGCCTCTGATCGTTTTACGCGCGGGTCAAACGTGACATCGCTCCCCCCCCCCCCCCCTTCCCCGCACAGACGTGCATGAAGTTAGAGCGGTCGTATCTGGAGAGCTGTCACCCCGCACCATATTTCATCAGCCACTGTAAGCGTAGCCGTCGCCTCGTTGTTTTTTGAGGAACATGCTCGGTGCTCCGGTGCCAAACGGGTTCAGACCGAAATAATGAGAAAAAAAGGCGAATTCATAAAAAAAAAAAAAAGCCTTGCAAAGGCATCCATCTGGGAGTTGTTGAGGAGGACGAGGCATGATCAAGGGGTCCTTGGCACGGCGAGTCTATCTTGGATACGCATACTTTCCAACTTGAGACCAAAACAAAACAAGTGCTTAGGTCTACAGGCGCACTGGGAAACACCACCATAAACAGTTGCCTCAAAAGGTTCCAAGGGAAATTCAGTCACTGCTGGAAAAGTTGCCCAGGGCTCCCTTTATCATGGGAATCAACGGGTGGCCATGCTGTGGTACTTTTCAAACAATGGAAATGCAGAGAAAGGTCTCGAAAGGTCTCGACGTGGAGTGTCACCGTTTGTATATTCTAGAGATGTCTTACTCCAAAGGAAACAATCACTCACATGACAATCTATTATTGCCGCATTTCCATTTTTTAAACAGAAAAATTGACGATAATCCATCCCAAAGATTTGAACAAGATGTTTGCATTACTATGACTTCCTGTTGGGGTTTCCTGCAGAGTTTCCAGGCATGTGTCTGGGGTTGATGCTGAGGCGTGTGGATGTGCTGGTTTCTGGGGGTTTGGAGGTGGTTCCTCTGTGTTGTGGGAATCACTGGTCCTCTGCCGGTACTGGGGTGCAATATCGTAGACATCTTAGTCTTTTTGGACCGAGTGGACCGACTCTGTGAGCCACACTTTCTTTACCCAACCTCACCTACCGCTCCTCCACATGCATTCATGTGTTGCATGACAAGGGGTGAATGTATTCGTGTTGAACCGTACAGTCTTACGGTACTCAGTGCGAACCCAACACTATACAAAACATGTTTTTTTTCTAGCTGCTAAATAAATGATTTAATCCAAACATTTCTTCATAGACATATGACGTGATGCTTGCGGAACAGAATCTGTGTTTTAAACCTGGTTCTTCATGGTTCAAACACAACAAAATCAGCTGAAGTTCAGAACATTCCTGCTTTTTGGACAACTGCAAAACTTTAACGCGAAGCCACTCTGTGGCTAGCAGCCACAATGTCATGGTGCATGCTCTTCCTGAAATCGCTGCAGTGGTTGCTCTGCAGGGAAAGAAAGGAGTCTGCAGTGCGCGGCCTCCAAACATGACCCACGCAAACACATGGATGAGGCGATCAGCGGGCCTGGCCAGAGACATTAAACCAACAACCAAACAGCAACAAGGTCTCCCTGCAGCTCTCAGGCAACGGCGTGCGCTTGATTCCGGTCAGGCCAAAGCGATATAACGGACAGCGATGGTGAATTTCCGAGGGAAATATGGGACCCCTTCTCTGTGGGAGAACACGCAGGGCACTCAAACTGTTTTTAAGTGCTCGACCTGCGATGCACTATTACTTCCCGCCCACGTATTGCCTGGACAGAAATACCTGGCTCTGAAGACGAAACAAAAGAACAACTTGAGTCGCGCGGTAGTGGAGTTCTTGCTCCAGACGGTTGGACATCTGGAGCTACTGAGGGCTGCCTGCCTACCTATTGTAAAAGCCCAATATGGCAGACTGAGATACAATGCTCAGTCACACTTTGATTTCAGGCTGATGGACTGTTCTTTAAAAAAGTGGTCCGATCTTGATTGTTTTGCTGTGCGACTTTGCTGTGTAACTTTGCATTGCTGTGCTATTTGAAGTTGTGTTTAAATTAATTTAAATGTTTTATAATTGATGTTATAAAGCAGTGTTTTCTTTATGTATCTATATGCTGCTGGAAGCTACGCTATCCATATTTTAATATCTAAAATGAAAACTGGTCAACCTTTTACTTTGTCGATAGCGAACCGAAGTGTGAAACCACCATACAGTCAATGTTGTGAACCCATAGTGTTTACATATCATATCATATATCATATATCATATCATATCATATATATATCAACCTTTATATAAATCTAAATCTTTCTGAGAAATGTACTTGGAAGTCGCTTTGGATAAATGTGCCCTAAATGTAAACGTGAGCTAAGTATAAATGTATTCAGTTTTTTTTTGGCGTATTTTAGCCTGTAAAATGACTTATTTGGTTTGATTCGGTAAGACAACTGTACATTAAAGCGTGAATCGAAGTTGAAGGCTGGAGGGAACCCATGAATCCAAATGGCCGCCATAAATCAAAGCTAGCAGTCGTAGCCCGCTGGCGTGCGTCACACCGGCGTAATCTCAGCGCTCCACAGTCAGCTCGCTCTTTTCAGCGGGGCGTCGGGGTTCAAAAGCGGCCTAACCCGGCGGAGACGAGACAAGAGGGACCCGAGGAAGTGGAACTTGCAGATAACAGCCACGCATCTCCTCGTCTGCCTGAAGACCTTTGTTCGGCGCTCCAGCCCATTCACAGCCAGGGCCTCCCGAATTAGCATGAGGCTAATGGGGCAGATAATGAGTCCGAGGGCGGAGCCGTCACATTCACTGCCTTTATCATGGCCTGCCATGCTGCAGACGGTTAAAGATACACTCATCAACCAGTCGAAATGCATTCAGAGAGGGGTGAGAGGGTCAATAACTTGGTAAAATTCTGTCTAATTCAATTTGTTTTTACATCCTGCAGCTTCCAAGTATGGCTTCTAAAAAACAACAATAATACATGTGGAGTTCCCCGTAACAGTCAATCGTCGTCTTTTGGGAATTTTTTGATAAAGAAAAATGTAAGACATTAATGCTCCATGTTGTTAGGAAAGGATTGAATTATGTAATGACCTTATTTGAATTCCTGCTAATAGGCGTGAGTAAATCAATGCAATGCTTTACAAGCTAATAGTGTTTCTCCTCGGTCAGTTAATGTGCCTCTTACTTTTATGGCAATTCTGTTTGATTTCAGGGCCTCTTTGCCCTTTATATTCTACTACAGCCTCACAAAAACAAGTTTTTTCCCTCCATGTACATTGTTTAAATTTCCAACACGCTTTATGGTCACCCATAATAACCTGATTATTTGTACTTCAACATTAAAACCAGATTTTGACCAAGCAACATTTCCCATTGGCAGCCAAAGTAAGATTGCCTTAAGGTTCCTTCTAGTCCAACAATGATCCTGAAAACAAAAAAGTTAGTGGTATTGGTTAAAAAGTACCACAGAGTGGTACTTTTGCACACATGCAGAAAGGAGAATGTGCTTTGGTGCTGCCAGGGGGGATGTGTGGACGTCAGGCGCCATACGTACCAATATGGGACACCGAGCTCCTCCAGCTTGGAACCAATCACAACCACGCAAGTGTGCATTATCACTTATCGCTCCAATTATTCGGCGGAGTTATCAGAAAGATTCCAGATGTGACCACCAGTGATTTTTTCGGGAAGTCTTCATAACAGACATCAATTAAAAGTGAAGTTCTTTCCTCGATGCCACTGTGGCCCGTTAACAACATGATCGGAGTGAATTAAGAGCATGCAGCAAACAGAGGAAAACATCTTGCCATTCCTGTCCAGAGGAAATGACTGAGCCAGCCCTAAGACCTGTCTAAGTCTGCCGGCGTCGGTGGTCTGTCACTGTATGCTATTTAATGCTGACAGGACCCCCATTCTTCACTGTGGGCCATCCACACGCCTTGTGATGGAGAGTTCCTTCAATGAGAATCTGAATGAGCAATGCTTAAGAAGTCTGTTCTTTCTGCTGCACTGGCCCAATCAAACAGTTTGACGACAACAAAATCACATCATGGACCAATGACACATAAGAGATGCACTGCCTAATCGATAGACTAGCACCATGTATTGAATGCAAATCAATACAAGACATCATAGCCACGACATTGTAGGAAACCCTGCCACTGTGGAACTAGCACGTACTCGTTCAGAACAAAGCACGTGGAACAAGTGATATTTTCAGTTATGGGAACGTTCAGGCGTATCTGTTCACCATCAGGAAAATGTCAGGCCGTTTCAGACAAAGATACATTGAGCATTTGCTTGTTATGCTAACAAAGCAGGAGGAAAAAAAAAAAAGTTCACTTGAGTCGCGGGCCTTTTGATTTCCATGCAAATTGAAATTCCTCGCATGTAAATGGTGGGCAACCCCGACTCTCTGTCCTGAATTACTGCCAATGTCCGACGTGTAAACATCGCTAAACAGAACCAGTCTGCCGGGGCAGCGGCGCGGGACCCCGTGTTCAGGCAAGAGAGAGTGCTGAGTTTGTAAAGAACAAACACCAAGGTTAGGGCCAAGCGGAGCACGGAGGTGATAGGAAAAAAAAACAACCCTGAAAAACACTAACATTGAGCAAAACTGGCAGCGTGTGGATTACAGCAGACCCCCGTTTCCATATCTGAAGAGCGCATGCGGCTGGAACCAACAAACAGAAAAAAACACTGGACGTTCCTCCAAAAGAGCCACCAGCTCTGGGGAATAGGCCACATTCTTCCAGCCATTGAAAGTGTTCGAGCAATTGGAAGGAAGGAGCTCCAGACGTGGAAAAGCGAACAAGGAGGCCCCTTGCCAAGGCCTTTAATGTGTGCTCTAAAGTGAGCAGTTGTTCTCAGCTTCCAGGGGGGTTAATGAGAATGGGTGGCTCAGTGATGTCACCCCCCACCCCCCCCACCCCCCATGCTGCAAACGTCTGGAGACGCCGTTATCATCTTAATGCACCGCACTTTAGGAAATGCTGTTATTCAAATAGGTGCAATATCAATGAATACAGTTTATGATAACTGTTACTGTTTCAGCAAGAAATAAGAACGGCAAAGGCTTTGATTGCCTGGCGGATGGAAACGATGGATTAAAAAGAGACATTAAAGATTGCAGCAAGAAACAAACCAAAACAAAACCAAAACAAAGTCACAAAAAGTCACAGCATCATCCGAGACGTTTATTTCCCCTGTGGGCAAAATATTTCAATATTTATTTCATGGACTGCATATCTGAAGTACACATTAGGTCAAATTAAGTTACTTCTGCATCTACGGTCTCTCCAATCCTTCTGGACGGCAAACTCAACAATGTTAGCTCATGGTTTAAGTAATAAGGAATTGAGGAAGAAGCCATTATATAATAAAAAAGGAAGAAGGCTGAATGTCAGCGAGAGGGCACTTAACTCCTGGACTGGATTATGAATCGGCCTTAAAATAGACTTGCCTCCTGAGTGAAATAGATATTGGGAGAGTCGTGGTAGTTCCATATGCGAGGGGAGATTAATTCCACATCTGTGTCATGCTGGCTTAATACACGTCGTACCAGAAAATCTAGCGTATCATCCGATTAGATGTGCCCTAATCACCTCTGGTCAAATGTGAGCCGACCTAGGACACAAACACCGACGAGAGAACTCCATCCATGCAACTCAGTCTGTGTTTTTACGTAAGCGCGGGGCAGCGGCTCACAGATTACTGTGACGTGGTCAAGGTCCGGTCTACAGGGGGTTTGACTTCATGACGACAAATCGGAGTAACACTGAACCGCCGATTTCTCTGACCTCCCAGCTGTAAAATGAATCGGTACACCTCTGTGTCTGTGTCTGGCAACAATTGCGGTATTAGATAAGATTAGATTAGATTAGATTCAACTTCGTTGTCAGTGTGCAGAGTGCAAAGTACAGAGACAACGAAATGTAGTTGACGTTCTAACCAGAAGTGCAAAAGAGCGATTAAGGTGCAGTGTTGTACATGAGTAGTGCAATATGGGTAGACAATTGTAAAGTGGCAGTAGTAATTAAAGTGACAGTCTTAAACATGAAGTAACAACAGTAAACAATAAACAGATAAGTAACAGAATAAGTAACAGGGTGATGTACAGTAGTGCAATAGTGCAGTAGTGCAATATAACAGGTATGAGCAGCATAAAAATGGGATAAAAGGGTACAGTGTGATAAATAAATAGATAATATGTCCAGCGGGGTGAGTGAGGGGGGTCCAGATGTTGGGTGAGCAGGGGGGCATGTCCTGGGGGGGGGGGGGGGGGGTATTTACAGAGACTTGCAAGCAGAAACATCTATTTCTTCAACTGTGTTGTGCCGTATTACCTTTCATAGTTCTCCGTGCAAGAGTGACTTATTCTCTGCGCATGTGGAAATCCACCGGGGGAAGGCCGACACTGTCCCTCACTGTGCCTCATGTTTTAGAAAGGCTGTACCCACAAAGGCACACACACACACACACGCACACACACACACACACACACACACACACTCACACAGCCTAGACCAGGGGGCTCTAACTGTTTGTTCAACTCCGAGCGTCCGCCAGCAGAGGTGCCCTACCTGAGTGACTAAGTGAAGGCAGATTGGAAGCCCAGAGGAGAAGAGATTTCCTTCTTTCGGAAAGGTTGCATGGAACACATTACAGAGTTGTTGTAATGCGAACAGATCCCAGAGATACTCAAAAGAGCCGTTCTCTTGATGAGGCTCTTGGATCAAACTCACTCAATAAGCAGACAGGCATGACCAATGGATCAACCGGTGTGTGTGTGTGTGTGTACTGTGTGTGTGTGTGTGGGTGCACTGCTGCACAGTTCTGGGAACCGCACACAAACATGGCCGACACACACAGACACGCATACCACACACAGGCACACACATCCCACGGCAACATGGATACCACACAGAAAGGTGCACACCACACACAAACATACACACGCGCACGCACATTAAACAGCAATCATTTATAGTAAATTATGTTATGAATTTATTGTTTTGGCTGCTAGAGCCATTGGATGAACAATTACGCTTATAAAAGGCTGCTGGTTGAAATTAATTCGGAACAAAATCATGACCAATCTGTAAGTGTTTTACAACCACCAATGAGTCCCTGAGAGTGGGATGATTACTATCCAAGCACAAAGGAAGGTGTTATGATGTTGGCTAAAATATTGTTAGGGCCCACTAAATCCCGTCTAGCCAAATACATCACATCTTAAAATAATAATAATAATGTCAGCAGTGAAATATCCCCACGTTGGACCCCTCACTTGGTCCTCTCCACCACCTCTTGGGTTCTGTCACTAGCAAGCATTCTGACTCAGCCAGACGTTGGACTGCTTGGTAATGAGCCCTGTCTCTCGTAGCCCCCCCCCCCCCCCCCCCCCCCCCCGCTCTCTGACAGCTGCATCTCGCGGCCCCGGAGACACGTCGCGGCCCCGCCGCCGCTGTCGTTTTGCAAAAGCGTCTTAATTGGTGCAATTAGCCCCGTTGCGCCTAACTACCTACTGTCGTTCAGCCCTAATTACATTGCTTATAAACGCCCTTTTTAAAGGAAGATAGAGCATCTATCTATCTCTTTGTCTGCCTGTCTCTGTCTCTCTCTCTCTCTCTCTCACCGTGCCAGTGAGGAGCCCCGTTACAGCCGCTGAACAGACGTGCTGCTGCTCTGGATGGGCAATGGCACGCGGCCGAGCCCCTCCGCGTTACGACTGCAGTGATGGGATTCACTGTCTGCCTGAACAAACAGGCCGCTCTGTCGCGTGGCTCTGTGGAAACCACAGGGCAACACCCGGCTCACCGGATCGCCTTTGTAGGCTGGTGATATCACCAAGGCCTTTGTAGCCTTGTGAGATCACCATAGCAACACTGTCATATGGTGTTTACATTTTTGTGTATTTTATTTGTTGCTCTGTGGATATGTTTGCCAGTCCTTCTGGGCAGCGTGTGCATTTTCTACAGGTAATCAACAGTCTGTTTGGTGTTATCCTTCATGATAATGGGCCGTAATCAAGCAAGAAACAGCAGACATGTCTTTTTTTCTCTCACCTTATGTGACACAGAAAGACATTTTCAAGAACAGTGTGTGTCACTATTTGAGGTAAAAACTAAATGTTTAGCATCACAATAGTTAAGATCCAATACACCTATCTTGTCACTTTTTTGTCATATTCTCAATCCAACACCACCACTCTCATTGGCTGTCACAGGCTGTAGAACATGCTCCCCATACATCCAGGGTTCCTAAACCTCCAGGTTTCCCAAGGCTTCGGCCACACTGGTGCTTTCACCCCCCCGGCGAATTGTCCCCATGTTGATGAAATTACACTCAGTCTGCCTGGGAGGATTTCTGCTCTTTAGTTCTTTCGTCCATTGCGAGGCTAATTGCCTGACAATGTGCAGAGTCAGTAGCAAAGGCCTGCAACAGTCATATCTTAAAAAGAGATTGAAGATGTCTGATACACTTGCCAAGACTTCAAAGCACCTTATAAAGTAAAAACAATACCAGGCTAACGGCCAATCGAAGACAGGTCTTTAGCTAATCATTACGAGTGAGCAATTTAGGTCGCAATCCGCCCTCCCATCTGAAGGGGGGGGTGGAGCTGGATTTCTAGTGGAGGGCAGGGGAGGCCTTGGTGGTACAATCTAGTGAGACAAGACCCCTGCTAGAGTTTCCATCTTTATCAGGTCGTGCAATCTGCTCTGAACTCTTGGTACCAACAGTCATGGGCCCACGCTCTCGTTCACATGAAGTGAGCCAAGCAGCCTAGAAAGCGCAGCCAGTGAGGATCCCCACAATATTCCCTCCATCAGTGGAAGAAGGAAATTACCTTGTTTTGGGACATTTGAGAAACCCAGTTGAACCCTTTGCTTTTACTCCTAGTATAAGAGCAATGGTAACGAAGCAATTTTTGAACTTTAATACATTTTTTTGTTTTCTCCAAGTTTCCAATAATAGGGCTTCTTCATCACAACATCCCAAGGCAATGACTGCTCTTATTTTTGGGAGCATTTGGATTGTTAGTTATTATGTTAATGGGTTTTTGGTAATTGTTTATTGATTGAAGAAGACAAAAACAATTTATTTGCCAGGTGGGTTTGCACATACAAGAGCTTTGACTTGGTTGTGCATGACAACAGACACAGTGCAAAGACATTAGGACATGATATTGTGAGATGATTTGTGATCATGCAGAGACAGTGCTATGTTTGAAACAGCCAGAGTAACAGTTCCTCATGCAAGACATCCATTAGCCTCACATCTACTGCTCTAGTATTTTTTCAAAGACCCCATAAAACAAATGATTTGACTGATCCTATTATTCACTGGGGAATTATTAAACTGATTCTGTTAGGCCACAATTCCTAAAAAAACAAAGCCTGTGTGTGTGTGTGTGTGTGTGTGTGTGTGTGTGTGTGTGTGTGTGTGTGTGTGTGTGTGTGTGTGTGTGTGTGTGTATTCCTGGAAAGTACCAGTTCACTGTCAATGTCCGAAGTTTGCAAAAAAAAAGACAACAAAAATGAATGTTAGAAAGGTTTTCCTTTCTAAGACTCCATAAAGCAGCCTGTTTCCATTGCCTTGCCTGTGTTTTGAGACTTAAGGTAGTGTAGTGAGTTATTAGAGATTTACTTTGGATTCCAAAGCAAGTATTTCTTTGGGTGTTGAGTCAATTTTGGCTCTTCACACCGTGTAAATTGTTTCTCTGGCACATATGATGAAGTCTGTTTTTTTAATTTGCTGCCTCCCTCTGAATTGTTCAAAGTGCAAAATCAAAGCTGACACATTAGGGCTGTTGTCAACCATGTGCTCTCCGCCCGTCACTACCAATCAATAAATCAAGTCCACAAAGAAAGTGCTTGTTTCGCGGTGCTGTTGTAACCTGTCATGTCTATTTCACGGCTCGTCGAGGCTTGAAATCTGCAAGTAGACCGGAAATTGTCGGAAGACTCCCAGTGACAAGTGATCTCACGCGCTCGCTTGACACCCTCGCCATGCCGTGGCTATCACCCCAGGTACTTTGCACTGTGATGTCGCCAGCTGGAGGGCGCCGCTGCCAGCAACCCTGTTGACGTGTCACGTCGACTTACACGCCGGGCGGCGACCGAGGACACTTTGCCCTGTCATCGAATGGTTTTCACGGCTTTAAGGGGCTCGGGGGAACGCGGCCATGCTTACCACCAAATAAGCTGCTTTTGGCAGAACCGAGCCCGAGCCAAGCGAGCGGGGGTAAAAATAACCTCGGAAATAACCTCTCTCCTCTGGTTCTGTGTGGAAAGAAACAGGAAGCGTTTACCTTATGCAAGGAGACTGTCGTCATGGGAATAGGAACAGGGGGAATGTGTGTCAGGGGTTCCCTGCCTGCTGCTGCCCGGGCCAACCGTGGGGCCTTACATACCTCCAGATAAGAACTGTAATCAACTGTACTTTTATTTGCTGCAGCCTACCGGCCCAGCACTTTAGGAAAAGGATCCCTGCAATTCATGAACTTTAAGGAGCCCGTGCACGGCTGTCCGTTCCCTAACTCGACATTAGCAAGGGGAAGAGGGGAGGAACGGAAGCCTTTTTTTTTTTTTGGTGGTGGTGGTGGTGTGGGGGGTGGGTGGGGGGGGGACAGGGGGTGTTCCTGGAAAATGTGCCACAGGGAGAGCCGGGATCTGGTTTACATTACACTCGTCTGCCATGATTCGCCTTGGTTTCGCGGGAGCCAGAGGAAGACGAAGATACAAATGGCAATATCCGATTCCAAAACAGCACTGGGCCCGCCGAAGGCCACTCCTCCGTGCCGGTTCCATGGTTAGTTCACCATTATCTCATGAGTTTACGTTTTTTTGCCGCACACAAGTACACAGCATGGGGAGCCGCTTCAGGATGAGTCAGACGATGGCATGGATGGTAACCATAAACAGAAGGGGACTGTTTGGGTCTGATGCATTGTTTTCCTACATCAATGGCTTTTAATAATGGCCCACAATGCTTTGCTCGTACTGGTGGTGCAAGTGTGTGTGGGGTTCCTTCGCCCTGATTCGACGAAGATGCAGCCCGTGCATTTGCAAATGGAAACAATGGAAGCCAGAATTAACTTGTCTTTATGTAAACTAAGTTTGTCATGTCAGGTGTTCCTAGTGTTGTGATTACATGCCCATGAATGGCAAACCAATGACTTATAAGTCATGACGTTAAGAACCATCGACACATGATGCACCAGCAACCAATCAACAATGATAGTCAATATAATATCAATATAATACTTTATACATCATATACATGTCTACATCTCGTCTTCAAATCAAAACACGCTCAACGTTGTGAGCGACCTTGCGTAACTGTTCATGATCTTGATATGGATTGAAGACATGTTATTTTAGATTGTACTTTCACCAACCAACAGGTCCGTGATGTAATACTGCCAAGGTGTTCCAGTCCAGTAGATCTTCAAGGTTGCTCCTGGTTAACCCTTTCACAGCACTTCACTGAAAACCTGAGTGATGCACATGCAACACCAGGGTCAGTGCAGAGACAACAGACTTATATAAAGATTAGATGCGGGCTATGGCCGTGACATCTAAAACACCCACACTAACACCTACCACAAACCCTGCCACCTACAGGCATGTTCCTGGTCTCGGTGCTCTGGAGCCCCCAGAGCTACGCAAGCTGTGGACTAAATATCCTTCAGACTTCAGACCAACACGCGGTGACCCTGTAGAATCTCCATCTCCAAGAGCCACCATTGAACCGCCTCCATGGCAGAATACTGCTTCAGTCCTGCTTTTTTTATAGTGGTGTTGTATATTATTTCATGGTTTCACTGTTCTTTGCTGTTTGGGAGTCTAATATTGTCTAGTGACGGACTACAGGAGAATCCAGTAGTCGGGTTGTTTGACTCTTGATTCTAAGTTACAGTCAAATAATTCAAACCCCTTCTTGCTCATTAAGGGCATTTATCAAAAAAACAACAACAACACTCAACAGAGCCTGCTAAACATGAAACAGCAATACATATATATAGGTTTGCTTTTCAGTGATAATTACATGAGTTCCAGGTGCACACACAGGATTAACCATCCACCACGTCAGCCTCAGACCCATGCTCGACCTGGAGATAACCTGGGTGCCATGTCACCTTTCTGTAACCTCTGCAGGTAGAAAGAAACCCCTGAGTTCCCCAGAGAAAAGTGCACGGAAACACAGGGACAAAGAGCTTAGTTCTGGCTGGCGGGGCTGGGGCCCAGAAATCAAACCCAGGTCTCCCATGCAAGGCAAGTTCTACTAGTAGCCCGGTCCTGCTGCCTCCAGTTAACATCATAGTTAGCCCTGAAGAAAACCTACACGTCACTGTCATGGCAGAGTAGCACCATAAATATTGAGCTGTTTTCCCCACCGGTGGAGGAGAAGTGGTCTGACTGGTAATCTTCAAACAGGGGTTAGAGTGTGTGCCAGTCGCCCCCCCCCCCCCACCACCCTCAAACCAGCTACTCTGTGCTCATATACTTAAATTAAATGGCATTTTAAAATGTGATACTTGGCTTATCCCCAGTGGAGCACATTACACCAACAAGCAGAACAAATGTGAACTTCTACTGACCAGGGGTAAATAGCAATGACTGTCCCATGTGTAGAATGGAAAACTGGATTCAATTTTACAATGAGAGTGTCTGTTGCCAGCCGGAGACTCGTGTTTTAGTGACTGGAGATGGAAGTCTAGAGCTTAAGCACATGTCTTCCAGGAGGAAAAAGCTAATCACAAGCTGAGCAGTGATTGGTTGTGTAATAACCGTGCAGAATTATGTGGGCTTGTTTTTAATGTACAGCCCTGCTTTGTGGGCTGTGTGGCCACAGGACGTCGCCCATGTTGTTAAACAACTTATCTAGCAGCCTTCACAATAACGGCTTTAGAATGCATTTGGATCACATTGCAGGGCAACATCAACATAATGACACCATTAAACATATATGGGCTTTGTAAGCCCGTTTCTGGAAAGATTAAGATATAATTATGATTGAAAAAAAATGCATCCCATTATTTCTTTTCAATATCTAATAATTTAGCTGATGATTTTATCCAAGGCGACTTAGATTCAGAAACAGGTCTTTTCAGCATCTTGCTCTTGATAGGCTGTGGATCTTGGGGATGGAACTGACAACCTACCTTCAGGAAGGGTCGCAGCCGAGCCAGTCATGGACCCAGAGTCCATGTTCCTCGATGGTGGGGCCGGTGGTCGATACTCCTGTAGTTTACACTGCTGCACTGCAGTGTCTCCCACTTTGTTATGCCTCGAGCCCCGTTTCTAGCTCTGAAAATGTTTGCAACCCCAAAATTTGGCTTGAAAATTGGATTACTGGACAACGCACTAAATGATTAGTAGTCTAGCTGTTTGTGGCTATGAATGATTAGGCAGTAAGTGTGTACATACAGGACATCTATGACACCAAGGGGCGGCAGTCGCTCAGTGGATAGAGCTGGTGCACAGAGTGGGTTGTCCACGAACCATAGGGTCGGCAGTTCGATCCTCCAAATGTCGAAGCCCACAAATGTACTGATTGTAAGTCGCTTTGGATAAAACCGTCTGCTAAATGCCCCCAAATTTAAGCGTAAGCTCTAACCCTAACCTAATCAAAATGCTAAAACGGATCATCAAACATGTAGAGCTTGTGTCAGCGATCTCCGGCGACCCCGTATGCATATCAGGGGTCCCCCAGACGAGGTCTCGACCTCAAGGTGGGGAACCGCCACCGCCGCCGCTGCTGCACTGCAAATGAGTTGAGTTGGAACGGAGCCGGCCGCTTCAGCCCTGAGTGATGTTTGAAGTGTCTGGTGACCGTGTGGTCGACCACATGTGTTTGAACCCAGAACACTGAGGTCGGGAGCGGCCCACCGGGGACCCAACACACACACACACGCACACGCACACACACACACACACACACACACACACACACACGCACACACAGGAAGTGGTCCTCGGCCAAAACAAGCAACTGAAAGTTCCAGTTAATTCAACAGTCGGCTTAGATCCCCCTGGCGAACCGCCTTTCCTCAAAACACAATCTAATAAAAACATAATTTACGCCGAGTGAAAAAAAAACAACTATATTTATTACAAATATTTGATGACCGGAGAAGGTTTGACAATGTTTTTTATATCATAACAAAAAGAAAATGGCCACACTTGAACGCAATGTCGAATTGTCATTAATTAATAGGCATGCCATTAGATGTCAGATATGTATTTAGTGGTGAGAAGTGCTTGTTTTAAGTTTTCATTTGAGGAATTGATTTCATACCCTGCGAATTCAAGCAAATAACCATGTTTCCATGTAGTTTCCTCTCTGATAGTCATGGCAAAACCACGCAATATAAGTATATGTCAAGAAAAATATGAAGGGAAAAAACAGGTTAAAAATCTAATCTCTGTGTTATTGTTGTGGAGGAGAAGTCGAGTGGTCGAGAAAAGAACGATGAAAAGGAGAAAGGCAGGAGGGAAAAGGAGACATATAGGTTCTTAGATGATCTCATTACATCAAATATCCCTGCAGGCATACGAGAGGAGCCTCTTCACTCTCGCCTGACTCCGTCAAAGCGTCTAATCGGTCCAGATCGCTCCCAGGTTCCCTCCTCCTTTCAATACGTGTCCACTTTTTCACGTGCCCTGCCTCTGTGGGTAATGGCGCATCTCCGTATCGCCATGGATACCCACAGGTGGAATTCTGATGGAGCCTCTGCTCGCTGCTTTTTTTTATGGACTCTTTGGCCCATTCATTTTTAATGTCGGCATCTTAATTTCTGTCCCCGAGGATTTTTTACGACAACTCGACTCGAGCTTTTATACGTTTTTGCGTTTGTTGTTTTGCTTTGATGTCTTCCGGTGTTTTCCGATGCACAGAAATGAACCTAATTTCTTCAAACTGCATTTCTGAAGAAAAAAAAAAACTAAAAATATGTATAATGAAAGTCGGCTTCTGCACTCGACAATCACCTCCACGGAAGACGTGGATGTGAAGCGGGCATTCGGGGCGGAGGTGGCCGGCTGAGACACATCCTTTGTCGTCTGGAACAGTTGAAGGTCCAGCCCGACAGTGACACAGGTGCTGCAATCTCTGTGTTTATTTTCATTGGAGTACGTTGAGTCTGAACGCAGACACAGACCCTGAAACGACCACACGGGGGAAAATGTGAAGCAGGGGGACTGTCATCGTCATCGCTTCACCTTTTCTTTTTTTCTCTCTAACTCAATATTACAAGCCGAGCTGCAGAGTTTGGTTGTTTGTATTTTCACTGTGGGACAAGGGGTTCAAACTGCGTACCTTCAAACAGCATCTGAAGGGCAACGTGACGATGCTATTGGTTCTGCATTGTTCACGTTGACGTTGTTGTGGTTTGTAAAGTAACAGGTATATGATATGCTTGGGAGGGTTTTGGGGGCCAAAAAAACCATGCAGACAGAACTTACACACACACACACACACACACACAACTCAAACACCAATCCTTGTTTTTAGATATGGAAAAAAAACACACAATGGTAATCCCTTTTTACCTTTGGCCTCCATTCTCCACTCTGACCTATGGAGGACTTCTTATCGGTGCCATCAGTGAAAGCCGTATTCTGTACACCAGGGCATTCCCTCCAAGTCCCAGTGGAACATGGTATGTCACTGCTGGGCCTGGATGAGGCGATGCCATCAGCCAAGTCTCCATCCATCAATGCCTCGACGACATCAACACCGGGGCCCCCTCTCCTCGAGATTAAAAATGAGGTATCATCGGAATCAAAGACCACTTTTTTTCCACCAAGGGGGCAAAACCCCGATTTACTTTTAAAGCTTCCAGTAAGGAAACAAGGCTGGGGACGGAGGTGGGGGGGGGGGGGGGGGGGCACTGAAGGAGTCCGTAAGACCTGCCGGAAACTGGCTGTTGCTCACGCTATGAGTCAACCAACGACAAACGCAATAGTAGGTGGCGATTCAGCCACTCAGAGAGCGCAGCAGGTTGAATGGCAAACTGTGACAGGGTGGTGCAGTGGTTCCCCTGTGGTTCCCCAGTGCAGCGGTTGAGACACAATTCATGAGAATGCATTCAGTAGAACCGCATATGAATCACCTTATGTCTGGCTTCATTTGATCTTTGCGTTTGAAGACTGAAAAGGGGAACTAATGAATTGACGGACAATATAGATAGGGTAATGTTAATTAAAAAAGGACTTACTTGTTATACTTATCACGACGTCTGCATTCGTGTGTCTATTGTTCGGGATGAGGTGCAGGAGGTTCAGGGCACGGCTGGGCGTATTTCAAAGTCTGTGTGGCGCACGCCTACTTCTCCATTGTGCGAGTTTCAGATTGACTTGTCGCGTCCTTTTCCTGGATTCTGTTATCCGTGAGCAAAGGAAGCCCACCCCCTTCCTTCGTCCCTGATATGGCTACCAGCTGGGAGACGGCAGGGTGCAGTGTCGATAACGGGAAGACCAAGGATGTGTGCACTTTGAAGGATATTTATGAATCACCCATTGCAGTTCACAGACTGTTGCAAATAGTATGACAGAGTGACTTCCCTTACGACACTTTCTGAAACACACAATATAATATTGATGGAAGAGTTTCCTGTCGACCCAATGTTGATATTATGGTGATGACGTTTTACTGTGAAAGGTTACTGGACAGGAAGCTGCTCATGCTGACATATAATTGCTGATTCGAGGTTTGACAGCCTGGAGGCACACCCTTTGAGGTTCCTTTTGTCCCAAACTGAAGCCTGCACCCCTCCCAGTGGGAAAAGACACTCTTATCTTGGAGCAAAGCGTCATGTTCTCTGCAAGAGAGATGTTTCTTTGCATGAAAGGTTTTATACACTTTCAGAATTGCAGAACTTTCTAGAATTTTAATTTTTGCATATTATTGAATTAATTATCTGCTAACTTTTATCATGTTAGCTCGAAGATACCAAATAGAAGAAGAAATTTGACCAATGAAAACGTATCTGATAACACACATGCGATGATTACGGCCTGAATGGTAATCCTTTCGGTTGCGTACATTAAATCTGAGTTTTGAAACTGAGGATACCATAATTATATTCACTGCCTCCAAGTTTTTTTGCAGGACAGCAGCTTGTTGAGGAACGTCTCAGCACACTCACAGTAACAACGTGCATTGTTAGGAGAACACCACTGTGCACATTAGACTAATCCGCTTCGACCTCCTGAGGCGATGGCCCCTGTGTGTTGTGTTGGGTACCTCTGACTAACCCAAGCCACCCAGGTCGGTATAATAGGGTTGATATGCAACAGATACAGTTCTCCCAAACGAGGGAATCAAAAAACCATCGCAGACTCAGCGTCTTCTCTGACAGAACTCGTATTCCGTCCATCGCAACCATTTCTTTCTCAGGGTGGGCTTGAGCTCTGTTTAATCATCACTTCCAGACATCGGGTCTTACTTTGTGCCTGCGCAGTATAACCCACCTACCTCCACCCACCACCAACACCACCCACCCCCACCCCCCCCCCGCCGCCACCACCCTCCAGCCTCCACTCCAGTACACAGTGGCGGCAGTGATGGTGGAGCACACGGGGTGGGGGGGAGGAAAGGCTGGGGTGGGGGTACGCCGAGCATGACTAGGTCCGAGGCGCTCGTGGATTCTCAGGAACCCCCCAAAGCACAAGAGCACAGAGGCCGCACTGTACGCAACATCTGCACGTCAAGAGCCACAAAAACAGGTATGGGAAAAAAAAAAAGGGAACCTGGGTTTGACACGAAGCAGAGGCGCTCAGAACAGAGCAACAACATGCCGGGGGTGGGGGAGAACGGTGGGGAGGCATGGTGGGGGAGGAAGAGGAGTGTGGGAGGTTTGGGGGTTGCCCAAGGCTAGGAGGTCTGAGGGGGAGAGAGGGGGTGGGGCAGGCGAGGATGGGGGGGGGGGGGGAAGTTAAGTCTTGAGGACCTCAGGAGTCAAATTCACTCCAAGTGGTCTGGATGACTAATCTAAGACTAATGTAATGGTCATGAATGTCGACAGGGTTTGATTCTCTCGGTTCAACCTTTAACAGACATGCAACTAATTGATTTGTCAATTCATTATTTGGGGATTCCTTAATTGTCCATGGATGTGACTGATTCCATATTCATTTTGATGTCCGAAAACACAGTATTATGTACCTCTGTGTTCCAGGGCGACAGGTGACAGGTGAGAAGTCACGTCTGTCTCAGGAGGACTTTCACTTCTGATCTCATCTCCCTGGATCTAATCATTCAGAGGATCCCTTTATCTCCACCCCGACTTGAGCCCGAGCTTCCCTTTGTGGCGTGGCAGAGCGGCGACATGAGGAACACACACACCGTCCCCAGTTTGTGTTCTGTGTGTGTGTGTGTGTGTGTGTGTGTGTGTGTGTGTGTGTGTGTGTGTGTGTGTGTGTGTGTTGTGTGTGTGTGTGTGTGTGTGTGTGTGTGTGTGTGTGTGTGTGTGTGTGTGTGTCAGATCAGACGCGAGAGACAGTTCACCGGAGTGACATTGTCGGGTTAGCGGCGCCTGAAGGAGGCTGTTCAGCTGCTCTCTGTGTACACGTGTTCAGCGTGATTAGCTTTTGATGCCCCAGTGAAGCACCGGAGATATGATGGATGTGCACGGCGCTGGGTGACAACTCCCATTCATCATCCACGCAGAGCTGTGCTAATCGTTAGCATGAAGTATAAATCACCACCCTGTGATTACCCAGAACAAGTAGTCACCTTGATTTAATAACCATTACACCCATGTCTGTTTATGGTCGGCAGAAATTACGACTAGAACTATATTAACGCTAACAATAACTACAATCATAACAATAATAGCAATTCATACTTTTTTACAACAGTGTTACATTTAGAATACGCCTTTGCTTATATATCGCTGAGAGATTCCGCATGCTGTTCTCCAATGTCCACAAACACAATTCGTCAAAACACCAGGTAAACGCCATTCCCCGGCTGACAGTTCCACGTCTTAACACCACAACAGCGCCGTCGTAGTCACAACTGTGTTGTCTCATCCTCCCCCCCCCCCCCCCCCCCCAGTCACAACCCCACACTCGCGTAAAAACCTCCCCCAACAAAAAAATAAGAGTGAAAAAGCCATGAAAGTGGTTCTCTCGTTACGGTGCCTCTGATCACACACACATGGCAGTCATTAGGCCGTGCCAGTTTGGGCAGGCTGTCTTGCGGCGAGGCCTTGCGGTGGGCACACCAACAGGAGTGAAGTCATCGTGCCAGATATGGTTAACGTCACGCACCGGCTTTCAACCTGACGGCGCGGGCATCCCGTCCTCACCTCCCTCCTGACGCCAGGGGTCCGGGGGGCTGTCTACGGACCTCGGCCCACGGCGCGCGCGCGTGTGTGTGTGTGTGTGTGTGTGTGTGTGTGTGTGTGTGTGTGTGTGTGTGTGTGTGTGCGTGTGTGATGGCTCCGATAGAGGAAAAAAAAAGTCAACCTTTCTAAACAAGTTCAAAGGCCATTTGAGTTTCTGTTTGTTTGTCGGGCGGGGGAGGGGGGGGGGAGGTTTCCTTTGCCTGAAGGTTTGTGTTTTACTGACGTGGAGGGTGATCACTGTAGGTTTACTGGCTGTGGTCACAGAAGACATGCAGGGTACCGCGTTGTCACTGCGGCCGGCCCGGGGTTCACGCCCGGTCAGACAGAGAGGGCTTGGACCTGACCTTGGACCTGACCTCGGACCTGACCTCGGACCTGACCTTGGACCTGACCTCGGACCTGACCTCGGACCTGACCCACGCGGCTCCGTCAAGGACAGGAGATGGGATGCTGTTGTTATTTTTGCAACGACAGCCACAAAATGAGAACTGCATTGCATATACTGTATATCACTCGATTTCAACATCTACTTGATTAAACGACCAAAATCTAATCCCCCTTCTAGATAATGCTGCTTCATGCCCATGACGAAACCCCTGGCGTCGGACACTCATGACCTGAATCCATCCATCTTTCCTATCATTTCCTGTCATGACGCAGACGCCGTCAACATTTTACGAGAGGCTGCCCTGCGCCTGGTCCCTGGTTCCCCTCGTCTTCCTTGCGCCGGCCGTCTCTGGGCTTCAGGGATTAGGGAGCCGAGGCTCTGGGAGTATATGGACCCACGTGTCTATAGGAGTCAGCGCCCCCCTCCACAACAGGAAGCCGTGGCACCCTCGTTAAAGGTAACAAGACGGGCTGGGAGTCATTTCGGGAACAGCGGGCGGAGAGGAGGGTTTCCCGGGCGGCAGCCCTGAAGACGTGTCAGGTAGCTGACTGACGCTGACTGGATTGATTTCCCCGATGTCGTTAGTTCACGTTTGGTAAACGCTCAGAAGCTCCCTCCCCCCGCCTCCCCCATTTCCCCCTCCCTTCCCTCATGCAACGTCTAAACCAAAAGCGGAAAAGGCCAAGGGAAAATAAAAGGTGATTAAGAGCAAGCAAACAGACTACAAACAACCCACGATGGAGGAAGCTCTGTCTTTACAATCCGCTGCCATTTCTCTCCTTCCATCGTTCGCACCCGACACGACGTTAAACACAATCAGCTGGTGAAACACAAAGGCTGTTCTGATGCCCTCTGGTTCTCTTGGACCCCTGGTTGCCTCCAACAGTGGAGCTTCTCAGCCGCCCAGCTCCACCTCCATGAGTTGCAATATTTATGGGGAAATATTGAAAATATTGAAATAAATACAAAAAGGGATTTTGTATATGCATGCTAATTGTCTAAAGGTTGTGTTTTTTCCCCCCTGTTGCACTGGAATGAATGGACGGCGCGTTTGTGTTGTATTTATATGTATGTATTTATTTTCTCTGTCCGGCCCGCTTTGCGTCTGTGTGCCGTTTGGCTAACGTGCGTTCATGTTCATGTTCCATCGAGCTGTCTGGTCCTAGCGACACGTGCTGTGGTCGTTCTATTCATAATCAGAATCAGACGTAAACCATCAGGGTTTCTTTCTTGCTCTGCATCACGTGCACACACCAGCGACGTCCATTCAGGTCATCGGAAAAAAAAGAAAAAAAAACACGATGCGTTTATGAATGGCAATCAATGAGTGTCAAGCGAAATTGACAGGCCAGGAAAATGTGACTCGCCTCGTAGCAGGGGCGATCCATCGCTGATACATTTGTAAAACCAATTTCCTTACACCACAAAAGTTGAGAAAAAAAAAAAAGCACACAACAATTTCCTTTTACACATATCAACCCCAAACCTGGCAACGCGGCCGCTTCTCTTAAACTCTTCAGCGAGATCCGTTGTTTATGCAACCCGTTCCAAAAATACATTATCTAAACTAATAGTCGCTTTTTAATGACACCAGGCGTTTTACTACGTGCCAAATTGCACAAGTCAGGCGCCTTTTGGCATTTTTCTCTTCCTACTCACTCACCGCTATTGGGTTTCCACTAGGCTCTAGGCTCCAGGGTTCACATGAACATCCACTCCCCGCATACATGGGCTACCCTCGGATGACTCTGAAAACAGATTGGGCCGGAGGATCACAGCACTCCCGCGGAGACGGCTGTAAACCCGATGGCTCTCCGAAGAGCCGGGTCTTGTCTACGCATGTGTTTTGTCAGATCAAAGGCAGTTTTCCCCTTTCTCCGGCTCTGCGTTCATCCCGAACCGCGCATGGCTGCACCTTGTCCTCCATGTTGCGCGCATTCATCTCGCGTTGGACTCCCTGTTGGATATTACCGGTTTCCTGTCGATCCTGACCAATGTCCTCAAAAGCAACCGTTGCTGTGTGTGTGCGTGTGTGTGTGTGTGTGTGTGTGTGTGTGTAGGTGCGTTTGTGTGTGTGTGTGTGTGTGGGCGTGCGCTTGTGGAGCACCTCCTGTTGTTTCTAGTATTACTAAAAGCTAGAGAGATGTCGTCACATTTCTAACACGGACCGCGAGGTGCAGGGCATGCAGCGTGAAGCGCACAACGACAGACTCACACGTTGTACGTTACTTCACTACCGCACAACGACAGACTCACACGTTGTACGTTACTTCACTGCCGCACAACGACAGACTCACACGCTGTACGTTACTTCAGTACCGCACAACAACAGACTCACACGCTGTACGTTACTTCACTACCGCACAACGACAGACTCACACGTTGTACATTACATCACTACAAGCGTCGGCGTTCACATGCCTACAAAGAGCCCGTCGGTCAGCCCTGCTGGCCTGTCTGTCTGCGGGGAGAGACCGCTTACCCGGGTAGGCCTGGCCAGGGCGGGGGGTGAGACAGGTCGGTAGCGCTTCGGTAGGGTTCCCGTCCTGACAGAGAACCAGAGAACACTGATGACTCTGCAAGAACCAAAGGGAGCCTCAGGGGTCTGTCAGTCAGGGGACACAGAGTGGAGGAGGAGGTGGAGGAGGAGGAGGAGGAGGAGGAGGAGGAGGTGGAGGAGGGCAGAAGAGGAGAGGAGGGGGAGGCGTAAAGGAGGAGAGAAAGAAAGGAGGACGAGAGAGAGACAGAGAGAGAGAGAGAGGGGGAGGAAAGGCGGATGGGAGGGAAGGAGAAGATCCAGCGGAGGAAAGGTGAGAATGGGGAGAAGGAGAGGGAGAAGGAGGAGGGGACAAAAGATGAGGCAGGTAGACAAGAGAGGAAGGTGCAGGGAGAGGAGAAGCAGAGGTGAGACGGAGGTGAGACGAAGAAGGAGGACATGGAGACACACAAGTGAGGAAGGCGGAAGATGAGGAGGAAGAAGGATCCCTCCCTCCCTCCGTCCCTGAGCGTATAACGGGGCGTTGGAAGAGAACACAACGGAGACAGTGGGAGTCTTTGTGTGGAACGCTGTCGAGTGAGCTCTGGCAGCCCTGATACAGCACTGCTCCTCCTCCTCCTCCTCCTGCTCCTTCTCCTTCCCATCCACCTCCTCCTGCTCCTCCTCTTCCATCTCCTCCTTCTCCTCCACCTCCTCCTCCTCCTCCTGCCCCTCCTTCTCCTCCACCTCCTCCTCCTGCTCTTCCTCCTCCTCCTGCTCCTTCTCCTCTAACTCCTCCTGCTCCTCCTCCTCCTCCACCTCCTCCTTCTCCTTCTCCTCCACCTCCTCCTCCTGCTCCTCCTCCGCCACCACTGCCCCTGCTGCTGCGGCCACACAGGATCTCTTCGGTTCAGGGCTTCATAGTGCTCTGGGCTCAGGCTAGCTCCAGCCGTAGATGTGCACACACACACAGTACACACATGCACACAGACACACACACACACACACACACACACACACACACACACACACACACACACACACACACATACAGTACACACATGCACACAGACACACACACACACAGTACACATGCATGCACACAGACACACACACACACACACACACACGCCTCCCCTCCAGGAAACTGATCTTCACTGAGCAGCGCACAACACAGCACCTGCAGGAGGGAAGGAGAGAGAGAGCAAGAGAGGGAGAGAGAGATAGGGGGAGAAAAGGAGACAGAGAGAGAGTACAGTGGAGTGGTGGGCGTTAAACAAAACAAAGAAGGCTGCAGCAGAAGGGGAAGAATGGGGACCACCTGGACCCCCTGGACCACACAAATCCAACATTTGCATTCATTTGAATTCAAAGTCAAACAAACATCAATATATATATTTACAGAAACAAAAGCATAAGATTATGGTAAATCTATGCTAATCCCTAGAACAAATGTTCTGTATGTATTGTCTGTAGTAGGATATACCACCCAGATAAGCAATAATAACAAGCATGTTGTTTTGAAGACCAACGCATCTTGAGAGAACCTGATTCCAGGCTGGGATATGTTTGCATGCAGGTCACTCATGAAGAGAAACAGTATGCAGTCCTATAATTAAAAAAACAACACATACTGTATTGCATGCATGCATCTATCAATGGAATCAGTAAACAGTCTCAGCCCCCCCCCCCCCCCCCACAAGCCCCACCGTTAACACTGAACTGGCATCGGCCGACGTAGAAGCCAAGTTCATAAGCCCTAACACAGATGGATGTCCTGTAACAGGATCCCGCCCAGAAGCCCACCGATAGAGAACCCTGACAGAACAAGTGTACATGTTTATTCATTGCTTTAGCGTTGACCCTTTCCCCCGTAAGCCGGTAAGAACATCAAATGTGACCTCGTTTTAAGATCACACTGTTGTGGTAACTCTGTAAAGGCTGGATTTCCAGAATGATTTCCAAAAGCTCCTCTTGATGTCGATGCAAAAGTTTAGACCTCATGAAGCTTTCCACTTTCTAGTGTAGGTGTAGTTGCTAGGTAATGTTTACATGTGAAAGGTGTGCACCGAAATACAAAGTGACTCGTACAGTCATGCCTCAACGTTTATAAATCGACTTATGGTTGACCTGGATTTACCGTTAGGTTATGTATCGCGGCATTGTCAAATGATTAGTCATTCGCAAGTTGTGGTTTTCCAAAATAAACCCCAATACTACATACTATGATAATGATGGCAAAATCCTCAGCTAACCTCAGCAAAGTCCAGCAATCCAGGGGACTGCTGTGGATAATGACTTCTCAAGTTATCTGTGTGTATTTTTGTTTTAGCAATCAGCGCCCTTAAAACCAACGTTGAAAACGCATTTTAACGGAAAACATTTCTCCAGAAAACATTAAAAGATAGGCATGACTGAGTCAACCCCTCTCCGTTTTAGGAAACTTTCTATCACAGGCACCACAGTTTAGAATTAATGATCGGCAAGGAGATGAATCTGACACAAGTTTCAAATGAGGTGCCAGGGAACACATCCTGTATTTCTAAATGAGTTATCATTGGCCACAGCTCGTTCAAATAAATAACATTACATAACAATTTCATTTGGTTATTATCCTTTTCGTCTTTTGCTTTGCTTTGTACTCGGAACATTTGACGCCGCAGGGCAGAAGCGAGATAACACACCTCTTGATCGATGCTGGGCGCTAGCCAGCATGTCTAATCGCTTGTCAGATGGCATCTCTCCCTTGCTTGATACGGAGCACCGATACCTCGATCGAGACAAAGACCCTGTGTCTTGTTTCCAGTACAAAAGAAACACCCACAGTCTATTGACAAGCTGGATTTAAGTGTGCTGCTAGTAGGAGCAAGTTCGGTGTCATGTCAATCCTAGTGTTGTACACTCGAGTGATCATCCCGTCTTTCCCACCTGAGGTTTGCGGCCGTGGTGCATCCTTGTGCTACAGGTTACCTTATGGCTGTTGTAATGAGTATCGAGCATTTCACAAAGAAGAGTTGCCCTTTGCATCAAGTTAAATCTACCTGTGAATATTGCCTCATAATGTGTAACCTGTTAGTCCTCAGCCATCTCTCTCTGATGGACAGGGAGACGGTGGGGTTGACTTTAACTTGATCCTGCGATCAGATCATGAACTCTGAGGCGAGATCTGTGATGGAAACCTCTGTTTTTTTTTTTCCTGGCAACATTTTTACGCGAAACCAACTGTAACTCTGGTGCGGGACCAAGCTCTACTCGTGCGTTACAGTTGGTTTTCATACTCATGGCAGTGTCCTCAGCACACTGACTGAGCCTTGAGCCTGGAGTCAGGGCATGGTTTGTGGTTTCGATCACCATACCAGTTGTCTGTCCACACTGTGGCGAGACTCCTGTCCGCACGTACGATAGGATCACGCCACTCAGACCACCTCGGATTGCGATCCGGCACACCGAGTACAACAACGGCCACCCAATAACTGATCCGGAAGGGTCCACGCCTGGCATCCAGGCGTCAGGTTCGAGACAACAAGTGTAACCAAGGCCAAACACAGTGGGCTTTCTGCCAACCACAGACTAGCCTGTTTTCCTGTGGAAGTATTCCTTTCTCTGTTAGAGGGTAATGGGCAACCTATGATGTAAGGTACGAGGAGCTAAGTTTAGCCCAGCGAGTTGGGTGGGGGGTGGGGGGTTGGGGTGGTGGGGTGTGGGGGGGGTGGGTGGTCACAACGGCCATCGTCATCGAAAAATGCCCTCGTGGCTCGGCGCACGCCAGTCCAAGCCTGCCACTGGCTGACCCCACCGTCTGGTGCCGCTCTGCATTAGGAAACAAACAGATACTTCCCAGGCCCGCTGCCAGCCGCTAATCGTAGTGGCAAACGACGGCAATGATTCTACAGAGCGGCCCCGGCCCAAGATTGCAGGGCAACTGGATGTCTTAGGAAAAGTAAAAAAAAATTAAATAAAAAAAAAGGACTCTTTTCTTGTTTAACAACCTGCTAAAGAGAGGTCTCGGAGTGTCACCTCCCTGAACCGAGAAACATCAACGCGGTGGTTTAGTGGATTCGCGGTCAGAAAGACAGAACCCATAAAACAAAAGAGCAAAGGTTCAAATCCCCCCTGGATGGCAAAGCGACGGTCGCAGCGCGGCCAGGACCGCCGCGCTGCTCTGAGTCGCTTTCGCCGAAGAGCCGGAGCCTCCATTAAAACAGCGCCCGCTGCGCGCACTTCAGAGGGGAAGATGGCGGGCGTTTCGCGTTTTTTTTTTTTAACGTAACTTATTATGAAGTCATCGGGCCTCTTAAGCAATGGCCATGACAAGGACATCGTGACTCAGAGGAGCGGAAGGACACAGTATGGAGAGGGGGTGCAGACGCACGCAGGCGCTGGCGAGGGGACAACATGTGTAGACGTGCATGTGAGCGTGTCTTTTGATTGCAAATAAGCACAACTTCTTGACTGCAGGGCATTATGGGGAAATTGCCCGTGGTCCATGCATTGATACATTGCATAATAATGTCGCCCAACACATTTTGTTGCAAAATCAATCTGCAGGATTTATAGTTTATATTGACTTACAGTTAATTAAGTTAGTTATAGTTTGAGGGTCCATTATGGTAATTATGACTACTGATCAAAACAACGTCAACATGTTCAGTGTTGTTGCCAGCCTGCATTATAGCTAATGGCTTTGCAGGATTTCTGTGTCCGACCACTGGCACAAGCCTTGGATGACGTGGTTTTTAGTGCATTTGTTCAGTTGTTGTTCCCTTTTCATTTCAGATGTTTAGTTGAGGGCACAGACATGTTGGTATAACAAAGTAAAATTCTTACCGATCAGTATTAAATGAATGCATCAAGATCAGTGAACAGCATGTGAATTTGGCCAACAAAATATGAACTAAAGTTAGCTAATCACAGACAGACAGACAGACGGACTTTAATAATCCCTGAGGGAAATTGCATTTGTTACAATACAATACTCCAGTGCAAAAGGAAGAAAGAGACAGACACTCTGCGTAAAGTAAAGTGTTAGAATATAAATTATAAAATAAAAATAAAAAAAAACCTATGTAAAATAAACCTACGTAAAATATAAACCTATGTAAGCAATATAAACCTATGTAAGCAATATAAACCTATAGCAATATAAACCTATAGCAATATAAACCTATGTAAGCAATTATACAATCTATTCTGGGCAGACCATCTTGCTTATACCATTAGCCTTACATACCATTAATTTGTTTGAATTTTACAACCAATTGATACATTTTTATTATGCTTGTCTGAAAAAAACAAACAAGAAAGAACAGAAGCTTTGAACAATGTTATAGCCAAATGAGTGGTTAAAGGCCATAAAGACAGAGACATGACTTGGGGCGGCAGTAGCTCAGTGGGTACAGTGTGTAGAGCAGGTGAACAGGGAGGGTGCTCCACTAACCGTAGGGTTGGCGGTTCGATCCCCTTGATCCCCACTTCCAAAAAACTGTCTGCATGTCAAAGTGTCCTTGAGCAAGACACTGAACCCTGAACCCCAACTTGCTCCCCGGGGCGCTGATCATAGCAGCCCACTGCTCCTATGTACAATAGGATAAATGCAGAGACCAGGGACAACAGATGTAAATTAGCCTTGTGGCTATAATCTGGTCCAATTATACATTGTGCATTGTCCCTGCCGAATAAACCTAAAAGAAAACATGTGATGTAAACTGTGCAATCCTGGCAGTCACGATGTATGCAAATATTTGGTGGTCGGTGACTTAAAACAAACAAGCCTAGTGATCACCCACCAGCCCACCGACATATTTTCAAGCGCGTTCTGCAAGTCACTATATGCACGCGGTGATTCATATTCGAGCCGTTGAGTAACTAATAATTACAGGGATGCATCTGCAACATCAAAAGGCCAAGAGGAGAGCTCTGCGGCAGTTCCTCATTCTAGATTGATCTATCGGCTCCGTCTGTGCCACGGAAAATGCCACAATCTAATCTCAAAGCCTCGAGGTGCAAAGGGGGAAAAAAAATCACAACATGGTGTGGCTGTTACATTTCTGCAGTAAAGAGTCTGGGAGCTATTAAAGAAAAACGGTTTGGTTGTTAGTTTATATAATATATATACGTGCAAGCAAACACAATAATTGAGTTTATATCCCCACTGATGAGAGTTAATGGGGCGACAGCGGGCCAAACTACTGTCATACTTAACACCGGGAGGGGGGGGGGGGGGGGGGGGGGGGTGGCTACTGTTTACACATCTAAATCCTCCATAATGGTCCCGTAAGCTGCGATAAAGATCACCTGTGTGGAGTGCTCATGACCACAGTGATGATAAGAAAACGCAGAAGAAGAAGACCGACCGGGACGAAGAAGAAGAGGAATTACTCTTTTGATCCTGTGAGGGAAATTTGGTCTCTGCATTTAACCCAATCGTGAATGAGTGGAAATACACTCAGCACACAGTGATGGTGAGGCACACAGTGAGGTGAAACACACACTAATCCCGAGGCAGTGAGCTGCCAGCAACAGCGGCGCTCGGGGAGCAGTGAGGGGGTTAGGTGCCTTGCTCAAGGGCACTTCAGCCGTTTGTACTGGTCGGGGTCGAACTGGCAACCCTCCGGTTACAAGTCCGAAGCCCTAACCAGTAGGCTGCGGCTGCCCCCCCCCCCACGAGACGCCCGGGGACCACAGGCAGGGAGTCCTTCTGCAGCAGGGCAAGCGACTCACTGATTTCCGCGCATCGTCCATCGGCCGTGGGGACAGAGGAACGCGCCCGGGGAATGTCCCGCCCCCGGGGATGTCCCGCCTCCGTGGACCGTTTGGCCGCTGACCCTCCGCGCCGATGATGCACTGTCTTTGTGTCTATATGACCTTCGCCTTGAGGGAGGACCCCCGGAGCAGCATCGTCATCATCATCACTCTCTCGCCCACTGACCCCCCTCCTCTTCTGTTAATCGCTTGTTTTAGTAACAAATCCCGTGGATTAGTGGACGCTAATGAGAAAAGGCTGACCGAGAGAGAGAGAGAGAGAGAGAGAGAGAGAGAGAGAGAGAGAGAGAGGGGGAAAGGCAGAGAGACAGAGAGAGGGAGACAGAGGGAGATAGAGAGAGAGAAAGAGAGAGACAGAGAAAGAGAGAGAAGGAGAGAGCGAGACAGAGAAAGAGAGAGAAGGAGAGAGCGAGACAGAGACCAGAGGAGGGAAGTGCGGATGGGAAATGATGTGAGGTGGGATGACGCCCTTGAGTATACTCAAGACGTGGACTTTACAGCCATTACCCGCGCCTAATTAGATTCTGCCGCACGGCGATCCGGAACAATCCGGAACAATCAGGACCAGGCTTGTTCTTCTGGGGGCCGGCTGGCAGAAGAGACCCGGGTCCAACGGAAAAGTGGGTTTGCATAGCAACACAGAGGCTGCGCGAAAGAAAAAAGAACAACACAGACTCAAACTCGGACCCCTCACGGCCCAGGGTCCGTCCACATGGGAGGACAGGGGGGGAGGTGGGGGGGGGGGGGGGGGGGGGGGGGGGAGGGGAGTGAGCGTGGGGGCTGGAAAGGTTAGAACACCTGCAGAGGTATTGTTTTTTTGTTTTTTTTTAAGATGACACACATAAAGGTAAACTTGAGTCAACAAACCTATTCTGTCCTCAGTTCAGACGAGGAATTATAAGCAAGCGATGGAGAAAGAGAAAGAGAGAGAGAGAGAGAGAGAGACAGAGAGAGACAGAGAGAGAGAGAGAGACAGATATTGAGAGATAGAGAGCGAGAGAGAGAGAGAGAGAGAGAGAGAGAGAGAGAGAGAGAGAGAGAGAGACTGAGAGACAGAGAGAGAGAGACAGAGAGAGACAGAGAGAGGGAGACAGGGGAGCCCCAGTGACATTTATACGATAGTTCAATCTGCGAACATCCACATCCCGCTTTAACAATCTGATGGAAACGTGTTCTCCATCCCCCCCCCCCCCACCCAGAGCCGCTCTTTAACAGCTTTTCCATGGGGGGAACCGCCGCGTCCCCACTAAAAACCAGGCAGCGCGCGCCCAGTGATGCAGGGCTGCGGGGAGCCAGGGCAGGCCGGCCATTAGCCTGGTGCTGCTCCCAGCGTGTGGCGGTCAAGGCTTGGTGAGCTTCCATTCCCTTTCCTACTGTTAAAAAAAACAACCAAGGGCCCGGTTCACCCCGGTCAGGGGAGACGTCCCCCCCCCCCCCCCCCCCCCCGTTACCCCCAGAGCCTCCCCCGCGTGCCCCCCCCCCCTCCCCTCCTCATCCCCCCCCCCCCCCCCCGGTTCTAATGGACGGAGCCTCACCGCGTGACCACGGCCAGGCGTATGGATTTATTGCAAAGCGGGGCGAACATTGCTGAGTCGTGCCTTTTTTTTCTTTTACGCATATAACCATCGATCAGAGATGACCTCAGGGCAGGGGGGGGCGGGACGATCGCACGGCTCGGGGGTCCTTCCAGTACTTTCTGTAGTTCATCAAAGTTCCATTCACGGCGAAGCTCTCAGCGAGGCTCGGCCACACGCTCAAAGAGTTCGCAGGGGTTCGGTGAAAATATTCATATTCAAGTGTGCAGGAGGATCAATCAGCGCACACACTCGCTGATGAGGGCTTTGATTGACTCGGGGGGCAGGTCGCACACATCGCGCCCACCCAAGCCGTTGTGTTGAGTGTGATGGAGGCGTCGCCCACACACCCGCCTACTGCCGGGAGCTGATTGCAGCGATGGTAAATGGCCCTCTGACGCGTATACAGGGGTTGTGGTCGCCGGACGTGGAGAGGTACGGCGGTAAAGGAGCAGACGCATGGCAACAACTCAACATTATTTTTACATGCGGAGCCAAATTGACGAAACAGGAAACGAGTGACATTTGCATGCACGTGACACATAGCACTCCAGCTCCACTGGAAACATCAGAAATAACAGTGCATTCACTGCAAAGTTGTTTTCTTCACTGGGGACTTTGTATTTTTGCTAAGTTCTCGAAGGGCTGATATAATGGTGAGGATTCTAGACTGAAACCTCCCAGAAGACTAACACTAATATTAAATAATTAAAAAAGCTGATGTCCAGCTGCTTGATGTAATTGTTCTATTTCTTATTGAAAGTGCCCTTTTCAGCAACAGAAATACATCCATGTTGTCCTTTTGATATTTCATAAAAATAACAACTTTCTTTTGTGAGCAAGATATATTATTTGATATATTATATATGACACATATTACAGTGTGTCTTTGTCTCTGCTGGGAAAGTTGCTATTTTACCGCTCTGTGATCTGAAAGCACGCTCTCAACGATGCTCAAAAGAAACGCAAGAGTTAACCTGACGCTGTCCGTAATGTCGGCGAAGTTACCGCAACGTAAGCATGGCCCGACATTAAAGCCTTCACCTCGGTGCGTTGGGGTGAATGTTTGCCTGCGAGGATGACTCAAACTACTCTCCTCCACTTTGACGCACCAGAGCAGGGCCATGATGGGAGGGATAATAGACCTTTATTGCATTATCTCCGCACACTGTAAACCAAGCTGCCATCACTGTGAGGTCCTTTTGCTCGCAAAAAAAAAACAACAACGTGAATCACGGTAAGTGATTGGGTGAAGTTTGCACCAGTGTGTGAGTGAGCGTGTGCAGTCCCGCGTCAAGGTGCACGCAGCTGCCATTCCCCCGGGACCCCAACAATTACGGCAAATAAACACCATCAAACAACGTTCATCAAGCAAAGATTCAATTAGGTGGAAATACGTATGTGAAAATAAAATATGCGGCCGAATGAGTTTACAAGTCGATTCCAGACGACATAACACTTTAAACATACACCCCCCCCCCCCACCCCAACACACACACACACACACGTACACAGACACACACACACACACACACGCACACACACACACACGCACACACACGTACACACACACACACACACACACACGTACACACGTACACACACGCGCACATGCACACGCACACACACACACACACACACACACACACGCACACACACACACACACACAGACACACACACACACTTCTCGAATATGATCCCAGTGATACATACGAACGTGACTGGATATGCACACTGTGTACATAAATACTGTAACGGCGGCTCCGGCTCTGTGTTTGTCTCTGTGTTCGCTCGGGCCTCTACGCACCTCTGTGGTCCTGCGCGGGGCGTCTGGCATTTCTTGACGTCACCGCCGGCCTGACGAACACAAGGCACGTCCTGCGGGGCGGCGGGGGAGTCCAGTGACACCTCCGCGTGGCGCAGTCAGACCCGGCGTCTGCTCAGAACCACGCCAAACCCGGCCTCAGGGGGGTGACGCCCGGGGACGGCCAAACGGCGGCTGTGGTGAAAGCGCACGACAGCGATGCCACCGGTGTGTGTGTGTGTGTGTGTGTTCCCTCACGTTTACCTTGGTATTGCCCCATTGCGATCATTGACAAGTAAGTGCGTCATGAATGGTTTCATAAACAGCGTAATGTGCAACTGCGCACAGTTCTTGAGCAAGGCAGCCACACTGACTTACGTATGTTGTCTGGAGATACAGGCAGTTGGATTAAACTTCAACACAATGGAATGAAATAAAGAGATATAGATTAGAAGAGGAAGTTTAATCTATCTATCTATCTATCTATCTATCTATCTATCTATCTGTCTATCTGTCTATCTGTCTGTCTGTCCGTCTGTCCCTCTGTCCGTCTGTCCGTCCGTCTGCCTGTCTGCCTGTCCGTCTGTCCGTCTGTCCGTCGGTCTGTCCGTCTGTCTGTCTGTCCGTCTGTCCGTCTGTCTGTCCGTCTGTCTGTCTGTCTGTCTGTCTACCTTTGTGTGCGTGCACGTGTGCGTGCGTTTGGTGCGTGAACACAGAGCGTGACCAGGAAGTGTGTAAAAGTGAGGCAGTAGCATCCCAACTGTAGCTCAGGATTATACTTCTCAGCTGAAATGTCATGTTTCCGTGGCGGCTTGTCACAGTGTGAGCCACCCAAAGCCCAAAACATGTGTTTCTCCACATGGTCTGGTAAACACAGAAGTGACACAACATTTCTGGGCCTCCATAAGTATGCCTGCTGACAAGTACTCTTGTGGTGATGCTGTGAAAGTGGGGGAATTTCTGTGTAAAACGGGAAGTGTGTTATTGACTCTGACTGTGATTTTAATAGTGTATCAAACAGAGTTGATGATTAAAATCATCATCATTAGGAAGACTGAAAAAATACTCCAAAATGTATGTATGATTTTAATGTTAAAGAATATAGTCATTATAAACACTACATAACATTTCCCACTTGTGCTCAATCACTCTTGGGAAATGATCATTATATGAATGATCATTTCTAATTATTCACACAAATAATGAATACAGTCAGTGAATGCGCGTTCTAATTAGTATGCAGACAACCTCACAACCTGATCCTATTCCACGTAATTCCTAAAGAACAAAATGTTATAAGTAATGGTCATTCGTTATTTTACAATGGAAACTTCTCGTTCCAAATCGAATCAAATCATATTCTGCCCACAGTCGGTCCCGCCCGGCGTGGTCCACGTTATCTGGACTCACCACAACGTTCACCACACTCCACGCGACATTTCACATCTTTGAAAAAAAATTCAAAAAGACAGACAAACACGAGCACACAGCAGCAAAATAAAGACAACCACGGCCAGGAAGCCTCCATGGCACCAGACCCTTTGTGCCCGATCCAGCAAGCATCGGTACGAACACGTGCCTCGTTCAGTACGCCGACTCTGACTCCGACTCTGACTCTGACACTTTATCTGTTTCACCGTGGGAGGGTGAGAAACGTACTCTCGATTTCTTTGTATGTCTTGCAATGTGAAGGAATTGACACTAAAGCAACTTGGCTTTGACTCCGATTCTGACTCTGACTCTGACTCTGACTCTGACTCTGACTCCGGCTCCGGCTGTGACTCAGACTCTGACTAAGACTCAGACTCAGACTCCGGCTCCGGCTCTGACTCTGACTACGACTGTGATTCCGACTCCGACTGTGACTCCGACTCCGACTCTGACTCCGGCTCAGACTCTGATGTTCGACCATCACAGTGGATGCTTGTGTCTCCTCTGTGCACGTGTTGGCCCCCCACACACACACCCACTCACCCTTGAGTGTCTCACCACCCCTGCACCCCCGCTGCCGCCAGCCTATCGCTGGCACATGCCAAAGCCCTTAGAGTCCGACTGGCTTGTGCAAAAAGCATTAACGACGGCCCGGCCCAATAAAAAGTTATTTATAGGCCCTCGCGGCCTTGTAGTTTGTCTTTGCACAAACCCCAGAGAAGAGACCAAGGCGCTCGCGTGGCCTGCCGTAGACAACACATACGCACACTGCTAGCACATGCACCCTCTCCCTCCCCCACCCAGACCCCCACTCCCACCCCCACCCCTGGCACCCTGGCCTTGATGCCCAATTGTAGCAGAGCTTCCTGATGCAACCCAATGTCTCAACGTTCTGTTTTCCTCACTGATGTCACTGGGGCTCCTCTCTCTCTCTCTCTCTCTCTCTCTCTCTCTCTCTCTCTCTCTCTCTCTCTCTCTCTCTCTCTGTCTTTGTCTCTCTCTGTCTCTCTCTCGCTCTGTCTCTCGACCACATGAAAGATGAAATGCGTATTAAAAAACATTGAGCGGATGACAGTTTGTGGTCAGGATGGAGCAGAATAGGTGCTCTCGACGCACACACACACACACACACACACACACACAAACACACACACACACATCACACACACACACACAAACCCTTGTGATGTCATGTCGGGAGAAATGTGTAACGTTGTAAAAATACGAGAAGAAGAGGAAGACAATTTAGTGACACCACACTTGCGACATGGCGAAGGAATGGGCCCCCATGTCTTGTTAAAAATCGAAATATAGAAATGAGCGAAGGGAAAAAGAAACACAATGTTCTGGTGGACATGATAGCCCGCAGAAGAGTGCCGGACGCCATGAGCACATCCCGTTCGTTTGATTTGTATCAAACGAGGGGCGACTCGCTGAAGATGAACACCATGATGACACTGTCTACTCCGCTCCATGTCAGAGAGGGGGAAGTACGTGTAAGTAGGGCTTTCCAGCGAATTGCTCCTATAAGAATGGCTCAGTGTGGAGGAGGCCACGGCGACTTCCGCCTCTCAAAGTGTGTGTGTGAAATGAAAGCCTTTCCCCTCCTGCTGTGAACCGCTGGTCGGCTGCCCCCCCACCCCCCAGCCCCCACCCCACCCCCCACCACGACCACCCACGCTCCCTTTGCACTGCTGCAAAGGGGTCTCAAAATGATTTTTTTTTTTTGTCCAAATTATGATACGATGTGCGGTGTGT